>VZTY01024988.1:0-61830 GCA_013400935.1 Turnix velox | reverse complement strand
CCCGGCGTGGGCCGCCGCCGCCGAGAGGGGACCGGGCTGTGGCGGACGCTGCGCATGCGCGGGGCCGGGCGGGCGCACAATGCGGCTCCGCGTGTCGCTGGTGCCAGATTTAAAGCGGAACGAGCCGGGCGAGCGCGGCGAGGAGCTGCCGGCCGCGCCCTCCCCCTCCGCTCACACTTGTGCCCCTTCGCCGTCCTCCTCCAGCCTGAAGTCATCCCGCAACGTTTCAAAAGAGGGGCGAGGGGCCGCGGGTGCGAGCTGGGACACAGGAGGTTACAGAGAAATAGGGGAAGAAATTGGGGGGACCCCAAGAAATGAGGGGTGACCTCATTCATGCCTGTAAATATGGGAAAGGGTGAGTGTCAGGAGGATGGAGCCAGGCTTTTCTCAGTGACATCCAATGATAGGACTCGGGGGCAACGGGTGCAAATATAAGAAGAAAACTTTGTCAGGGTGAGAGAAGAGTGGCACGGGCTGCCCAGAGAGGGTGTGGGGTCTCCTTCTCTGGAGACATTCAAACCCCACCTGAACACCTTCCTGTGTGACCTGATCTGAGTGTCCCTGCTCCGCAGGGGGATTGGACTCGATGATCTTTTGAAGTCCCTTCCAATCCCTGCCATTCTGTGATTCCCCCTCAGAGGAGGCACACCTGTGCCATGGGCCAATCTGTTTGCCTTTTTTTGTCACTTATCTATAAATTGCTTCCTAGCTAGATAAGGAGATGTGTGCTAGGAGTACCTTGGCTTGGGCAAGCGCAGTGCTGGCTGAACTTTGCTGGGTAGCCATACAGAAGAACAGGGTCACCAAGTGGCATAGAGATTCCTGGAGGAGGATTTTTTTGGCTTGAGACCTGGGTAATGTCTTTGAAAGCGTGAGGGTGGAAAACAGCACTGTGAGCTGTGAGGAGTTGGAAGTTGCATAACCAGGTATAGCAAGCTAGATCGTGTGTTTGCATTTCCAGCACTCTCTTCTGTTTTTAGTTGATGGTAAGTTAGGGGAAACTTCAACGTATTTAACTATTAGCACAGGTTTGTTTATTTTACTCCTCTAAAAGTATATTATTTAAAAAAAAATCTAAATCTGTGTACTGCAGCTGCACACGTGAACATAAGCATGCACCTCTTAATGTTCTAGTAACTACTTCAAGGTGTCTGCTTGTTAGCATATGCTAATTTCACTAGGTATTGGCTTACTAGAGGACCTCCAGTCTGGGTTTCATGCAAAGCTTTTCTTTCCTATAATGGATATGAGAAAGAAGTTCTTTACTGTGAGGGTGGTGACACTGGAACAGGCTGCCCAGAGAGGTGGTGGATGCCCCCTCCATGGAGGTATTTAAGGCCAGGCAGGATGAGGCACTGAGCAACCTGATGTAGTGGGTGGTGTCCCTGCCCATGGCAGGGGGGTTGGAACCAGATGATCTTTAATGTCCCTTCCAACCCAAACCATTCTATGATCCCTCTAGGGAAGCAGTAGTGTGGAGTGCTTGCTCTCCAACTTGATAAAAACGAGTACTTGGTAACCTGATTTAATTCTATGGCTGTGTGGAATTTTTCTTTTAACCATCTAATTATGCTTGGTGAAAGAATGTTTGACATTTAGCTGAAGCTTCTTGGTAGTAAGTATTATCTGTCAACTTCTGTTGTGTAGGGGGGCTCTTGTCTTGTGAGCTCTTGTGTAAACACAGGCTGTTTTGATTTGTAAGTAGACTTGTGGACTGTTAGATTTAACTTTGATTTACCTTTCTTCACCGTTTTCTGAAGGATTTGGGTTTACTGGTGAGAACTGCTTTGCCCCTGTCACTGTTACAACTGTACTGACTGAAGTACTGCAGCCATTTGCATGTTGTGTACAACTCTTTTATTGGGTTTTTGTGTTTCAGGTAATATTAGTGCCTTTGTTCCCCTTTTTTGATCTATTAAAGAATTGAAACCATATTAATAGTGATGATGAGTGCACATGGTGACGCATGTAGTGAGCTCTGAGGAAGAGCCCCGGACTCTTCAGAAGGCCTATGACTGAGCTGAGAAACAGCACAGTTTCTTTCACATTGAATAGCCTCAGCAGCATCAGAACTGAGCTGATGCTGGGCTCCTGATGGCAGGCTACTTGAAGTTCTGCTGTAGAAATTGAGCTTCTTGATCTCTCTACCCTACTCCTGACTCTCTTCTTCCAAGTCTCATCTGTTCCAATGTATCCCTTTGTTTACAGCCACACTAGTTACTCTGTCTCACAACAAAAATCAGCATTGTGTTATTCTTTCCCCTGATGGAGCTGATACTTCAGTCCTTTTGCATTAAATCGAGCAGGATGAGTCATTTTGTGGGGTTTTTGGGAGCAGCGGGCAGGCAGAGGCTATGAGTTACATGATCTAAATCAATTGGTTTAGATCCCTTGCTGGTCAAACTAGCATTATTCAAACACAAGAGATTGGACTGTATCTCTTGAGGTCACTTCCTATCCCTGATATGCTCTGATTCTGTGAAGTTGGAGCTGTTAGACTTGCAGCAAGGCTTCTAGAAGGGAAGGAAAGTTGAAGGGGGAAATCTAAAACCTGTATAATGGTGAAGCAGTTGAATATAGAAATTTGAGTGAGATCCTGAAGGCTCTTTTTGCCAAGAGAAAAAAATGACAGGAGGAGGAATGAATGTAAAACAGTACATCTCAGATCAGTTACTTGTTTTGTCTGCTTTACTCTTAATGAAATCATTTATCAAGGGTAAATAAGTGTCTGTGGCATGTAGCACTTCAGTAGGTTGTTTTGATTTTTTTTAAAGGACTTTGTTAAAGTGAAGGTCAACTGGTAAGTCGTCTTGATTGTCAGTAGGACTTAAAACCAAGGGTCTTATCAAAACGCAGAATGGAACTTGACAACATAATCCCAGGTTGCTCCACTAAGTGTATAAAGAGCAAACTGGAGCAGGCCGGCTTGTATTGTAATCTGAGCAGGTAACTGGTACCACAGCACTGCTATATACAGGATACTCTAACTCAAGTGGTGTGTTCAGGATGTGGTAATTTAGCTCTAGGAGAAGGGATATTCAATGACACAAAATAAAACTTCAAGTTAGATATGGGTTGCTTTTCTTTTTTGTAAATTCTTCCCCCCATTCCAATGCAAAGGAGCTTCCCAGTGCCTCTGAAAATGAAATCCTGAGCTAAATCACTAGGGAATTAACATTGTAGCTGTTCTTATGTTGGCATGTGCTTGCCTCCATTTAGGCACAAGAACAATTCATATCAAAACAGTTAAAATAGTAATTTTTATTTATTTTCTCATGAGAGTTTAGAGGAACTGCCGAGTGGGGATCTTGGACTGCCAGAGCCAGTTAGTGTGCTGGTCTGACCACCTTGAGCTGAGGGCAGGTACTTTATGGATGTCTCTAAAGCTGAATTTGCAGTTAACTTAATTGTAAGCTCTGACAGCTTCTGGAACTCTCTTAAAATTCAGGAAATGTATTTTGGGTTTTTTTCTGGTGGGTGTTTTTTGTTTTGTGGGGATTTTTTTGTTTGTTTATGGAGGGGTTATTTTTGAAGGAAAAAGGCACTTTTTTGTGGGTTAATAATAATGTAAAATGGAAGCTGTAACCTGTTAGTTTCCCCATATGGGCTAAGGTAGAAAAACTAATGATGAAGAAAAATATAAGAATGAAGCACCTCTGAACTTCCCAGAAAGTAGATTGGTGTAGCACTAGATTAGCAGAGTTCAACCCTCAAAGCAGGTGGAAGGGGATAAACTGTTTTCTATACAGTCCTATTCATGCCTGTTAAAAGGGGGGAGGAGACAAATGGAAGTGTAACGTTCCCCCTCTAGTCTTCAGAGCTGTCAAGCCAAAGGGTTTTGCCATCTGAGGGCATTTCTTGGAGCTTTTTTTCTTCTTTCTGTCAAATCCTTGCTAACACAGTCCTGTTAGAGTAGGCAGATTTGTCTAGTTCATCTAGTTCATGTAAAGAGGCTGCAGTGAAGTCAGTAGCTCACAGTGGAACCAGAAGTGCAAGTCCTCTTTAACATAAACATGGATCACTGGAAACAGAGGAATAACTGTGCCCTTGTTGGCTGGAGCTGTCTTGTGTTGTAAATACTCTCTTGGAATTCAGAAACCTCACACTGATACTCCTCTCCAATGTGCAAAACATGGCATTATTTCAGATGAAAGTTTATGCACCTTTTATGTCTAAGTAAAAATACGTAATTCAAAATTAGTAAGTTGTGAAGCTGTATGAAATACTTAATATGCCAGTTAAATTATTTTTATTTGTGGAAATCTTGTAATGTTGAGCTAGTCGAATTCCAGGTGGCTCTAAGGGATAAACTTTTAAAAATATTCCAGTAGTGAATTCATTTGGAACTACAGAATTCAGTTCTTTTCAAAGATTGAATCTGAGCTGGTTTGTCTCTCTTTATATTTTTAGATAACCATTCCTGTGATGCTTTTTGGGATGCTTAGATACAGCATGTGTGTACTGCTCAACTGCTTGCACTATGGTGGCCCATTCTAGCATATAAGATAATCTTGTTTCTTGTGAAGATGTGTTGACAGAAGCATCAAAGCTACCTTGCTCATGCTGACTTGTTAGGTGGGATCACTGCTGAAACATGTCTTCTTACAGTTTGAGCAGTACAGGCAGAATGGAAGTGACTTGTGGCAAACTTTACACATTCAGTTTTTTTCAAATGTTCCTTTTGCAGAAATAAGTTGAACTCTGCCTTTTCAAAGAAAAGAGTCTTTATGTAAACAGTCACAAAACAGAGATGCTGGCTGCTCTTGAATGGAAAGTGAGGTTCAGCAAAGGCTTGGTGGGGGTGGTGTGCTGGTGGCTCAACCACTTTGTTCAACAGGATGAAGCAATAACATAGAATCATAGGGTTGGAAGGGACCTTCAAAGGCCATCTAGTCCAAACCCTCTGCAGTGAACAAGGACATCCTGCACTGGATCAGGTTGCACGGAGCCTTAGCAAGCTTGGCCTTGGATGTCTCAGGGATGGGGCTGCCCTGGGCAGCCTCTTCCAGTGTTTCATCATTCTCATGGTGAAAAACTTTTTCCTAAACTCTCATCTAACACTGTCCTGCTCTAGTTTCAAAACACTGCCTGTTGTCCTGTTGCTCAGGCCCTGGCAAACAGCACCTTTCCCAGATTTCTTGTAGCCCCTTTGGGTACTGTGGGCCTAGTATGAGTTCTCCCCACAGCCTTCTCTTCCAGGCTGGACATCCCCAGCTCTGTGACTGACCTCATGGGAGAGGTGCTCCAGCTGCCCTCCAGATGTGACCATCCAGCCTATTCTTTACCCACCAAACAGTCCACTCATCAAATCCATCTCTCTCCATATTGGAGAGAAGGATGTTGTAGGGGACTGTGTCAAAGGCTTTCTAGAAGTGCAGATAGATGATATCCATGTGTCTTCCCATGTCCACTGATGTATTCAGTGTAGAAAGCCACTGTGTTGGTCAGGCAGGACTTCACCTTGATGAGGCTGTGCTGGCTGTCTCGCCTCCCTGTCCTCCATATGTTGTAGCAGAACTTCTAGGAGAATCTGCTCCATGATTTTCCCAGGCACAGAGGTGAGACTGACAGATTGGTAGTTCCACCCTCTTCCTTTCTGCCCTTTTCAAAATGAGTGTGCTGTTTGGCTTCTTCCAGCTAAGCTTCTTTGTAAGGTTACCCCTTGATGAGGCTGTTGTATTCAGTTGGCTCAGGCTGGGTCTGCTTACCATTCCATCAGGGTAAGAGCCACACTTGGCATAAATGATTACTTCTTTCCTTCTCTGCAGAAATGGAGTGTTTTAAGTTACAGCAAAGAATGGATGTATCTTGATCTGGCAATGAAATGACTTTGACCCTATTCTGCTAAAGGCTGGTGGGATGGGAGAATGTTGCTGGATGCCCTGTGGAGCAAGTTGATACATATTGTGAAAATGTATTCAATAAATGTATTCCTACTTTATGGTGGGATCTTTTGGAGATGTTGAATTGCCTGAACCCTATTAGAGTACTTGCCTTGTGTGATTTATGGTTATTCCAGCTTTAGTATTAAAGAGCTATTTGTTGCAGGGATGTAAACTGTAAGGATTTGTTATTTTGCTATAAATTTTTCTTTTTTAAGAGAAACTGATCTGTGCTAAATCAAGTAGATTGAATACTTTTCAAATAAAACCACATGTTGTAATTATAGCAGATGTTGCTGGCCTCTTCTCTATCCTGAATTTCTTTTCTGTTAATGCAATTGGTATTAAGTTTGGTTTCTTTTTTTCCTTCTACCAAAGCCCTATTCTAAATACTTGGCAAATAAGTGAACTCGATAGGTCAAACTTGCTTGCCTCAAATAGGTTTTCTGTTAAATTTTCTTGTGTGTGTGGCCATGGTTTCAATCTAGATTTTTTTTTTAAATCTTATTTTCCTGCTACCTGTTAGGCTGGGGTTTTTGAAGTCTTAAGTGTGTAGGATACTCTGCAGAAGTAAACTTTGAGTTTTGCTGTAGAACAGAATGGACGTATTTATTTTGTTTTTAGCTTGAGGATTGGGTTTTAATGGGATCTGAAAGTGTGAACTTAACCAAATACTAAAATGGGAGAGCAGTTTGGTGGCTGGAGAAAGAAGAGCAGGTGCTGGGGTGACAGGGAGGGCAATGTGACTCCTCAAACTCGCACTGTCTGCTACTTGTCCCAGAGCATGGGAACAGAATCTGTGTAGCACTTCACATGCAGGCCTGTGCTCTCACCATTTGCACCTGCTCAGTGCTTCAGTTTTCGATGTGTGGATCTGCCAGGAGAGTTGGTCTTGGCAAGAGCTTTCACTTTGAGAATCCAGTGGGTCCGAGTTCTAGGCAACCCTGCAAGTATAAATGTTCATATTTGCTTCTCTTTCCTAATCTTAGGTCTGAGGCATATCAGCAGGAACAGGGATCAGATATCCAGATCTTGCAGGAACCCTAAGTATAGCAATGTAAATGAAATAGGATTCCATAAAAATAACCACTCTCCTGAGTGTGAATGTTAGCAGTGATCGTACAGAGTTGGAATAATAGTGAAGATTTTTTTGATAGAAACCCTTTTAAAAGGTTTTCACATACAGTCTTTTTATATGTGACTGGTTAGTTAAGGGAAATGTACTTCCCTGCAGCCACCACATTACACAGTATGTCAGTATGTAAGCTGACTTTATTTAGTTGGCTTGCACTTGGTGCTGATATGAAAGGTGGTGCTGTCGGGAGTCGCTTAGAGAAATGTCTGAAAACAATTCTGAATAACAACTTGTTCAAATTAGGATGTGCAAACCTGTTATTCATATTACAAGCAAGAGATAAAACAAACTGGAAGAGTGTCCTTGACTTGCACAACAACTTATGCATATGCTGAAGAAAGTTCCTGATGAGCCCTTCAGATGTTGAGCTCTCCCTATGGCATAGTCTTGCAGTATAGACTTTTTAGTGGGTTTCCTCTGTTCTTGTGTGCAAGTCACATGCATCCTGGAGCTCTCAGCTCTGTTCAGTGCTCTTTCATTACCAGTGTGTACACGACTGCTGAGAAGATACTTGAATGGAACTTTTTTGTAGCTTCAATTTGCAAACAGCTGCTAAGAAGTTAATTAACTTGTTGCTGTCCTTGTTGAATTCAACTACAGTAACACAGCTGGCACCTAGGGTGTCGCTTGTCTTGCCAAATTGCAGCAGTTGTATGCAGTAGGTATCTGAAGCTCTGCAGGCTCCTTCGTAGGTGAGAGATACAAGTACATGTAGAGTGTAATTATTCTGACCTTTTTTTGACATCTGCTTTGGGATGAGATAATTGTGGAGTCTCGGGAACTACTTATCCTGATAAGATCTCTATTGGATGCTGTTGAGGGTGACACTTCAAATACAGGCAGTTGCATGTACCTGCCTAACATTTGTCTGACTCTTAAGAGTGGAAAAATCCATTAGATGCTGGGGGGGGGGGGTGGGGGAAAGGTGTTTCTGTTACACAGAGTGTGGTAGATGAATGTGGCCCTCTGCTGCAGTCCATTCTTCATGGGCAAACCATTGAATGTTTCCTGATGGCTTCCTTTCAGGTGTCAACTTCAGAATCTGGGGTTCTTCAATTCTTTTTAATATCATTGTTCTTTCTTTCCTTGTACCACTTCCCCCAAAACTTGGACCTCACTAGATACCAATTTTTTTAACAGACTTGTTCAACCTCCATTTAAACCTTAGGTTCTGATGTGATGGCATACAGGGCATGTTTCAATGAGTCAAGCCAAAGAGGCTTTTCAGGAAACAGTTTATCTCAATTTCTACTGAAAACATATAATTACTATTAATTTAAATTTAAACATGTGTTCTAAACTTACTACTGAGAAACTTGAACTTGGTTCTGGAGCATAGCTACTTCAAAACTTAAAACAATGCTATGTAATTAAAAAGTTTTCATCATTATGGGGTTTTAAAAATTATTTCCAGAGCTCTTTGGAAAGTGATTTGGACAGGAAAGTAACTGGAACACAACCTCCATCTTGAAAAAATATTTGTGGGCTTAGTAGGCATACTGTGCTCTGCAGTGACTTATGTTACCAGGTTGCAGGCATTTGTTTAATGGCAAACACAGCAAGGGGAGGGAGAAGACACTTTGTTCTGTGTACAGCAAGTCTGGGGTGTTGGAAAGGGATGGGTTTCACTGTGTATACAGGAAGCTTCTAGGTATGAAGCATGCTGTGGAATGAAAATGTCTCAAAATAGGTCATCTCTGTTCTTATCTGTCATCACAACTCTTGGGTGAAGTGGTGTATGTGAACAGATCATGGACTGAGCACATTGCTTATGAATTGAAAGTCCGGGTGACTATCAGTGGTCATCTCCTTAGGCTTAAGGGTCCACAGGGAGCTCTTCAGCATCCAAGACAGTACCAAAGACCTGCAAGCTGCTGGTTGGTGTGTTTAAGAGTCAGTTTTCAATTAAATAGCTAGGCTGAACTGCCAATTGTCTGTCTTCAAGTGTATCGTAACTTGTGTGAACGTGGAGCTACAGAACACAGACATTCAAGAAACTATTCTTGGCTTTTTTCCAGAATAACATGACACCCTATTAATTGAGTAATTCCAGTTCCCATCTTGTCAAATTCCCTGGATACTGAGTAATCTATAGTGGGAGTTGTAGGAGCCTCTTCACTTGAGGCTGGGACTGCTATCCTCTTGCACAGTTGAGCTGTAGCTCTGGATAGGAAGTTTATTAGGATTAAAATAAACAAAAAAAAAAAAACCCCAAGAAATTGCCAGCCTTATTCTCCATCCTTCCACAAGCTGCTTCACTGTGCAAGTCCTTGGAAGGGTCTACAGGCAGAGCTGAGGAGATGGCAGGTCAAGTGTGTTGATGCAGCAGTGCTTGAAGCTGTGTAGCACTACACCAAGATGATTTCTGTGAGCTGCTTCCCTGTAAATGCTAACTGTGTAACTCTCCCTGCAAATCCTCAGAATGGAGAGGAGGATTAGATTTGTCAAACTTTAATGCTGCCCCTTATCAACATGGGGTGATGCTTGGAGCACTCGAAATAAGTTATTTGCCAGACTCTACTTAAGACAGGTTAGTCTTTCCCTGCTTCATTCTCACTAAAAAATAATGAGACTAGAACTGTTCTGTCTTTATTTGTCACCACCAAAGGGGCGTGTGTGTCTTGTTAGGTTTTTTCTGAAGGTCTTGGATAAGCTTGTGGAGCAAGACATAACATGATGAAAGCAAGTAACATGGAGAGCTCTGGGAATCCATCTGTGCAAGGAGATCTTGTTACTTTATCTTTATCTCAGCCCTAACCTAGAATCTGAGGTTTACAGATAGGTACCACGCAGGCAGAAAGTCTTAACAGTCACATCTGACCTCAGCTGAGTAATACAACTACATGGAGCTCTCAGCTTTGAAGATGGAAAAGGAATCTTGAACAAGGATTTTTCAGTCTGTGCAGTTGTCAGAAGCTCTGGACTAGTGCTGAGGCTCACAAAGAGCAGCCAAGAAAAAACTGGTTTGATGTGTAGGAAATACAAAGCACTGATAGAACCTTCTTGATCTGTAACTTAGCCAGCTAGATTCCTTCTCAAGAAGCTTCAGCTAGGATTTGGGCTCTCCACTCTATTTTTGGTAGACTCAGTCTACTCCTTTTTACGTTAAACTCAACTACTGCGTAACTGAAGAGGCCACTATTAAAAATAATGCAGGAGCTCATATTTTTGAAAGCTTTGTACTGTAGTGTAGCATAAATGCTGAGAAGCATTCATCTGCAGTGGCTAGCTGGGTGAAATGTCGAGCTGAAAAGTTGAGATGCCGTACATAGCTGCTGCATGTAGCCATGGGGCTCTTTCTGCTTAGTCATTTTTGTTGACACCGTTTTGCTTTGGGATTGGTGAAAGTCTCTTGGCTTACATAAAGGCATTTTTTACTGAGTGTGGGAACATCAGTAGCTTGGTGTCAACACTGAAACTGGGAGCACAGCTTATGGTGTTGCGTTGGCTCAAGTTGGAGGCAATGGTAACTTAGTTCTGCTTTCACCAGAGCTGAGCCACTAAAGGAGCAGTGGGTTGTGTTGGCGACTCATCTGGAAGACTAGGACTGGACATTTAAGCCTGTTCTGGGCTTAACCAGCTCTATTGGATGATGGGTCTGTGGTTTTCCTTGCCTCCTTAATCAGGTACTGGTTCAGAACTGGGGTTAAAGGCACTGAATGCCTAATTTACAAGCAGTCATGGGATTCTTTCCTCAGTATGTGGCTGCTTGGCGGCTCTCCAGGCTTATGCTGCTTTGGCTGTCAGCTGCTGCTTCAACTGGGGAGGTTCTACCTGAAACTGCTTCTACACTCAATGTAAGGGTCTCTTCCCTACAAAGAGGGAAAGAAAAAAGATTGTGTAATATTATACTATGAGCACTGCAGAAGATATCTTCAGAAATACTGAAACATAGTATGTAAATTACATTAGCGAGTAGTCATAGAATCATAGGGTTGGAAGGGACCTTCAATGGCTATCTAGTCCAACCCACTGCAGTGAGCAGGGACATCCTGCACTGAATCAGGTTGCTCAGAGCCTCAGCAAGCTTGTCCTTGGATGTCTCCAGGGATGGAGCTTCCAACACCTCTCTGGGCAACCTGTTCCAGTGCCACGTCATCATCAGGGTGAAGAACTTTTTCCTCATGTCTAACCTAACAGTGCCCTGCATTAGTTTCAAACCACTGCCCCTTGTCCTGTTGCTCCATGCCCTGGCAAACAGACCCTCATCAGCTTTGCTGTAGCCCCTTTGGGTACTGGGTGGCTGCTGTGAGATCTCCCCACAGTCTTCTCTCTTCCAGGCTGGACAGCCCCAGCTCTCTGACTGTCCTCATAGGAGAGGTGCTCCAGCTGCCCTCTGGATGTGACTATCCAGCCAGTTCTTTACTCACCAAGTAGTCCACTCATCAAATCCATCTCTCTCCAACTTGGAGAGAAGGATGTTGTAGGGGACTGTGTCAAAGGCTTTACAGAAGTACAGGTAGATGATATCCATGTGTCTTCCCACGTCTACTGATGTATTCAGTCTGCTGTAGAAAGCCACTGTGTTGGTCAGGCAGGACCAACAGGTGAGGCTGTGCTGGCTGTCTCACCTCCCTGTTCTCCATGTGCTGTAGCAGAGCTTCTAGGAGAAGCTCAGTGATGTTCCCAGACACAGACTGACAGGTTGGTAGTTCCAGCCTCCTCCTTTTTACCCTTTTTGAAAATGGGTGTAATGTTTGATTTCTTCCAGTCACCAGGGACTTCATGTGACTGCCATAACTTCCCAAATGTGGAAAGTGGTAAATTTCCCTTATTCTGGCATTGACATAAAAGTGCTAATGTACTCATTTGTGTTTAAAAAGTACAGGATATCTTAAGCAATCTCAAAGGAAAAATTAAGTGCCATAAAAATGCGTGTCTGATTTCTCTGCTTTTCCAGGCCTTGTCAGTAGCTCTTCAGCAGCTCTTTGTAGAGAACCTGCAGCAAGGGCTCGTTCTCTCTCCCTGGCTTGTGAATCCTTGGCTTGCTGAAGCATTCTCACCTTCCATGTATTTCTCCAGGAGAGCTCTAGTTGAGGCTGCAAGTAGTTAACTGCTGTGGCTGGTAGGAAATGACAGACACAGGTGACAGGTGTCTCATTTTCCTGAGTGCAGCTTCAGTGTCACCGTCAGCTTTGTCCCTCTGCCTGGCAGCTGAGTGTGACTGTGAGCCCTGCCTGCATGTTCCTGCTTTGCCAGAGTGGCATCACTATTCATTTGGGATTTTGGTGCATGGATTTCACTGGTGTCAGTCTCAGCTCATGAGGAGGCCAGTGGTTCTACTGGTTAACTCTTGTGATGGGCAGCATTGGCTGCATGTCTGGGGGGGACAAACAAAACCAAGCCAGCCCTGGGCTTCAGTGTTTTGAGTTCTAATGAGAAGCTGCTCCCAGCTATCTGCGGTGAAGCAGCCAAGGAGGATGTTTTTCATTTCCCAGTGCAAAACTTTCCTGACATTTCCTTTTTTGTCTGCCAACCAGCCATTAGTTGATGTTCAGTTTAGCATAAATAATCTGGATGGAAAAGCTCACTAATTCTACATACTCCTAGTGGAGAAGGTGCTTGAGCTTTTGTCTGTTGTTTTACCTTAAATTATTTGTGCAAACAGTAGCTATTTCAACTGGGCTTCAAATTTGCTACTGTGGAAGGAAAGTGAGAACCTTTTACAAGCAGAAAATTATACCACCTCCTGTAAAAGAAATAACATTATAATTTGCTTAATAGGAAGCAACCACTAAGACTTCTGTAACTGAAGATTTTTGTTAATGACTGTCCTTTTGTGCAGGTTACAGATTTTCTGCATTGCAAGTGCTGCCATCCAGCAGTATTAATTGCTTCTCATTACACCTTGAGTGCTCTGAGTCCTCATGTAGGAATCAGAGTGTAAGAGCTGGCTTTAGTTGGGAACACAACAGAAAGCTGAGGCAGTTGTAAAAAAAAAAAAGTGGGGGTAACACAAAATCAAGAAATAGAGGAGAAAAATGTCTATGTTTAACACACAAAAATAGCATGGAATATTTGGACAGAAGCATGCTGGATTTTCTGGAGTCTTCTAGCAGGCTTGTTCAGTCTTAGCACTAAGAAGTGTTTACTAGAAAATTATGAGGAAGCTAAAGGTGAGCAGCTTGAGCTACAGCAACTTGCATGAAATTTCTCATAAACCTTTTTCTCCCTGTGGAGCTCCAGAAATGAGAGTACTTGAGTTTGAGCCTTGAATTTAGGTTTGAGAGTGTTGCATTGGGATGACTGCACCCTTTCTGTTGACTTCTGTAGTTAAGATTAATATTCTTTTAATAATCCTTTAAGGTCCCTTCCAGCCCAAACCATTCTATGATTCTATAATAAACTACCTCTAACAGCTAATATGGTGGGATTTTTGAATGCCTGATGCTGGGGAAATAAATATCTGTTGTAGGGAAGTATGAATCCTCACATAGTCTCTGGCCCTTTCACCTAAAACTAAATAGAATTGTTACTCTGGCTCACACAGCCGTTTCCACAAAGTGTTCCCAGAAGGTGAGAACTGACCTGTTAAGTGGAGGTGTGTGGCCATGCTGTAATTATTTGTCTTTTGAAGTTTGGATCTTGGATAAGCAGCCTTTTGATGCTTGCCTTTTGTTTTGCCTTTATCTTGAGGAAACCTGGTGAGGTTCAATAGTTAAATTCTGTGTCCTGCAACTTGGAAAGTGAATGGTTGGTGAAAGTTACCCCTGCTGGGTAACTTCTAAGAAAAGCTCTTCCATGACATTTCTTGGGATTTTGAGTCATCTCTGTGGAAAAATTTGAATTATCAATATCCAAAGTTTACATTCCTTTTTTATGCATCTCCAGGACCTTGATCCTCCACGTGAGCTGAGCACTTTATTTTCCCTACATGGACTTCAGATTATTCTGTCTAGGGCTTGAATTGATTCTTTTTACATTTTTTTTAAACTCTGCTTTAAATAATTGAGAGCTTAACTGGCAAGTAGTGTCTGCAAGCTTGTAGGCAAATCCCATTGGTAGCCTTTTCTCTATAAAAGTTCTCACTTGAAGTTCTGTTTTTATTGGGGCATTATGAGGACCTCTGAAATTAAGCCTGTAATGCCTAGGAATGCAGACGAAACACAGCTACTGAGCTTACAAAGAAGGAGCATGCAGACCAGCTGTACCATGGAATATAATAACAAGGGCCATATAATGTCTGATGGGATTTAAAGTAAGTGTAGTGGTGATTGTAAAAGAGAATAACCCTAATCTGGAAGTTACTGAACACTAATTTGGAAGTTACTAACTAGCTGAAGGAATAAATTTCTCCCCTTCCCCTAAATACCCAAAATGCATCTAGACTTTGCATATAATATTGGAAATGCTAGGTCAAGAATTTCAATTTAGCATCATTATGGCATTTAAATTCGTTTTTGACCTAAAGCTGTTGGTTAAGAGACGTTCTTTCCCTCAACCCCCTAAGTGGAATTTTGGGCAGAGCTGATTTGAGGTGTTTGCTTGCAGCCTGCTCCAGGAAAAAGATTAAAATTTGGAAATAAACTCAGTGGAGTTTACATCTAGGTCTGGCTTCTGCACAGCTACTGCCAGATAAGCATTTTATCTGCCAGTAGCTACATAAAGTGGTCTCTAGACTTGAAAAAGTATATTTTGCTTATCAGTAGTGCAGAAAACTGAAAGTAAAGATAAAATTGTAAAAAAAAAAAAATCCCTCAAACCTAAATAGCATAACACTTTTTATCTTCTCTGCTTTCTTCTAGCAGTCCACAGTGAAGTGAATTTTTGCCTTCTGAATGCACTTGGCACAAAATATCTTCAGATTGTGGGGGGGGAAAAAAGATGATTGCAAGGTGTTAGTTTCAAATAAAATCATTGTGTCACTTTGTTACTCTGTTTAACATCTTCTAGTAAAGATAGATGTAATCTGACCCTTCAGGGTTCTTAAAAAGCGGTATGGCTTTTTTTTATTGCTAGGAAATGTTTTCTTACTTGTATTTATACCTGTTGTATCTAGCCTAGGAGACCATGTCTCACAGTTCTGAGTTATTATGACTCTGCCCATCATCTGCTTTTGTTTTAGAATCAGACTACAGGTCTCAGCTCTAGCATTGTGCTGATGTGTGGGGTAGGCAGCTGAGAATACTCGCCTGGGCTGGAAGAATACTGAAAGGACTGAGTTTTTTGTCTTGTATGAGGCATGAACAAAACCAGTGATTGCATATCACACACCTAAAGTCACTCTTACATTCTTTTTCTTACACAGAGCTCAACAAGAATCCAGTGGAAGGCTTTTCAGCTGGCTTAATAGATGACAATGATCTTTATCGATGGGAAGTCCTTATTATTGGTCCTCCAGATACGCTCTAGTAAGTACTGACACTTATACAGAAACTTGAATGAATTTGGATTTATTAGTTCTAGTTTGATGTAGATGGGTAGAAGTTAAGCAGAATCTTTTTACTAAGTTAGGTAGTGGTGTGCCATTGCTAGTAAAATACCTGTGAATAGCTGAATTTGCTTTATAAAAGTTCTAAATTGCTCTGCTTCCCTGGGAAAATGCAGCACTGATCCTTTTGTACTTGTGCAGTGTATGAGGAGGCACAGGGTATGAGAATAAGCTGTACTTCTAGCAGCAATTTCACTTACTCATAGAGGTTATATCTGATCTATTCTACCTCCTGGGAGAAGCTCCTGTGCCTAGGAGAGGTCAGTTTAAAGTGTGGCTCTTGAAGATGAACTCTGTTCCCCTTCATTAAGCTGTTCCAGAGGTAAATTACTGATACAGAAAGCCCAGTGACATTTATCTGAGGTCAATTCGTAGTTCCATCATGAAGTTGTTGTATATCTGTCTGCAGACTTCTGAATAAGTTCTTAAGGATGGTAATCAAATTGCTTTTCTTCTCAAGCTCTCTAGCTTGTGATTCTCAAGTCTTGTATGAAATGAATTCTCCAGCTTCTGTTGACCTCTTGTGAATGTTTTTGTGGTGGCACCATTGTATTCTCATGGCCATGTCATAAATGCTGTCAGTAAAGAAATACTGCTTATAATTGCAATTCTAAACACATAAGAAGAGGTTCAATAGGATTTCCCCCACACTTCAATGAAGTGCTGAGCTTGTTTTGAGGCTTTTTAGACAAAAGCTCTCTTCTGTTCCAATCCCTGGTTGCTGCTTTTCAAAGTGGCATTATTCTGAATGCTCCATGCTCCTAATTTTATAATGACAGAACATAATAGTTGAACTAATCAGGCAGTTAAAAATTATCAAGCTTTAATCTTATTCCTGGTCCTACTGTATTTATTCTGAGTTTATCTAAAAAGACTTTAGACTCGGTGTGTGCCTCTGCTGTCAAGAGACACTTATCAGGAGTGTTGCTAAAAATGGCACTTGTCTCCCTTAGTTGACAGCATTACTTCATTACTTGGTTTCTGATGTGTATCCAATTAAAAAGCTGTGTTTGTACTTAGTTGATGAGGGGCAACCAGGTATGTGATACAGCCAAGGAGCTTTAGGATCTGCTCTTTTAAGAAGGCAGAGAAGAACTTTTTCACTTTGGAAGAAAAGACTTAAGTGGTTTGGGGCTATCAACAGATGTAATCCAACTCTCCTTAGTCTTGGCTATTATGGGTGTTAAAATAACCAGTGTTTCTGGAATTCTTATCCTTCCCAGGATCAAGGATTCTTTGGAAACTGCCTGCCTCTTCTAAAACAGTGGAAGAATGCTGTGGGTTCAGATTCCCTCAGCTGTTTTATTTTTGAGAGCCAAGTCGTTTAAATCTAGTGATTTTGGGGGGGTTGGTGTTAGTGGTTTTCTGGTTTTGGTTGTTGGTTTTTTTTCTCTAGACACTTGTAGAATTTCACATCTTTATGCTTGTGGATTTTGTTATTTTCTTAATATATTGTCTGTGGCCATGTATTCCTTTACTAATACAGGAAAAAAACCCAAACCCCTGCACTGAAGAGCTTTATCTTTTCTACATGAATTCTTTTGTCTGTGGCTACTGAGGAGTAGCTTATCATTTTACCCATCTCCTGCCACCCTCTTTGGAGGTTATATTCCAGTTTTTGTAATCTCTGCAACTTCAAATTTTGTTCCAAACTTCAATTACAAGAAATAACAGTAGGAGGGCAAATGTTATAGGGAGGTATTCCATCTTTAAGGCTTTCTATTTAATACAGGCTTCATATTTTTCAAAAGAGACTATTCCAAGATTTTGAGAACCTAATTATTTCAGAAAAAAACAACAAAACAGCAAGCTGTTACCTTGGTTAAATGCAGACCTGTATCTCCAACATTAATTACCCACTAAACTGGGTATCCAATTTTTATGTGAACATCTGTAGCTTAGCATTGAAAAGTTTAGGAGATCTTTTTACACATTAATAGTGTAGACACAATTCCTAAGCTTTCTCTTCCCTGAGACTCACTGCTACAGATATCATGAAATTAGAACAGTGTCTACAGGAGGGAAATAAACAGGTATCTGATGGACTCTACTTAGAAAGGGGAGTTATTTGCAATGTAATGGGTTTTTTTGGTTTTATTTTTTTGCTGTTACATTTTTTTTCCCCTCCCACTATGTTTATTAAGTTTGAATACCAGATGGTGAATTCCTTGGCAGGTTCGGTTTGTTTTTTTGGTTTTTTTTTTTCTCCTCAGGGAGGTGGTATGTGTGGTTTTTCCCCTCTGGAACATCATTTTAATTGTAAAAAAGATAGTGTTGGGGAACTGGCAGGGTCTTGGAAGTATCTTCTCAATCTAAAATCTCTGTGTTGCTTATGGAAATGATGGTACTGTTAATTACTAACATGATGTTAAGCTTTGTGAGGGATGAACTTAGAGCTTTTGATACATCACTGAGTGCCAGTCTTCAGTTTAAACTTATAAGAAATTCTACTAAGATATTTTTAATTCCCCAGTGAAGGTGGTGTTTTCAAGGCTCATCTTACTTTTCCAAAAGACTATCCACTGAGGCCGCCAAAAATGAAATTCATCACAGAAATCTGGCATCCGAATGGTAAGAAATGTCAAAGTTTTCAATTTCTTTTTGCAATGGAGAGCTAAAATGTGGTGAAGACGAATAGATATGTTTCAGTTCATGTTTCAGATATGAAATGCTACATTTATTTTGCCATCTTGGCTTCATAAAGTGGCAGAGTTTTTAATAATGCTGCTCTGAGAGGCTGCTCTTCAAGTGTTTTCAGAAGCTACTGGAAATACCTTCTTGAATTCTTGGTAACTGTTCAGCGTTGGGATTTTTTTTTTTCCTCACTACATGTAAAATTCTAGTTTGAGGAAGAACTTGAATTCTGTAGCTGCTTTTTGGTTTACTTTCAAAAAATTTGCCTTTAGCTTGACAATATAAATTCAGTATAAAGTGCCAAAGCTGCCCTTCTCCAGTGAAGCCTTAAAGCAAGTAACAGCATCTTTAGCCCCTCCAAAAAAAAATTCCTCCTAATGTTTTGCTTGCTTATGGGCTGCTGCACAAAGGTGGGAAGGTAAAAGAAAATGGAAATATGCATTTACAGGGATGGAGGAATGCTCTTCAGTTTCTAAAGTCATTATTGAAATTGTAGAAATTAGAAGTTGGGAGAAGACCAGCACAGTGCTCCCATCATAAGGGACAGAGAGACTGTTTTGATGTTGTGACAGTTCCAGCTTGCAGGTATCAGAGTGCTTGTAATTCCAACACTTTGCATCATATTTCAGTATATTACAGCAATATGCAGCTGCTGCTGCGGAAAATAATGTCTAGGTTGAAAAAGAAAGAAAAAGCTTTGGTGGAAGGTTGTGTAAATAATCTTCAAGGTTACAACACGTTAGATTTTTTTTTTTCTTCCTCTCTGCCAGAAGTTCAGGCTTAAACAGACTTCTACCAAGCCCTGTTTATTACAGGCTTTGCTCTGTAGTAGTTAATTGCTTTCCTTTCTTGTGAAGTGTTTTTCACTGTGTTTTCAGTCTGGTTGGAATGACAATTAACAGTCCCCTAACTACCCTGAAGATCAGCGTGTTGTTTGTTACTGAGACATGCCTTGTTCTATTTTGTAGTTGACAAGAATGGTGATGTCTGCATTTCAATTCTTCATGAGCCTGGAGAAGACAAATATGGCTATGAAAAACCCGAGGAACGCTGGCTTCCCATTCACACAGTGGAAACTATAATGATTAGTGTTATTTCTATGCTGGCAGATCCCAATGGTGATTCTCCTGCTAATGTTGATGCAGCGGTAAGATTTTTCTCTTGGTCTGCCTATTGTCTTCAGTGGGAAACCCTAAACTTGCAGTGGAGCTTGGCTTCTCCTTTGACCGGTAACATTTGGAAGATGCTTTTATATCACAAAAGCACCTGAGGCGGCCTTTTTGTGAGGAAAAACTAGTCATGTTGTGGAGCAGAATTACCAGTCACTCCTGGAAGACTTCAAGATTGCAAGGGAAAGACGTTGGCAAAGGTCATGGGCGGTGGTTTCATTTCTCCTATGCCCTAATTAATTTATTTATAGTAAATAATTTGTGCACAGAGGTAATTAATGAATAAAGCTCATCTTCTTTAGTCTTAAAAAATTCAAGGAAGCTGGTTATTAAATCTTGTGTGGCCCTATACAGGTAGTGGTTAAACTTGCTGTTAAGTTTAGTTGCAGATGTTAATATATTCTAGAAGCTTTTTTATTATAATGCAGCAAATTTTTTGCCTTTGAGATTGTACAAACTGCTAACAGATTTATTGATTTAAACAGAAGAAAATGTGGCAAGTTCCCTTGGAGAAGTTATGGTTGTGACTGTTTGTACTCACTTTTCTGCCGTGATCCTCCTGGCTCATGGATTAAAGCAGTAGGTTTGACCGTTTTGACTGTGTAGGTCTATGCTTTGAGGATGTACTTGAAAGCTTCACTGGCTTGCAGCTCTAGAGGAACTGCTGTCCCAGACTAGAAGGACTGGCTAAGGGACTGAGGGAGAAGAGCTAGTTTTATAGTCAAAGACCAGAGTGAATCTGAAGTAAGGATTCTTTCATGCAACAGAGTATTTCTGGAGCTTGGCTGTTCTGACGTGGCTGTCAACTCTCTAGAAGAGCTGTTTGTAGCAGAGGAACTATTTGTGGTGGGGAGGGCAGAAACCCTCAGCTCCAACGGGAGCAGACTTCAGGTACCATTCATCAGAGATACACCAACATATTTCCCTTGGAATTACCCTGCAATTGCAGCTCATGGTCTAATACATACTATGCTCTCACCAAAGGGAAGTCCTAGTATTTTAAGTGGGGCAGTGAGGAAAAGGAAGCTGGCAATCAGAAGACACATGGTTTTCTGGAAGCCTGCTAATGTGTTCAAGCTAGTTGTACCTACCCCAAGTGGGTGGAAGTTCAGTGCTCTGAAGCCTGTGATCTACCATGCTGTTAGTATTTCCAAAGGTGGTTGAGCTCTGCCAAAAAATAATCATGGGAATAGTCTCCCATGGAACTTAATGGGAAGCAAACCAAAACCAAACACACAAAGTTGTAGTGAAGAATTCCTTGTTTAATGTTCTTTTGTGTGTCAGACTTGCCCTTCTTGTGTTGTGTTACTGGTGGAAAACATACCCAGGGAATGGAGATGTTTTCTGCTGGCAAACCAGAGAGCACTGGTAGGAGCAAGTTATTAATGAAATGCTAAAAGTACAATTAGAATTCCTCAGTTTACATTTAACATGCATGAGTCTGTAGCAGACCCATCACTGGGGAAACCTTACACTTGTCTGTCACCTTCCTACCAACTCACAAGCTTTATAATCATCCTGTGGATTAGGAACCTACTCTGTGGGTTCCTAACCATGGCTTTGCCATGGGTTCTTTTGTTCCCCAAGTCTGCCCCATGGAAACACTGAGGAGCAGTGATGAGAAGGGGGGGTAGATGTGGTGCTGAGGGTTTAGGGATGTTCTTTGTTGGTGTTTATGGTTGAACGTGATGATCTGAAAGGTCCATTCCAACCTAGACAGTTCAGTGAATTCTGTGTATTTTTTCAAAGACATGCTACATAGAGAAGCATGGATTTGTTTAGCTAAACCTTAGGCTAAAGGGTAAAGTGTCTTAAGGAAACTATTTTCTAGCCCAGCTTGGAAGAATAAAAGCTTAGATCCAAATCCAACTGTGAAGGCAGTACTGATGTAACCTTTTGGATGTCACTTTTTCCTGACTGTAGTATTAGATATTCCATGTAACTTTTTAAACTTCATGTGTTGCTTGAGCAGCTTGGCATCTCCTGCTGGATTGTAGGCTGCATCCTCTTTGTATTAGTGAGAACATAATCATGAAGGTAATGAAGAATCACCAGCTCACAGGCTTAATCTGAGCTCCTCTTAAGATGCCTTCTATTTGTTTTACAGAGTACAATTTTTCTGCAGCAACAGTATTTGGCAATTGCTAAAAGATACTTTATCTGCTTTCATTAATTCCTGCTTTCAAAATCAGTTCAGGGAATAAAGTTTTGCAGGCAGATCACAGCATTGTAGGAGCAGAGAATATACCTGGAAAATGAACTGTGCATGGTGGAGTACTGTCTCAAAGTGGGAGAAAAATGAGAGACAAGAGCTGGAATAGATGTTGTGAGAAGCAGTTTGAGTTCATGACCTAGAAGAGCAGCTTTGGAGAGATTGCTGTCAAATTGGAAACTTTGCTTACTGTTGAATTCCAATCACTTGCTTCATAGAACTACAAATATAAAAGGCAGAATCAAAAACTAGGAATCTGAAGCTTAGCAGGGCACAAATTCAGTGCTTTTCTTGGTCTTTCCATCTTGTGTAAGCTGTTCTAGGTCCTGATCCAAGGAACCAAATGCTTGCTGCATTAATTGCTGAAAAAGGACAAACTAATTAATAGCCTTATTTGTGCTTTCAGTGGAAAGATAAGACATGCTAGGCTTTCCAGCATGCTGGCTAGGTAGGTCAGCTTGAAGGTTGTGAGCAGTAGGATAAACCAGTTATCCAAACTTTTTCACTCAAATGTACTCCAACCTTTGCTCCAAGTAGGGTGGAAAGCTGGGTTGCTTCAGGTAAAACAGCATGGGGGACTTTAACTCCTTGCTCCACCCCTGCTGTAAGAATATATTGCTTACATCAAAAGCTAAGAACTGTGAAACTTATTTCATTAAATAAGCAGGTTTTTATATCTTCACCACTTCCTTGCCAGTACCCAGCACATTGACCTTAGTCGTGGTGTCTGTTGCTTCTGTGCTTTCATCTGAGGTAAAAGAAGCCTAAAGCTGGCTGTGTTTTTTCCTGTGGGTTTAGGTGATGCCATGATGTGCGCATCTCTGGGTTCAGACTTGCCTGTCTTCCTGTTCATCCTTATCTTGGTTCTTCATCTCAGTTCTGAAGTCAGATACCTGTCACAGACATAGATGTGCTGTTAAAATCTTCCTCATGGAGCCAATATCTTGCAGCCATATCTAACTAGAAGGTGTTTTCTTTCCAGGGACACTGCTGTGCCTCTTCTGAATACTGTGACTTCTGGTTTTCTATTCTGGAGTGTCCTGGCTAAATTAAGAGGGTGTTGAAATGGTCCTAAAAATCACTGAACAATTAATGGCTCCATAGTAGCTTTGTAGCTTTTTTTATCACTGCAGTTAAACATTTTCTATAACCCATAGCAAAGCTTGTGCTTTGCAGTTTGAGCTTTGCAGTTTGAGTTTGCTGATACTTCTGCAAGCTGAAGTAAAAAGGTTTTCAACCTACACATTGAAAAATACTGGATTAGTCTTGGAGAATGCAATCCAGAGGGGAAAGGCTGTGTCTTATGAGTGAGCATCTTGCATAGAAACCCAGTCCAGGTTTTCAAAATATCACTGACTAGATCAATGACTATAACTGAATTTTGATGTTTACTAAATAACTAATGTCTCAAAAGCCAAGACTCTTCCTAGAACTTGTACACAGTTACAGGACTGACATCTGAAAGCTGTCTGTTCAATTACAGAAAGAGTGGAGAGAAGACAGAAATGGAGAATTTAAAAGAAAAGTTGCCCGCTGTGTAAGAAAAAGCCAAGAGACTGCTTTTGAGTGACACTTATTCAGCAGCTAGTAGCTTCACTTTTTTCAGGGTAAGTATCTTTCTACAGACAGGACAATTACCTGAGGTGAGGGTTTCCTGCCTAAATGTTGCTGAAACTATTTTTTTCCTCAAAAGCAAAAGAACTCCCAGCACTACAACTATTCATCTGGCCTGCATGGGCTTGGTGGAGTTTTTGGGCTGTATGTGATACTAAATACTAGAGGAATTTTCAACTGCAGTAACAGCTCCTTCTGTCAAGATTTTGAAACTTCTCTAGAACTCTTGCATTTGTGGTGTTGAGAAGTTGGGATTCTCTTTTTCAGTATTCATCCTGATTTATGAATAGTGCTTAGGGGTTGTAATAGAAGGGAATAACCATTCTTTTTATGCTCATTATTGTGAAGCACACTGGTTTGGATCTTAAAAGCATCTTGTCCTGCTTTCTGAAGTTCATGTGTATGTATGGAGTTGATCTTGCAGATGTTTCTGGTTTGTTGCATATGGGCTTTAAATAAGACTTCCATGAGGTTGTTAGGAGCTATTTGTAAAAGATTTCTTCAGGTATCTATGGGAATTCCAATAGAAAACTTACTAGTTTGTCAGAAGGAAACTGAGACATTAGCCATCAATAACAGCAAGAAGGAGGTGGTGTTCTCAGCACAAAAAAATAATTAGTGGGGAAGACTTCACCAGAACAACAATATTCTGCTTGGGTATCTGAGTCTGGACAAGTTTTGACCTGACAGTAGTTGACGTGATATTTATACTTAACACCACCCTGTTAAAAATTACTCAAGATACTTCATTTTATTTGGACAATCCCATCCTAAAGTTAATAGGATTTTTTGTTTTTGTTTTATACAACAGGCTCTTGGAGAAAGCTCTGTATTAAAACATTGCCCTTAAATATCTGGCCTTTGGTCATTTTAATCTTGGTATGCCAAGGAAAAACTTCCTCAGCTAGCTAATAATTTCCCCCTCTTGCTTTTCAAAGAAAAACAGTTTCATGTTGGAGCTGCCCTTTCTTAATGGTTGGTTTGGCAAATAAACTTCTCAGACCTGTTTGGCTGGAGGAGTCCAAAACCATATGTAGTAGTTAACTTCAGCTTAAAAACCTGGGGGACAGAGGGAGGAATAGGGCACTTTGTGTAGTTCAGAGGAACTCCATGTCATATCCAACTACCTATAACTAGAGTGTAAGAACTGTTAGTGCAGCTGGGAGTTTTTTCTGCCTTGGAGAAATGGAGTAACTGTGAGTAATGCTCCAGAGTATCCTTGACTAACCTCAGCTCTGTTGCCATGTTAAACTTGGCTGTAGTGAAACAATGCTCATGACAAATACTTAAATAATCGGCTGGTTTTGCTTTTTTGGAAGCCAAAAGCTTTTTCTGAGTCCTGGTGGTGACTCCTAAGTGAGTGATGGGCGATGAGTTGGAAGAGAAAGGGGGGGGGAGGGAGCACATGGCTGGTTTCAAATGAGCACAGAGATTTGGTAGTGATGGTGTCATTGCTGTGCTTTGCTGTTGAAGCAGCATCTATTGTGCACACAATTGTCGGTGATACACTAGAGTTTAGCCCTCTGTGTGAATACTGAAGCATTTACACACTATTGACAAGCAACATGAGTAACAGGAGTCTCAAACTGTGGTGGTGGAGCTAGGATACAGTAGGCTCAGCTAACCCACATCTGCAGGTGATGATTTGGGATTTGTACATCTTCTATTTAGAGGTATGTAAAGTTCTTGAACTGGTAATGATCATCTTCCTGGAGCTTGAAACACTAACATCATTAAAATAATGAGGATGATGAGTTTGATTTTTTAATAACTCTGGTTTCTTCGTAGGTCTACAATTGAGAAACATGGCACTGTTTTTTTCCTGCACTCTACCCACCTATTGCTGGACTTCTGTTGTTACAAGTTGGCAAACGCTGGCTGGAACTGGGCTGCAATAAAACATGCCAGTTATCAATGCTGACAAGAGCCTAACAAGTGCCAACACAAGATGATTACGCATTTTGAAATCTAATGAACTGCTTTAACCTTCAGGAAGAATTGT
Source organism: Turnix velox (assembly GCA_013400935.1). Taxonomy (NCBI): domain Eukaryota; kingdom Metazoa; phylum Chordata; class Aves; order Charadriiformes; family Turnicidae; genus Turnix; species Turnix velox. The sequence goes on along the minus strand of VZTY01024988.1, from coordinate 36,751 downwards.
AAAGATGTGTACATAGCACAACATGATCCGGATAATATATATACTGTTCGTGTACATCCACAAATACACCTTGTACCAAATAATGCTGTCTGTAGTTAGGAATAGATTTGTGTAAATTCTAAAGATTTTAGCAGGTTTTTTTTCTCTCCCTATTCATTGTTTACTATCAGTTTAAAAAAAAAAAAAAAAACAAAAACAAAAACCAACAANTACTTGTCTGATACCTTCTCTAATTTCCCTTATCATTTTTTCCTATCAATTTAAAAAAAAAAAAAAAAAAACAACAAAAAAAAACAAAAACCAACAAACCAACCAAACAACAAAACAGTGACGACAACGTGTGAAGCATGTCAAACTGAAACCAATTAGGATAAAGCTGGGTTTTGGATTTTTTCCACCTCTTTAATTTTCCTTTGACCCACTGAGACTTAATTAAAATCTCTTGCTTATTAAAGTTTAGTATCTCTTTTTTCTGGTTTTTGGAAATATGCTCCCTTTTTATTTCCCTCATCAGAACTTGAAATTTTCATAATTAAACCCTGAAAGGATTTCTATCAATTACTTGTCTTTTCTCTTCCAATGACCTTTGTACTCTCAAAGGTGCTTTATTGGGGTTCTTTTTTCTTTTTCTTCCTACCCCTTTTTAAACCCAAATGCACATAATTATTGAATTTGGTATAGCAATAAAACTGGCCATAGAGCACCCTCGAGCAGCCTGCTGGATTTTTAACTTCCAAGGGATTTAAGTGCTTTCATTTGGAAGTTCAGTTGACTAAGTTAGTCCAAGATAGGAAAGAACTGCTTTTTATGGGTGATATTTTTTCTGCCTTTTTCATTGCCTGTTTGTGGGGTGGGGTGTGTGTGGGGGAGGCTTTTTTTTTTTCTTAAGAAAGTTGAGTTCAAGCATGCACATCTGTAGACTTTCAAATTACTAACTTCTGGGTTTGGTATCAAAAATAGTTTCCCTCCTTGTCCCTTTTCTCTCTCCCATGGCCCTTCATATTCTCTGCCTTTACTTCAGAGTTTTCATCACCTAATGTACAAAGAAAATTGCGATGTATATTTTCATGTAATTTGATTTTTGGAATTCTGTCACCTTCTGTAGTGAGTTCTTCCAAAATATAATTTTTTCCAATAATACTGTGTCAAACTGGCTGTTCTGAGTATTTAAATAGGAAGTGTAACCATGGTTGGAGCACAACTTGCTTGAACACTTTCTACAGCATAACATTAGCAAGCATTTGTTTGAATTTGACAGATGGTATTTAATCTTCAGATAATTAAAAGGCAAACCAAGCACATACCTTTCTTCCTCTTCTAAACATCCTTGGCTCTTCAGTGAACAAGTACTTGGAGTACCTGGTAAGAAGAGTTTTTCAAGCTTACCTGAAATAACTTCCCATGGAGGAAGCCCTATAAAGGAACTTGCCACTATTTGACTGTTCTCTGCTCTGTCACAGATTTGCCCCAGCTCTTAACAGCAGTGATCCACTGATGAAGTAAGAGTTCCAGTGGTAGAGTCGTCTTCTCAGTAGCCTTCAGTACTAATTAGCTGGCTGCACTTTGTTTCATGATGAGCATATATTAAATAGTACTTATTACAAGTTTCTTGAGGGGTGGGGTAAAAGGAGGGGAGAGTTACTGGTGGCAATGCAGCTGCATGGGACAAAAAAGCTGGTTAGTAAGTATAAGCTGGCTTACAAGCACTGCTTCCTCCCACTGGTGTTTTAAACCGATATGTTTAATGCCCACATTTACATTTTAATTACTCTGAGAAACTTAGTTAAATTTGGTTTTAATGAGATAGCCTGCTTGTACAGGCAGTGTGCAGTCCTTCAGAGATCTCACTACCCAGCCACAGTTGCCGATTTCAGTTTCTGTCAGATGGTGGTTCAAACCTCCCTGAGAGGAGGTTTGTTGCCCACCAGTTGGCAACCTTTTTTTCCACTTGCCTATAGTGGGGACTGTGCAGAATCCCAGTGGCATGGTGCCATTATTTCCATAAACAAAGCCTTGGGAAGAAGCTTCTCTTCCTAAACCTAGCTCTGAACCTCATGCCCCTCAGCCTGCCTGCCCTTTTTTGATTCACAGAATGTCAGGGATTGGAAGGGACTTTAAGGGATCATCTAGTCCAATCCCCCTGCCAGAGCAGAAACACCCAGATCAGGTCACACAGGAAGGCATCCAGGTGGGGTCTGAATGTCTTCAGAGCCCACATCCTCTCTGGGCATCTCATGCCACTGTTCTCTCACCCTCACCCTGATGAAGTTTCTTCTCAGATTCCTGTGGAACTTGTGTTCCAGCTTGCACCCACTGCCCCTTCTCCTATCATTGGCAGTCACTGAGAGGAGCCTGGCTCCATCCTGACACTTGCCCTTCCCATATTTATAAACATTAATGATAGCACCTTTTGGTCTCCTCCTCAGCCTTTCCTCAGAAGGGAGATGTTCAAGTCCCTTCAATGTCTCTGTGTCTATGCACTGGACTCTTTCATGCAGTTCCCTGTCCTTCAATTGAGGGCCTCCAAACTGCACACAAGATTCCAGATGTGGCCTCACCAGGGCAGGGTTATAGGGGGAAAAGAACCTCTCCACCTACTGACCACATCACTTCTAATACACCCAGGCTGCCACTGGCCTCTGTGTGTCTTAAGAGCTGGCAGCAATTTAGGATAATTGATAATGACTTCAGCAGGTTGACTAGTGTCCTGTGTTTTGTCTTCTGAAGTAACACATGGTTCAAAACTGACTCAGCTGTAAGCTACACAGAGCATTTTACAGCTCTGTTTTCCCCATTTGATCTCTGGAAGATTTGCTTGGTTGTTCTTTAAGGGGTAGACCTGGAAATGTTATGCTTTTATCAGTGGCATGGAAGAAAATTAATTCCACAGTGTTTTGGCCCCTCTTTGTAAACTAGATACAAACACACATGTTTTGTCTTACCCAGATGGTCTGTGACTCCACATGGCCTAGACACTCCAAAGGAAGGAGTGTCAGTGTGAGATACCACTAAGACATACAAGCTGCAGGTAGGGCTGATGCCAAATGACTTAATGAAAGAGGCAGCTGAGGGCCTGGTGCCAAACCTTCAGGTTGTAAAAAGGCTTTGGCAGGCACAGAAATGGCCTTTTTAACTTCCCTGTGCTTTTTTTGGTTATTCCTGCCCCACATGTCAAAGGGGTCCAGCCTCAAGACAAGAATGCTGTTGAAGAGATGTTGAATAATTGACCAAACCAGCATTTTAATGCAATTTCACTCATGCCAGGTTCTTGGATCTAGTTTGGTTTATGGAGATTGTCAGTATTCTAGATTATTAATTACACTTTATCTAGATCTCTGGAGGTTGTAATTATGGATGGCTGTTTGTACTGGTTTTCCCCCCAACACGTATCTCTTGAGGTAATACTGCCTTAGTGGGAGAAAAGGCAAAGAAAAGCATAGAATTTTAATATCAAAGTGCACTGCCATCCTTATTTTTTATATTTCTCCATGCTGCTTGTCCCTTATGCATCAGAGAAGCTCTCTCTAAAAAAATCTGGAAGGGCCATTCAGCTAAAAGGTTAAAATTCTTTCCTGCTGTGATATGCCTACTGGAACTAGACAATCAATAAACAGAGACTATTAATGATGAAGTGATTATAAGTGTATTTTGGTTTTTTTGGATGGCCCATGGGGGGTGGACATTTTATTGTGTCTGTACCATCTGGTGCCCTGCTCTTGGTACAGTGCCATCACAGTGCAATCAGGAGCACCACGAGTCTTTCATAGAATCGTAGAATGGTTGGAAGGGACGTTAAAGATCATCAAGTTCCAACCCCCCTGCCACAGGCAGGGACACCTCCCACTAGATCAAGCTGCTCAGTGCCTTGTCCAGCCCTTTTTCCAATTAAAAATGATGTGAATTAAATTAAAAATGATTTTTCTGTATTTCAGCTTGTCTTCAGAAGCACATACAAATGATTTCAAAGTAAACCTGGCAGTGTTGAGGTTTTTAAGCAATGCTGTAATAAGATGCCTTCCTGTCCAGGCAAATCCTCAAGGAAAGATGAGATTGCTGATCCTCCAACATGCAAAACGGGGAGGTAGTTTGAAATCTGATCTGTGTTGTTGCTCAGAAATTCAACAAAGGTGAAATCCAATCAGGCTGTTTCCTCGCAGTTAACTCGGGATGATCAGAAGGCTCCTGGAGAGTGGTGTGAGTTTGCTGTGTAGCAAAGATGGACACATTTGTCACCCTGGTGTGAAAAACGAGCTGGGTGGTTTTTCAAGGCATCTCTGCCTTGAAACCACAGCCTGTGGCTCTCCTAGGTCTGGGGCTGATTACCTTTTGTCCAAAAGGCAAAGAAAACAGATACAAGGTGGAGACACTTTTCAAAGACCACTTAATCAGAGTGGTTTGGGTTGGAAGGGACCTTAAATATCACCTAGTTCCAAACCCCTGCCACGGGCAGGGACACCTCCCACTACACCAGGTTGTTCAATGCCTCATCCAGCCTGGCCTTAAACACCTCCAGGGATTGAGGGGGCATCCACAGCATCTCTGGGCAACCTGTTCCTCTTTTTCACTACCCTCACCCTAAAGAACTTCTTATAGAATCATACTCCATGTTGATCGAACAGCATTTTGTTTGCAGAGCAAATTTCAAATAGAAGTTTGAACACTCGGTGCGCAGTGTTGTTTTAGAGACAACATTTCCTCCTGACTTCACCATTAGGCTGAAGATAATAAAGAATTTCTTTCCTGTGAGGGTGGTGAGACACTGGAATGGGTTGCCCAGAGAGATTGTGGATGCCCCCTCAGTCCCTGGAGGTGTTTAAGGCCAGGCTGGACGAGGCATTGAGCACTGAGTGGGAGGTTTCCCTGCCCGTGGCAGGGGGCTGGAACTAGATGATATTTAAGGTCCCTTCCAACCCAAACCATTCTGTGATTCTATTATTTCTCTGGTATCGAGCCATGAAATTGGTAAGAGTCTTCTGTGATGTACACTTGGCTGCAGAACATGCTCCTCCTCCCTGTTTGTTGCCCGCTGCCTGTCCCAGAGAGAACTCAGGAGAGGGCTTTGCCCACTGGGCTCCCACCCAGCTGCTGGGACTCTGAAACAAAAGCAAACCGGGCAGGCGCGACGACACAAGGAGCTGGACACCATGAGATTGAAAGCCCCTTGGCAGTATCGGGGACCTGTGTATTAAGGAGAAGGCAGGCGTTGGTTTCGGGGTGCGCCGCAGCCACTGCGAGATGCTTGGAAAGGTGGAACCCAGCAGAGGCGAAAGAGAAGGCGGCCGCCATTTCGCCCTGGCTCTCCCCTGCCGCCGGCCCTTCTTCCCCAGCCCTCCGGCTGTAGCGCTGCTCCACAGAGCCCACAGCACGCACCACCCGGGCAGGGCGCCTCGGGCCGGTCGGACCCGGCCGACGGCTGCCTCCTGCCGCCCCTCAGCCTTTGACAGGCCCGGCAATAACGCGGGGCGGAGCGGCCGAGCCCGCTACGATCGGGGTTCCCGCTGAGCGCCCGCTCTCGCGAGAGCGCCCGGGCTGGGGCAGACGGGCTGGGGCAGACGAGGCGGGGCTGGCAGGAGCTCTCGCGAGAGCTGCGGTGCCGGACCCAACATGGCGGAAGGTAACGGGGACTGCCCGGGCGAGGGGCCGGGCGGGGCCGCGGCGGCGAAGGGAAGGCGGCCAGGCGGGGTGGCTTCTCCGCTGGCAGGGGCTGGGAGCACCCCCTGTGTGGGGGGTTCTGCTTCTCCCTTCTGTGGGGCCCTGCCCGCAGCGGGTGGTGTGGCCACCTTAGGTGAACGTGAAGCGCTGGGGAGGGGGCTCTGCTCAGGCTGACACCCGAGAGGGGAGGGCGGGTCTGGCGCGGCCGCCTCGGCCCCACGGGAAGGAGCTATTTGGGGTGGCAGTGGCTGTGGGATGTGCGGAGTCCGTCGAGACGTCCCGCTGCCCCTTCCCCTCAGCGGGCGGGAGGTGGACGGACGGACGGATGGATGGATGGCTGGATGGATGGCGGCCGTCTGTCCCGAGTGAGGAGTGGGATGCCCGGAGGGGGGGGTCTCAGGGAGGGTGCGCTGCAGTTCACTTGCTTCTGGGCGTCTTCTCCTGTTTGGGCTCTACAGAGCTCTTAGTCTGCTTTTACTTGTGTGTTTTGAAGTGGATAGCCTCCCAGCTATCAATTACACCACTTTAAAATTAATTTAACAGAGCTAATGCGATTTGGATAAACCACTTTGGATCTTTGCAATCCTGCTCCTTTCTGCAAGACAAAAACTTCCTCTTTTCTACCCTAGAGGAAACTGAGTCGGCAAACTGAGCTGGAGTGCCTTAAGTTATAAAGGAAAATAAGGCTTTAACTTCTAGCTTTGAAAACGCAGCCTTCAGCCCTTCAAGAGCAACTCTCTGACAGTAGTAAAATTTTAAAACCACTTGTAAAAGATTAACTGGGATGTAGCAGGTGCTGATCTCTTGGCATGCATCAGCCAAGGGGATGCTAGTTTCATAAATCTTCTGAACAATTTTGACTTTGTGTGCTGAAATACCATGTTTCATATTTAGCTGACCAGCCTTTTAGCCTGCTTTTAAGCCCTGGGGACTTAGTTATGGTGGGCATTAGATGTGAAAGATATCTTCAAGTTGTTGAACTTTCTGGACTGAGTCTCTAAAAGAGCTGAGGCTCTGGTTCAGGACCTTATGCTGCAGGATGAATTTGCAGTTGATCCTATTTCACATATCTGTGCTCTTTAGAGATTCTTCCCCAAGTAATTCTCTGATCCTTTGGCTAACAAAGACACATGACCAGGGAGTGATCCTGCATGAACAAGAGCAATAAGCTGGGGTTGTGGCTCTCCCTGCTCAGCTCCCAGAATACCTGGGCAGAGGGGTGTGCTTGGTCCCTTCAAAGACAGTACCTACTTGGAGCAGTGTTTTTCTGCTTAAGAACTGATGGTGTTTGAGTATCAGCTGGAAAGTGAAGGCTTATTAAGGGTAGATCATCTGCTCAAGAGCTGTGTCTTTTTACTTATGGAGGTGTTGCTTCTGTATGCAGACATCCTGAGTTGGATTCATTGCAATTACTAGTTACAAATTGATTGAACAGTTTATAAAGGCAAGAATTTAGACAGTTCTCATAAAAGTTTTGTAAAAATTCTTTCTGTACCACCAATACCAGAGAACAGGAGTTTGCACATTGCGTGGCTGAAAACTGTAGGATTAATGTTTGAGCCTAGAGCAGCAGGAAGTACTCTGCAGTACACAGGGATGGTTGTTGGGGTAGAGATTGTAAGTGTGCAAAAATGAGGAAGAACAGGAAAGCAGTAACGTTTTACAGCCCTGGGGAGATAGGAGTCAGGATAGAGCAGGGATCACAGAACTGACTTGAAAGGGGTAAGGAGATAATAGTAGTTTTTCTGGAACATTTCATTCTGATACACTTAACTTGTATAAAAATTGTTTCCATGACTGTTCTTGTTTAGTGTGTGGGTAGTATAATGTGTTCCAAGGACCCTCCCTTGAATTTATGGTACATGCTATCTGTCACCCACTGCCTGTTGCCTCCCTGCTTATCTCTTTTGATTTGACTGTCTTGTTACTTCATTGCTTTTTGTGCTTTCTGTAAGAAAATATCTTTGGGGTAGCTGTGTCTTTCATGGATTGCTCGTGGCTTCTGTCAAGCTTTTGCTCTCCTTCCTTCCAGTAGGACTTGCTTTGTGCCCCCCTTGACATCTTCCTTGTGAATCAGTCAGGAAGAAGCAGCTGCTAAAAAAACATGTCCTTCTAGTTCTGAAAACACTGAAACCACAGTATTCTTCAGCTAGAAAGAACAGAGCAGAGTTTAAGCCCTCTTTGAGGGTGGGTGTGGTGTTGGTAGCACAGTGTGTTTCATTAGAATAAGGGAAGTATCCTAAAACAGTTTGTTAACTTCTAAAGGATGAAGCTAAATAAAAAGCCTATTGAGGGAAGTGCACTGCTCAATCTGCTTAAGTAGTATGAACTGAAGAGTAAAATAGGGTGAATTACTGTCTGTTTATTTGTTATGATAGCTCTTAAGTTAAAAGAGGCAGCATTTGCTGCAGCAATCCATAAAGGCCAGAGTAATTGAGGCATTCTGTCTGCATCTGAGCTAGAGAAAGATGCTCTTCCCTGGAGACCTGTGTGAGAGCAAGGCCAAGGTCAGCTCTGCTGTTGGACTCTTTTGCGGAGGCAAAAGGAAAACACTGGTGGGGAGAGCTCAGTTTCTCATTGTTTGTAGTACAATCTTCCATTTAGTAAATGTTGAATGAATTCCTTGCTGATAAGGAGTAATCTTGTAAGAACTTTCCCACTTGAAATTGTTGGTTTGCTTCCAAATTTCTCCTCCCTGCCCCCTCTCATCTTAGAATTGGTTTTAGGTTTGTACCTTATTTAGAAAATCATCTTAATGATGGAGGGGAAACAATCAATTAAGTGCAAGGATAGCAACATATTATTTGTGCAGCTAATCTTTGAATTTGTTCATTGAGCTGTTCTTAAGCATCTGAATAGATGTTTTCTTCCAGAAAGTGACTTATGTTGCTGTGTTCTGATGATTTTTCAATGTCTTTATGGCTAACAGTGATACAAAATAAGAAGCTTTATATTGGGAGTGAGTCTCTCAAGTAGTGTGGAAGAGGAGAGGCTCTTACTGGGGTGTTCCATGATTGAACTAAATGTGTGATGTGCTTCTAGGGTTAAGTTACCCTAAGGTAGGAGAAAAAAAAGTGCATGTTTCAACCTTATAACATTCTGTGCCTCTGCAGAGGAGGTGGCCAAACTGGAAAAGCACCTGAAGCTTCTCCGCCAGGAGTATGTAAAGCTGCAGAAGAAATTAGCTGATACAGAAAGGAGATGCAACCTTCTGGCTGCCCAGGCTAACAAAGACAATGCCAGCGACACCTTCATCAGTCGACTTCTTGCCATTGTAGCTGAACTCTATCAGCAGGAACAGTACAGGTAAGAAAACCTCCTGTGAGGAAAGCAGCATTATAGGAACCTTTGACAGCAATAGGTGCTAGCCTTTCTCTGCTGCCTGGTATAAATTTGGTCCTCAGCTGCAATTGCAGTTGGAAGAGCCTGCTAAGATAAGGTAGCACACTGAATGCACTTCTTGATTTGATAACTCTAAGTGGTAGTTCATCTCTGAGTCTGATTCTATATGGGAGGACTAGAAACAAGGGATGTAAGTTGGAAGGGGGTAGATTTAGACTTGACAGTGAGGGTGGTGAAACACTGGAACAGGTTGCCCAGAGAGGTTGTGGATGCCCCCTCTCTGGAGGTGATCAAGACCAGGCTGGACATGGTGCTGAGCAGCCTGGTCTAGTGAGAGGTGTCCCTCCCTATGGCAGGGGCGTTGGAACTCAATGATCTTTCAGGTCCCTTCCAACCCACACTATTCTGTGATTCTGTTTAAGGAAATAGTTAGAGAACTGACCATTCTCACTGTCAACATCAAAGCTTCCTTTGACCAGAAGTAATTCAAAACTGTTCTATATCTAGTTAATTAATTCATTACACAGTGGGTCTTCTACCAAGTGGAAATTCCATGTTTCATTGAAAACAGTTCTGTACTCATGTTGTGTGTAAAGGAGCCTGGTTAAATTGGCTTGTCTGGTTGTATGATGTAACAGGTCTTGGATGGTGATGTATGAGACTCTGATATAAGTGATACTGTATCTTTGAATCTCAGCACAAAATTTAGTGTTTTCCATAGGCACACTAACGATTACTTTCAATACTTTAGGTCCCTGAAGTGATTTAGTTGCAAGACTACAATGATGCTTACAAATTTCTTTACTGTTACATAAAGTGGTGCCAGTATAGTAAGAGTCCAGTAATTTAAGGGGAGAATATGTATTTTTTGATTGAAATTTCCTTATGGTTCCTTCCATCTCTTTGTCAGCCTCCCAGAGAAAATGGTTTGTGCCTGGAAGAGCTTACAGCATGCTATGTAAAAGGTATTTTAGGTAGCAGATGTCAGAAGAGCTGCATCATTTCAATTTTGTTCAGCTTTTGGATTCTAAAGGCATAGAATAGTGGCCTAGTTATTAAAAGGAGAAAGAAAGCAAGTCCTAATGTAAGTCTTGTTAAGTAACATCTTCGTGTTATACACTTTAGTTCGTAGCAGTGCTTTGATTTGGAGAATGGTTTGGAAAATATACCTACCTGGTAAAAAACACAGGCTGTGGGATTTTAAAATAACAGGGCAGGTACTTCCTAACTACAAAGGATAACCTGGGTAGAGGGGTCAGGATGAAATCAAAGTGTTCTTGACAGCAGGTCTCCTGGGAACTGGGGATTCTTAGGAGTCTGCCTTGTACTCAGGCTGCCTCAGACATTGTTTGTTTTCTTACTGGTCTTGCCTGAAACCATTGGTGCCTAGCTGACAGTATTGGTATGGACACTGCAACATAAATATTAGACCTTAAGACTGTTGTATTTTCTAATCTTCTGCAATAGTTCCCTTGCAGTTTATTAATTTTTTTTAGAACATAAACAAACAAGGGAAAAAAAAAAAGGAAAAACAAAACCATCAAGCCCCCAGACACTTTTTTTTTATCCTTAGGAAAAAAAGCCATGTCATTTGGCAATATGCTCTGTTCAATTAAATGTGTTTTGATGCCTGAAAAAAATCTTAAACCTAAATGTGGATACAAGGACAGGGATAGCATGGAGATAGGGAATCAATACATATCTAAGCACAGGGGAAGCCTGCATTATACACTGATACTTTTTTTTCTCTTATCAGTGATCTGAAGATAAAGGTTGGGGACAAGCACATCAGTGCTCACAAATTTGTCTTGGCAGCACGCAGTGACACTTGGAGTCTTGCCAACCTTGCCTCAACAGAGGAGCTGGATCTGTCAGGTCAGTCATTGCTTTAGCACCGTGATGCTTAGAATGCCTTTAGGATGACTGATGAAAGGACCTGTTGGGAAGAGGCACTTTATCTACCTTTTAAGCTGCTGTTGTCCACAGAAAAGTGGTGCTTAATCTTTGAGTTATGGAGCTCTGTCTCTGAAGCTTGGGTAGTACATTTGTGAACTCGGTGCTAGTACTAGTTAAATCAATAACCTATCTTCCTTCACTTTAATGGACAGAGCTTGAGAATGGTGGCCGATTTGTCTTTGCTAGAGTGAAATGTAGTGAATGTAGTGAAAACCAAATCTATTTGGAGGACTTTGAGTTCTCCTTTTCTAGGGACAAGGCTTTTTGAGATAGTGTGCACTTTTCTCTGAAGTGTGTTGTGGAAATACCTTGCTTCCTGTGCGTGGGAAATATATACAAATACTGACCTGTTATTAAAAAACCTACATGTTTTGATTCCTTGATAATTTGGCAGAATAGATGAGGGGGAGAAGTTTTAAGACAGTCTTCTACAAGATGGCTTTTTTTGCCCAGAGAGGTTGTGGATGCCCCTTCTCTGGAGGTGTTTAAGGCCAGGCTGGATGAAGAACTGAGCAGCCTGATCTAGTGGGAGGTGTCCCTGCCCATGGCAGGGGGGTTGGAACCAGATGATCTTTAACCAAACTGTTCTATGATTCTATTCTCAAAGCTATTTCCTGCATGTTCTTTCACGGGCAGTGGTCCTGTAGATTGAACCCCTTGGCAGACTGCTCTATACTTAACAGTATAGAAGAGCCTTGTGCAATTAATTCATGAGCAATAAAAAGAGGCATGAAGTCAAGCAGGTTTGCTGACTGGTGAGTTTCTGCACTTAATATTATCATGAAGTGTAAGTGCAGACAAACTGGGAAGGAGCAAGTCACAGCAGGCCACTTCTATGAGACAGCATAGGCTTTTTTAAACTTGACATAAGAAAGAAATTCTTTACAGTGAGTGTGGTGAAACACTGGAACAGGTTGCCCAGAGAGGCTGTGGATGCCCCCTCTCTGGAGGTGTTCAAGACCACGCTGGACAAGGCACTAGGCAATCTGGCCTAGTGGGAGGTGTCCCTGCCCATGGCAGGGGGGTTGAAACTCTATGATCTTTAAGGTCCCTTCCAACCCAAACTATTCTATGATTCTATGATTCTTGTATAAGATTTTATGGATATTTTTGCAGCCACAAGAAAGCAGATGCTAAGTATTTTTTAAATTGGGTGCTATGCTAACAGGAGATCATTACCGAAAATCTCTTATGTTACTTGTAATTCTGTCATGAATGGTGATCCACAGCATTCCTGGCTCCCTAATGAAGCTAGTCTGAGAATATTAAACTGGAGTCTCGCATATTTCATGATGCAAACACTTCCTGGTTTAGAATGATGCTTAAAGTGAGTTGTAGTAAATGGTACATGCCACTGTGTAAAATGGATTTTTTAAAACACTTGACAAATGGAACAAGGGTTAGTCATGGAATAGTTGCAGCAAGCAAAAAGCTGTTCCCTAAAATCTGTTCTGGTTTTCCTAAGAAGTTCTATTAAATTCTTGCAGGTTAAGGTTGTCTGATATTTAGCTGCAAAAGACAGTGTTAGTGTAATCTGCAGAATTTTTTGCTCTTTAAGAATATTCTCTTGTTGGGAGGGAGAAAATGAACAGCCAAAGCAGAGCTGATATTACAGATCATGTGGGTTTTCTGATTACTTCAAGCTTGGCAATAAATACTTCCCTTACTAAAACTTCTTGTTGTTCAAGAGGCAGCTTACATGCTATGCTGTCCTGGATCCTGTCTGGTACTCTAATCTGAGGCAGCCTTCCGTGTAAAGGAGGTGTTTAGGAAGGATATTTCCGTTTCTGAAACGTGTGTTTTTTGTTCAAAGAGTGAACAAAACAGCATGGGGGGTTAATGTCACTTTTCCAAATGAATGATGTTTTTGTTGGGATTGGTCTGATCTTCTGTTGTGGGGTAATTCTCATCTACAGCCTTGTATGTGAGATTGTCACTATGTTTCTGGCTAGATGACAAAGGTCCCTGGCCCTTGAGCATGTGTGTTTGGTGTCCTGTGGTGTAGATTCCTATTTTTCAGGCTGTGTAAAAAACATTAGCCTTATAATCAGAGTGTGAATGCCTGAAATCTAACTGTCTGCTTAAACAAACTCTTTTTACCCTTCCTAGAAATACTTGCCAGCACTTTAAAGTACTACTTTGTAGTGATTACCAAGGTGTAAGTTTCTTTGTGGAATGCAACAGTTTGTAATCTGTGGCTGTAATAACATTAGGAAAGATTCTCAAATTGAAAAGGGAATCTGTGTGTAGATTTTGATTTTGCCATAAGTGAGAAAGCAAAGACTTTAAAGGGACATCTCTGGCCCCTGAATATGCAGTGTTTGTGTAGCAGGTAGGAAGCTTACAGAGCTCACTGCACTCTGCACAGCATTCCAATGGAAAAAAAATGTTTTCCTGCTCAGTGCCAGCATTGTTTCTAGTTTCAACTTTTGACCAGTTTTGCCTCTTTTCTGTCATTTTAATTGAACTAAAACAGTACAGTTTCAATGAGACTTTTTTTGTTTTGTTTTTTTTTTTTCCTGTGGTAGCTGTGGCTTTGACAGAGGAATACCAGTGAATAGGCAATTGTTCTTGGAGTATTTTATTAATCCCTGTTGCTCCCTGATCCAGATGCTGACCCAGAAGTAACCATGGCAATGCTGCAGTGGATCTACACGGATGAACTTGAGCTAAGAGAAGATGATATTTTCTTGACAGAGCTCATGAAACTAGCCAATAAATTTCAGCTCCAGCTGCTAAGGGAAAGGTGAGTCTTAGTAAATACAGTGAATCTTCTTGAATTCTTCAACCTTGTTTCAATAGAAAGAAGATGATAGCTTCTGGCAATTGGCTGAAGTGTTACTTTGCCAAAGTCCTGGTTTTCAGTAGCACAACGTGAGTTTTAGTTGATCACAGGAAACAAGGCTTTGCTCTGTAGTTAAACTGTAGCAGTTTTTCATAGCTTTTATGTTTACTTTCCAGTTCTTCTCTGTCAGCTAATAACCTCTATTTGGTATTTAGAAAAAGTAGTAACAAGCTCTGGAAAGTTGCAGGAGAGTGATTGTTAAAGAATTGTCAGTGGCAAGTAAGTCAGTATTAAAATGCTGCAGGTTAGAACTTTTTAACTTGTAGCTCCTGTTCGTGGTGCCAACTTTTCTTCATCTAGAAGATTAATGTAACAGTACAGTATCTTGCCATTTGGAGAAAACTGTGATTGAGACCATTCTAGTAGGGGCAAGGTTGTTATTTTGAGTGTGTAGCGTGCTCCATATTACCATTTAGAGTTGGGAGATTTCAATTTGTACTTTGAAGTTTCTCACTAAATTTTGTACAACTTCTGATTTTTTTTTTTTAATCAAAGGTAAAGCACCTGTATCTGTAGCTGTGTGTAGCACTCTTAATCTACAATTTAACTATGACTCAGCTTGGAGAACACAGACATATAGAACTTTATTTTGAGATACTTGGATTTTCTTCCCATCTACTCACACTAATAGCTTCAGATCTAGAAAAATTGGTTTGATCTGCTGTTAAAGGTTTATCCTGCCTTCCTAGGAATCAAGTAACTACTTGGCATGCCACTTTCCAGCTTGGGTACAAAAGCTGCTTGTGGTCACTTGCAGAGATAGAAATCTTCCCTGCTTCAAAACAGTGAATGAACTGCACTTTGTTCACTCGGGAGATCAAGGATGTCTTTGTCTCTGCTTGCAGCCTCCTGTGGGATATCATGAGGCTGTGGCTTGGATTATGCTTTTTAATAGGAGTCTGCTCTTAGGGAAGCTGTCTTGATTAAAAAAAAACCCTTCTGATTCAAGTATGTTTATGTTGCTTAGCCTTCTGTAAAGCAAAGCCAAGCCTTTTTGTACAGGTGTGTGGGAAAAGACGTACGTAGGACCCTGTTACTGCATGGATGAATGATTCCAGATGTTGCCTGGTTACTGAACACTGGTTTTTCTGTTTTGACAGATGTGAGAAAGGAGTTATGTCACATGTTAATGTCAGGAACTGCATTCGTTTCTATCAGACTGCTGAGGAACTGAATGCTAACACTCTTCTCAACTACTGTGCTGAGATAATTGCAAGTCACTGGGTAAGTACTTCTAGGAGGAACCACGAAGAAAAATGTTTGCAGAGTATAGGACACTAATCAGTAGAATTGTGCTTAACTCACTGTACTGTATAACCTCAGCAGTATCTCTTGGTATGCCAACATTCTTGCATTCCAATTAGGATGGGGATTGCATGGATTCCTCATAACTTCCAGTGGCCAAGGTGACCTGTTATGCTCACCCTTGTATGTTTACAAGGGGCAACAGTGTTGATAGAAAGCTGTCAAATTTGCCTGCCCTGCCCCTGGTGTGACTGGAGGGTCTGTGTACTTCTGACAATGTCATCTGGTATTCTCAACAATACTAATTCATAATGATATGCTTGAAGTGAAGCACATTAAATGGCTCTTTCATTAAGATGCTTTTTGTTGTCGTTAGAGGCTATGTCCAGTGTTTATTTTGATCTGAGTATCTTGACTCAGAAGCATCCTGTAAGCTGAAAAGTTCTTCTGTTCATTGGAAGTACTTCATTCTGAAATGTCTTACTTTCCAAAACATGAGCCAAAACCAAGGGACTGTGTTATAATAAGCAAGAAGATTGTTTATCAAATCTGGACTCTGATTTGTTTAGAAGTTCATCCCTAGTTGATTTCTGTCCTTACTGATATGAATCCCAGGCCTGTTTTTACCACTAAAAATAATCCAGGGAAGTGTTTTGTCTTCTGTAGTGGGGGGAGTGGTGAAGTCTTGCAGTGGACTTGGAAGTTTCACTTCCTCTGATCTGTTATTTTTGAGAAAAGCTTGATTAACTGAGAAATGGGTTAGTGTTTAAAGTAAGACTTTCTAACAGGAGGCTGCTGTGTGAGGATTTACATTAGTCTAAACCTAAAATGTGTCATCTATGTGTGGATGTTTTTGTTTGGCTGATACCAAAGTGCTTTGATCTGTGAATATGTAATGAGGATTCTTATATCTGAACCTACAGATCAACTACAAATCAACTATCATAACATTTTCCTGCTTCTGGCTCCTAATATTTGACACTGTATTATAACTGGAAATGAAGATATTCTTGTTTTGTCAAGTGAGCATTAGCTCAATCTTAATGTCTTTAGACTTCTAATTTTGTATTCAGAGTTGTATTGAAAGATGTAAAAGTTATTGAGTATTTCTTCCTAGCCTTAAAATGCTCTATCTTGGATTGTTCCTGCTTGTTGTGATGGTACCAAAATAGAGGTTTTTGACTGAACTTGTTTAGTGAACTTTGGAGTTACATTGTGTAATGCCTTGCTTATAAATAAAACAGGAATATTGCTTACCCCTTTCTGTGATTGATTGCTTCTAGGATGACTTGAGGAAAGAAGACTTCAGCAGCATGAGTGCTCAGTTGTTGTATAAAATGTTCAAGTCAAAGACAGAATATCCTCTGCATAAGGCTATTAAAGTTGAGAGAGAAGATGTGGTCTTTTTGTATCTGATTGAAATGGATTCACAGGTACAGTGAGACTGACCCAATCTGTCTTCTGGGGTTTGGTATTTCAAATATCTAGTTCCTAACTACCTGTTTGAACCTTGTTGTTGATGTTTGTTACTAATTCTTATTTGCATGTTTTGCCCTCTCTCTGGAGGTGTTTAAGGCCAGGCTACACAAGGCTCTGGGCAATCTGGCCTAGTGAGAGGTGTCCCTGCTCATGGCAGGGGGCCTGGAACTAGATGATCTTGAAGATCTCTTCCAACCCAAACCATTCTATGTTTATCATTGCCATAGCTACTGCTGTGTATGTAGTGGAGATCTGGTGAAACAGACTCTACAAAGACATAATTTAGAAGTGATTCATAACAGATTAGACACAATAAATTGTCAATGCCTGATGTTGCTATGCACACTGAAAGCTGATGAAGTCAACTTTTGCTTCATTGCAGTTCAGTAAGCATCACTTCTTCCAACAAATGGTTTTCTTCTTCTGCTGAATAACAGATATGTGAAATAACACACATTTTGTTCTGTTTGGATGGACACATTCTAAACGAGCTGGCAGAGAAGTTGTCCACCAACAAGGAGGACAGAAAAATTATGTCACTGATTAAGAATTATTCAATTAGTCCTTTAAGATACCTGAGGTGCTAATTGGAAGGTAGGAGCTAGGAAGCTCTAGCAGTACCTTACACTCTTAGCTGCTAATCCAATTGGGATGTGAGATACTTTAAAGGAGCAATGGAATAATTCTTCTTGGTACTTTCAGTGTGCCTGTATAGGCAGGGTCTTTTAAGACTTGTTTAACTCCCCTGAGACACGACAGGGCTTGCAAACAGAACTCCTCATTTCTCATGAAACAGATTTGCCTGCAGTGATGCTTGTCTGCTGATTTGTCTTCCTGTGTAAGATACATTTCTTTGAATGCAACATAAACATTTTGCAATAGAGCTGAAGGTCCAGCATTATTTCCCCACGAGGGTAGTGAGACACTGGCACAGGTTGCCCAGAGAGATGGTGAATGATGGAGACATGATGAAGGCCAGTCTTGCTGAGGCTCTGACCAACCTGATGTAGTGCCTGTTCACTGCAGGGGGTTGAATAAGATGACCTTTGAAGGTCCCTTCCTATTGTATGATTCTGTGATCTTTTCTATGATGGTAGTTGGGAGGGAGGCTGGTGAGCATAGCTCTGACTAATGTCCATTGACTCCATCTGTGTTCCAGCTTCCTGGGAAGCTCAATGAATTGGATCACAATGGTGATCTTGCTTTGGATCTGGCTCTTGCCCAAAGGCTGGAGAGTATTGCAACTACACTGGTCAACTACAAGGCTGACGTAGATAGGGCAGACAAGAGAGGCTGGAGTCTGTTACATAAAGCCATCCAAAGAGGTAAGTAGGTAGTATAATGGAGCCTTGTTAACTTGCAGTTGTTCTTAGTTGTTCAGAGTTTATTGCTCCATCACAATGTTGTTGATATTTGTAGTCAGATTTCAGTCTAATTTCAGTTAGAAAATTGTAGTCAACGGTGAACTTTCTCTTGGTTTTTGTTTTTGTTTTTTTTCTTTTTAAAGTTAAAACCAAACAAACTCGTGTTCGGTGTCTGAAATCTGGCTGCTGTTTGAACTAAGTTTACATTATGTGCCATCCAGAAGCAATCTAATAGAGTGCTGTCTGCTAGAGGAAGAAATATAAGGAGATACTTCTTGTCAAATTAAATATCCTCAGTAACTGAACCAAGTGTGACAGCCTGGTCATAAAGATGAAGCCTGTGTTGAATGCAGCATATGCTTTTGGTGTGGTTACAGTTAGCAGCAAGGCTCTTTGCTACTGGACAGCAGTTCTAGTGGAGAAAAAAACTAACTGAAGGAAGACAAGGAGCAGGTGGAGATGCTGCCTTGTCAGCCTGAATATCTCCAAGGCTCTGGTGGATAGTGGTGTAGCTCTCAGAGTGGAGTCTTGAGCACAACTACATGATTTTACTGAGCTGTTCTCCACCTTGACGTAGGAAATGCATATTATGAGAGGTTGAGCACTACAGGACATATGGGTGCTGTGGCCACTGTACTCTGAAGGCTTTAGAGCAACATCATCTTGGCCTCTGGGCTAAGTCTGGTGGAGTCCATAGTGATCACCTTGCACTACTAGCTGCCTCCAGTCATAAATTTGGCAGCACATTACCTGTGACTGGATCTTTTGGCTTTTGTAATGCTATAAATTAGAAGCATAGGTTTATTTTAAACAGCAAGCTCTTTTGGACTTTTTGAAGTATTTATGTGAGTTCAAAATACAGCTCCCAACTTTGTCCTTTCATGTCCTGTTTATCTAAACAGGGTAATGCTGATGTCTGATCCTGTGAATGAAACTTCAGCAGCAGGAGTAGGAGACCTTCTAGGCATAGGTCAGTGGTTGCAGCCCTGTAAAACACTAGAAAGACTGAATCAGGCTGCTCTTAATACTAGTGTTTGTCCTTTAGTTTTAATGTCTGCTTCCAGTCTAAGCTAGAGCTCTAAGAATGAATGCTTGCTTGTCAGTAACCAAAGCTTCAGTGAATTAATCACTGTTAACAATCACAAATTCTGGAAAAGGAGCTAAAGCAAATTGTCTGAATTTGCCACATGATTCTTACTTTTTTTTTTATGATCACTGGAGTGTGGGGAATGTCAGATATGAGAATCAGAAAATGGCATTTTTGGTTTTTGCTGTCAGAGATGAAGGCAAATAGTTGTCTTTGTTTTACAGTCTTGTATTCAGCAAGCAACTTCTGAATATATTGATCCAAAGTGATTTTTGGAGTAAGGGGAATTGGTATTTTCCTGAAGTCATTCTTTGCATCTTGGTGTTTCAAGTGCAAGGTTTCATGTATTGAAGTGGGCCTAAGTTCTGACTTCTGAGAAGCTCTCAGGAGGGAGTTCTTAGGAATATTGTGCATGATGGGTCCTAACTGTTGAAACCCCTTCCCTTTGTGTAATTTGGCCTAAACTTTTCAGAGCAAAAGCTGTGTTATTGCCTGTTTATGTAGCAAGACTGAACAGATGATGACTAACTTCAACTGTGCACTTCTGAGTGATGCTCTGGAATAGCACCTCTTGTTCAAAAGCTGCTTGTGTGTTTAGTCTGACAATTTGTCAGGTTGTGCATTAAATCAGTTATGGGTTTATCCTGATAGAGGCACTGGCAATCTCAATATCACCATAACAAGTAAACTAATGTGAGAACTTTTCATGTGTAACCTCTGGGGAAGACATTTTTTTCAAGTGATTAAGAAATATGTCAATCTGGACTTTGCAGTGAAGTGTTCTTGCTATTACAAATGCTGGGGCATTGCAAGAACAGACAATTGTCTTGGAATGATTATATGGTGTGGAGGGAAATAATACGTGTGTTTTATTAATTTGCATAAAGCGTATAAGTATATATTTTACAAAATATCCACAGTTAACCTCTTTTTGTTTCACAAAAGGAGATAAATTTGCAGCAAACTTTCTCATTAAAAACGGTGCCCTTGTGAATGCTGCTACACTGGGAGACCAGAAGACACCTCTGCATCTTGTGGCATCATACAGCCCCAAGAAACATGTGCCAGATGTCATGTCAGAAATGGCACAGATCGCTGAGTCCCTCTTGCAGGCTGGAGCCAATCCGAATATGCAGGACAGCAAAGGAAGGTAAATACTGGGTGAAGTATCTGCTGGTTTAACAGATAATCCTGTGGTGATGAGATGTAGCTTGCCAAGGACCTGGCTCAGGTCTGCAAGTGGAGCACAGGTAATATTGAAAGTAAAAAAAGGTGAATCCATTAGTTCAGTTTGAGGCCTGTGGGTGGCACTGAAAGCAGAAGCTTTTGTAGGCTGAATGATACTGCCCTGACCAATTAAACATACTCCACTCACTCTATGAAGTGTGAAAGCACATAGCACACAATTAATTTGCTTTTATTGAATCACTGAACAGGACAGAAAGTGAGCTAAGATGACAATTAATGTTCTTGAAAGGTACTTCTTCTTGCAGCTGTTGGTGAAACTCGAAGGCACCACAGCTGTTGGCTCTATCTGAAGTGTGGGGCTTCAAAACTGCTTTGCAGGTCAGGTTGGTCAGGCAAACAAGGTTAGAAAACGATATAGAAGACTTCAAATAATCATCTATTCAATTCTGATAGATCAAGCTCTTGTGCTTTTTCCTTGAAGGCTCGCTCTTACATTAGTGTAAAGAGTAGATCCCACTAAACTCACTGGAATCATGCTCACTAAAAAGGAGATTACTCTTGCAGGATGAGCTTGTGCCCTTCTGAAAACAGAGACATAAGTTAACCACAGGCATAAGTTGGTGACCACAACCCTCTTGCTTTCCAGTAATGTAGCTCTATTTTTCTTCAATCACAGGACCCCATTACATGTGTCAATTGTGGTCAGGAATGAACCTGTATTCAGTCAGCTTCTCCAGTGCAAACAGTAAGTCTCTCTTAAATATAAAAAAATGATGCTGCCTTGTACAATGAAGACATCAAAACTAGATTAACAACTCTGCTCTGCCTTTTTTTTGCCTCATAATAAGACTAGCAATAGGCTTGGGATGTAATTGTGTAAATGCGTTGCATAACTTAAGATGACAGAACAGTGCTGGAAGCCAAGTCTTTACCCTACTGCAGAGAGGAAGCAAAGTGCATCTCTGAGTTTCTCAGAGGGCTGGGTGAGATGATGTAGCAGCTTCTCCATTGGCAGTGGATCTATATGGAGTAGGAAGGCTCTTAAAATGTCTGAATACATTCTTGTGTACAACTGGGGTGCTGCTTAAAACTGATACAAGCAACTAATTAGAGTGATCAAGTGGATTGATTCATTTGACTCCATTTTTTTGTAGTTGAATTTGCAACTTTTGCAGCCTTGTACACAGTTCACTCAAATAGAAGAGGATTTGCCTCTTGCAGTTAGTGGGAACCCAAAGCTACCAGGGTCTTGGAACAATGAGCTTAACTCTGGTGGCCACTAGAAGGTGTTTTGCTTGTTTTGGAGTATTTACAAATTCTCTGAAGTAACTGGAGCTCCAGCAGGTCCCTTGGCAAGCAGAAGTTGTCAGTGAGGTGTTAGATAAACTGGTACAGCTGTTCATGCACTTGAAACTTGAGCTGCATTGGGGACCACATTTAAATATATAAATTGAGGATCATTAATTCTTATTTTTAGACTAGATTTGGAGCTGAAGGATCACGAAGGAAGCACAGCTCTGTGGCTTGCAGTTCAGTATATCACTGTGTCTTCTGATCAGTCTGTAAACCCCTTTGAGGATGCTCCTGTTGTAAATGGAACCTCCTTTGGTGAGAACAGTTTTGCAGCAAGGTTGATCCAACGAGGCAGCAATACAGATGCTCCAGACACAGTCACAGGTAAAAGAGAGGTTTGTATTTGTGTGTAGGTGGAAGGCTTGTAATTGAATTGCTTAATGCTAATTGCTCTGTGAGGAGCTAAATGAGGTTTCAGCAGCATTTTAATGCATGATAAATGGCAGGTTGGTAGTAGCTTTACCAGTAGCTGAGACACAAACAGATCCCAAGCTGAGCTTGACTTGCAGGAAGTGACAGAAAATCTGGACTCTGTGTCAGGTCCTAACATCTTCTTTCCAGTTTCAAAATGTCTAATTGCTAAATGGCAGCCCAGCATTCCAGTGGTAGGGTTTTCCCTGTTGGCTTCAAATTTTCATGTTGTCAAGTAGCGACAGGGGGACTAGCTCACTTGTTAGTACCAGTGTCACTGGAATAACTCTCAAGTGTTCATGGGTGTGTGTTTGGTTTTTTCTAGGAAACTGCTTGCTTCAGAGGGCAGCTGGAGCAGGAAATGAGGCGGCTTCTCTCTTCCTGGCAACTCATGGAGCAAAAGTCAACCACCAAAACAGATGGGTAAAAAGCAGAAACTTTCAAACTGTAGTCTGAAAGTTTCCTTATTTCTCTTCAGAAACAAGATGGCAGAGAGCTCTTGTGGCTAACTGTAGCTCAGAGTGAGGTGGGACACCTGCTGAGAGCCTTTTAGAATCACAGAATAATTTGGGTTGGAAGGGACCTTAAAGATCATCAAGTTCCAACCCCCTGCTATAGGCAGGGACACCTCCCACTAGATCAGGTTGCTCAGTGCCTTGTCCAGCCTGGCCTTAAACACCTCCAGAGAGGGGGCATCCACAACCTTTTGAGTGTTTTGAGTGTTTTCACTTGCTAGTAACCAGACAACTGTTGCATTCTTCTGGTGCTGTTCTTGCAGCATCACCAGTTGTTAATGTGCTTTTAAGCTTCCCTTGGTGCCTCTTGCAATGAAGGCCTTAATACAAGCTGACTCACATAGTTTGTAAGTCCTAAGGAGCTTCAACTCTTCAGGCATAAGCTGCTCACACCAATTCTTGTGGCCATAGTTGTTTAAAAGCTACTTCTGGGTTTCGTGTCTCAAGCTGTTCACTTACTTCTCTGCTTTTTGAAGGGAGAAACACCACTGCATACAGCCTGTAGGCATGGCCTGGCAAACCTGACAGCAGAACTTCTGCAGCAAGGAGCCAATCCAAACATCCAGACTGCAGAAGTAGTGCCTGGGCAGAAGGATAAATCTCCTTCAGCAGCAGAGAATGTTTATCTGCAAACTCCCCTTCACATGGCTATTGCTTACAACCACCCAGATGTGGTGTCAGTCATTTTAGAACAAAAAGGTGGGTGTTGGTGTTGTAGTGTGTGAACACAAACTACTAATACCTATAAACACTGCTTACATGGAGCAATTAATAAGACAATTAATAGTCATCTACTTGCTAAGAACAGAGAATTAACTTGCCCAATAATCTTGCTAAGCTCTCCACTGTAGGTAAGGGACCTGAATGCTTAGTCCCAGATTGTGTTCCAGCTGTATAACTCTCCCTGTCAAACTTCTCTAGCTTGTGGAGGTAGAAAGAGAATTGAGTCTTTTTAAAAAATTGGATGTTTTTTAGTGTTAGAGTGAAGATTAGGCAGTAATGGCAGTGCTACCTGAATCCTGGGCAGTGTTTTGTGTGGGAAACTGAAGATAACTTGGCCTTTCAAAAGGAGCAGCCTTCAAAATGTGGCCTTGCTACTCCTGCAGTTTTAAATGTGCAACTGCAGGTCAAGTACAAGAATACTCTAATTCTTTGCGCTGTTTTTTCTAGCTAATGCTCTTCATGCTACCAACAACTTGCAAATTATTCCTGATTTTAGTCTAAAGGATTCAAGAGACCAGACTGTGCTGGGACTGGCTCTTTGGACAGGTATGTGCCTTCAAAACGAGCTGAGAACTCACAAAGATGCGTAAGCTGTTGCTGTCAACATAAGACTTCTTCAAGACAAAACAGTAGGTGTGTGTTCATGTCCTGATTTGTGCTGCTAGTGAGAAGTTAGCTAGGAGAGTTTTAGATGATTCTTCAGTTTCTAAAACTGAATATTCACATGTGATTTAGAGCAGCTGTAGGAGGATTGACTACTTATCCTTGCACTTAAGAGATGAGGCAGAATGCTCAATGATGTTGCCCCACACAGGAGTGCTGGGTGTAAAACACATCCTTGCTGTCCAGGCTTTTCACTTTCACGCAGAAGGAAGCCAAAATACAGCTTTCTTTCTACCATTGCCCTTATCTGCATCTGAGAGAGAGGAGGTGGAACTAACAAGTATTTGAGGGAATAACTTGTGAATGTAATACCAAAGTTTAGACAAAAATCTGACATGATATGAAGGCATATGGTTATGGAGGACTACTGCATTTCAGTTGTCAGAACTAATGGGGAAAGCTCTGTTGTACACAAGATGGTAACTTGTGTCTTTAGGGAAGACCAAAAACAACTCAGTAATGAATAATGACTAAGTCTGTGAATAAATTTGAAGCTGCGTCGAGTCCTGAGTTGGTCTAGCTCGTGTAGATAAATGTTAAGAGGCTCTAGCATTGATTCAGAGCATCTCTTACTGTTCATAAAGCTTCAAGCTTTTAATCTGCAGGGTGTCTTTTATAGAAGGTGAAATACTAATGAACTTTAACTCCTTAGGCATGCACACCATAGCAGCTCAGCTGCTTGGATCTGGGGCTTCCATCAATGACACCATGTCAGACGGACAGACTCTCCTACACATGGCAATACAGAGGCAGGACAGTAAAAGTGCTCTCTTTTTGCTGGAACATCAGGCAGATATAAATGTCAGGTAAGATCTTAACTCGTACAGCTCCCGGCTGGATGTGTTTTTAGGAACAGGAGTAACACACTTCAAACTACCTGTTGCAGGACGCAGGATGGAGAGACGGCCTTACAGCTGGCTATAAAAAACCAGCTCCCTCTTGTGGTTGATGCTATTTGTACCAGGGGAGCTGACATGTCTGTGCCAGATGAGAAAGGAAATCCTCCTTTATGGCTTGCCTTAGAAAATAACCTGGAAGATATTGCATCGACTCTGGTAAGACTGTCAGCTGACTTATTTTAGCCTTGCACTGAGAAACAAACTCGATGAAAAGAACAGAGTAGCCCTATATCACTAACTTCTACAGGGTTTTTTTCTTTGCAAGAAGTTCCTTTTCTTAGGAAGTTTTATAAACACTGCAGTCTGCTTAGCCAAATGTCTTTCAACAACCTGAATGAAAATACAGAATATGCTATTTTAATTCCTGGTCCTGTAGCATATCAGACTTCTGTAATGACAGACTTCCTGAATAAAGCTGAACACCTTCTATGTCCTAATTTTACTGTGTCTTTTTCCATCAAGAGGGCCTTTAATGGCAATGCCTGCTGCTTGGCTTGCTTTAGGGGCTGAAGGTGAGATAGCAGTTGTGCAAACTGGCTCAAAACCTGTCTGTTCAGGGTATGTGAGTGAACATCTGAATTGTTAGTAAGCACTACCTAATTAAGTATTGTATAGCAGACCAATAAAATACTCTTCTAGAAGGCATAAAAGTAGCTTCCTGAAATTCAGTGACTCAGAAGAAATAGATAAAACATCTCAGATTCTATCTCTAAGGGGTAGTGTCTCAGAAGCACAAGTCAAGGACTAGATAAAGTAGTAAAAACCTGCTGGAAACATAAAAACACCTTTGCTGCCTCATTGTGCTTCTCCTTCCAGGTTAGGCATGGCTGTGATTCAACCTCTTGGGGGTCAGGACCAGGTGGCTGCTTTCAAACTCTTCTTCACAGAGCTATTGATGAAAACAGTGAGCAGACTGCTTGCTTCCTCATCCGCAGGTCAGGCTCTCTTCTGACATACAAACTTTCTAATGGACACGTATGTATTTTCCTGGCAAAAATGAATTGAATGTTAATTTGAGCCAGTAACAGGGACGTGTTTCATTCTATGACTTCTGGTGGGTGGATGGCACTGATGAAAATCTGGCTAGTTTTAAAGATGTTCTATTATTTGTGTTAGCATTATATTCTGAGTGACAGAAGTCAAAGTAAAACCAGTAACTTGTGCTTATGGAGAGTGTGTCAGCAGTCATTAGATCAGCTCTTGTGAACTTTTCTTGCTTGGAGTGGTTTACACCTGGATTAAACATAATGAATTGACTCTATTGTGCTTGTCTTAGTGGTTGTGATGTGAATAGTCCCAGAAAGCCAGGCCCAAATGGAGAAGGAGAAGAGGAAGCTCATGATGGACAGACACCCCTACACTTGGCAGCCTGCTGGGGACTAGAAGAGGTGATCCAGTGCCTTTTGGAGTTTGGTGCCAATGTCAATGCTCAGGTTTGTAGAGAAAACATGTACTTTCTTTGAAGTAGTGACAACATTATTTCCCTCTCGGCTTTAGATTTTGCTAAATAAGAAAAAGAACATCCTTCTCTTATGGCTGAGCCATTGTGATGAGCTGCAGCTCTGCTTGCCTTGTTACCTGATCTAGCGCTTATTTGCCCCTGTGATGGGTTATTTCAAACTCTGGCAACTACACTGAAGGAAAAATCTTGACACAGAAAACTTGCAGCATCAGTTTTCTGATGAAATGTTTGGATTTCAACTCTTCTGTGTAAGTTAAAGGCAGAAGTGTAGCTGTTACTTGCTGCAGATAGTCTTTAGATCAGCTCTAGCATAAAATGCCAGAGTAGACTACTTTGTCAGCAGAGTATATTCTGTTACTGAGAAAAGAGGGGTGATAAAACCACAAGGTACTATTCATTTTTGATTACACAGAGATCTGTAAACAGAAGCTTGACAATAGCTGCAAAAGAGCTGAACACATAACATTTCTCGGCTCTGATGCTGTTGAAAATGACATCAAAATGAATGAGAGAACAGTCACAAAGCAGCTGTGCCTGTAAACTGCCGCTTGATGCAGACAAGTGATTAAATACCTGTTTTGAATCTGCCAGACTTTAATGTACTGTTTGCATAACAAATATGCTCAATCCTGTTAGATTTCCAGTGAGAGTTTTAGCTTCCAGAAAACTCAGCACTAGTGGCTAAGAGTCAAACCAGGGGAATATCTGCAGTGCTGAGTCTATGGAAACGACACTTGGGGTTTGTGTACTGTGATCATTCTTTCAGATAAGGTTTTTAACAGCAAATACTGCAAACTGATATTAGTGTGAAAACATTCTTTTGGAATGCTTGGCCATAGTCTTGAATGTACATCTCTGCTTCAAAATTCCTTGACTGCAATACCTGAAGAGGGCTCCAGAAAGGCTGGGGGAGAACTTCTTAATAGGACACAGGATGGCAGAACTAGGAGTAACGGATGCAAATTGGAAGAGGGGAGATTTAGGCTGGAGAGAAGAAAGAAGTTCTTTGCTGTGAGGGTGGTGAGACACTGGAAGAGGTTGCCCAGAGAGGTTGTGGATGCCCCCTCAATCCCTGGAGGTGTTTAAGGCCAGGCTGGATGAGGCACTGAGCAACCTGGTGTAGTGGGAGGTGTCCCTGCCCAAGGCAATGGGTTTGGAACGAGATGATCTTTAAGGTCCCTTCCAACCCAAACCAATCAATGATTCTGTGTTGCTTAAATGGCTCTGTAGCACAGGATTGTTGAGGTCAACCTGTTTGGAGAAACAAACACCAACTTGCTTGCCATGTGCTGTGGATTTGAGCTCTTACTGCAGCTCTTACAGTTTCCCATCCCAAGGCAGCTGGTTATGTCACAGAATAAGCTTCCTCTCCTTCTCATAGTTTGGGAAGGTTTTGTGGATTGTAGAATCTTTGTGTAACAAATGTTCTGATTTCCTTCTAGGATGCAGAAGGAAGAACACCAATCCATGTTGCCATTAGCAACCAACATAATGTTATCATTCAGCTTATGATTTCACATCCAGATATTAAGCTCAATGTACGGGACAGGCAAGGAATGACTCCCTTTGCATGTGCTATGACTTATAAAAACAACAAGGCAGCTGAAGCAATTTTGAAGAGGGAGCCAGGAGCTGCTGAACAGGTAAGCTGGGAGCATTCAGAGTGTGCTGGTGGGTTCACTGCTCCAGTCTGTGCTAACAAGTGTTCCACAAGCAAATTCTGATTTGTCTCTTGTGGCTTTACATGCAATGACATTTGCCAGATGCCCATTTTCTGTAGCAGGATTTATTAGGAAACTGTAGGTGTGTACATGTATGAGTAAGAACATGAAGCATCTCACTCTTCTCAGTGCTAAATTCAGGAATAGGAATGTAAAGAGACTGTTCTACCTCTATTCATGCCTTTTGCTGGACTAGTACAAAAAGAATCCATTGCCTTGTTTTCATAAAGCTATCCAGAATAGAATATCTGACCTACAATAACTGATTAATAGATACTGAGCTGCAGCATGGAACTATAAAACCTCCAGCTGTATCTTCAGGCTTCTGGTGTGACACTTCAGGCAGCTCTTCAGGAGTTTGTTTCTACCCTATGTAAGTTTAACTACTAGTAATGTGTTTGAGTGCTTCTAAATATCTAAAACATGGGTAGAAATACATCTGGTTCTAAATATGCTTTAACACCAGCTTCAAGGCAAAGATGAAGAACACCATGCACTTGGTATTAAGCTAAAAAATCAATACACTTAGCAGGATTGCATGTTGTCTGCTTCTGGGGTGTTAACTGCTAGGTTGACTTGTTTGTTTCACTTAACAGAGTTTATCATTAACTGTTGCTTAGTACTTACAACAACTGCTGTTAACCTTTTGTCTGTCATAATACCCTTCCTAGTACAAGGTCATAAAGGGACAATAAAGTGGTCTGAAGCAGGCTAGAGTGACCACTTGCAGCTGATTAGTTTCTCAGTCCAGTTATTTGATAGTCAGTCTGTTGAATCAGTCTGTAATGGCAAGCAGTGAAAGGAACAAGATTCTCCAGATCCCCTCAAGTAGAGGAAGCAGGGGTTTTTTTAGTGAAAGTTTGTCCTGCTGTGAAACAACTTGCTGGGTTTTGTGCCCTTTCTGCCACAGGTTGATAACAAAGGTCGGAACTTCCTCCATGTGGCTGTTCAGAACTCAGACATTGAGAGTGTGCTGTTCCTCATCAGTGTACATGCCAATGTGAACTCCAGGGTCCAGGATGCCTCCAAACTAACTCCTCTCCACCTGGCTGTGCAGGCTGGCTCAGAGATCATCGTGCGTAACCTGGTATGTACTAGAGAGTCACTCTTCCCTTGCTTAGAAAGGCACATACTTTTAATGCACGTTGGCTGTGGGCTGAGGAAGTCAGCTGGAAGAAATCCCACTTTTCCAGAAAAACTTGCATAAAGTTCCCTTAGTTTGTATTTATTTCATTGAGCTGCAGCAAGCAGCCTTTGCATGAACAAGTTTGATTTGCAGCATGACTCACTTTAAAGGAAGAACCTTGCACTTCGTGCAGATTCCACCACCAGTACAGGTTGCAGCAGCTCAGTAGTGATAGTATTTCATATATACTGGAGGGCCTGGAAATTCCTCTTTATGGTGGAGTCTTGTGTGCTTCGATCACAGAAGTAAACTGTTGGCTAATAGCCCTGGAAACATCTTTGAAAATATTCCTTCTTGCATCTTGACAGCTGCTTGCAGGTGCCCAGGTGAATGAACTGACTAAGCACCGACAGACTGCTCTTCACTTAGCAGCCCAGCAAGATTTGCCCACGATTTGTTCAGTCCTTCTGGAGAATGGAGTAGACTTTGCAGCTGTAGATGAAAATGGAAATAATGGTAAACTTTAAAAGACTTGCAGTAGATGTAAACACTTCAGTAGGTCTCTTAGTAATTTTATATTTCTTAGTGATAACCCAATGAATGGGCTCACTCTTCAAAGATGAAAAGGAGAAGGAAAGTCCAAGAAATCAAAGCTGGTGGAAAGAGTTTTGGAGAGGGAAGGTGGGGGGGAAGGAGTGCTTATTGTTATCAAGCTATAATTATTTCTGATGTGAACTACTTCAGATTCTTGAAACTTCTCTTCTGCTTTTCAGCTCTTCATCTGGCAGTGATGCATGGCCGGCTAAACAATATCCGGGTCCTCCTCACAGAGTGCAATGTAGATGCAGAAGCCTTTAATATTAGGTAATTAGTGTAGTCTTAACAAGCTAAAAGAACCACAATGTGTTTTAAAAATATGTGCTTTAAAATAGATTTTTAAAATTATGTCTACTCATACATAGTAACTCAAAACATAAAAAAATCCATCAAACATTCCTGTGCTGAGCCAGATATTCTTTTGGTTTAAAGCAGAATATTTTTTTTCTCAGACCTTTGTAGAAAAAAAGCAAAGAACCAAGTAGCCATGTGGAAGTGGTAGCTGCCTCAAGTACAAAGACCCATCTCTTTGGGTGTTTCCTCACAGTGAAGGCAACTTAGAGGAGGGTCCAGCTTCAAAACCCAAGCTCTAAGGCAATCAGTCCCTCTACACAGCTGTATGATGTTCTTCAGAACTGCTTCTTAGAACTTTGTATGATGAGGCNTTGGAACTAGATGATCTTTAAGGTCCCTTCCAACCCAAACCATTCCATGATTCTATAATGTGTGACCTGATCTGGGTGTTCCTGCTCTAGCAGGGGGATTGGACTAGGTAATCTCTTCAGGTCCCTTCCAATCCCTGACAACCTCATGTCTCAATAGATTTTAAAAAGCTCCAAAGATTTGGCTTGGATTGTAGCATTTCTTCACTAATTTTGCTGTGAGGTGTGCAAAGTGTGCTGTGTGGGGATGATGTTCAGGACAAAAGGAGAGGTGAGGCAGGCAGTTGTGTGAGATGAGGTCCAGAGAGGTGATTTTGCCCCTCTACTCGGCACTGGTGAGATCCCACTTGGAGTTACTGTGTCCAGTTCTGGAGCCCTCAACACAGGAAGGACATTGAGCTGTTTGAGCGGGTCCAGAGGAGGCCACAAAGATGGTCAAAGGGCTGGAGGAACTGCCCTATGAAGACAGGCTGAAGGAGTTGGGGTTGTTCAGCCTGGAGAAGAGAAGGCTCAGAGGGGACCTCAGAGTAACTTCTCAGTACCTGAGGGGGTCCTACAGAAAGGCAGGGGAAGGAATTTTTAACATGATACCAGATGGAGGACTAGAAACAATGGATGTAAATTGGAAGCGGGTAGATTTAGACTTGACGTAAGAAAGGAATTCTTTACAGTGAGGGTGGTGAAGCACTGGGACAGGTTGCCCAGAGAGGTTGTGGATGCCCCCTCTCTGGAGGTGTTCAAGACCAGGCTGGACAAAGCACTGAGCAGCCTGATCTAGTGGGAGGTGTCCCTGCCTTTGGCAGGGCAAGGTCCCTTGATCTTTAAGGTCCCTTCCAACCCAAACTATTCTATGATTTTCTGTACAGAGTTACTTTGATTCACACTTACACAATGGTACACCTAACTTGGAAAAAAAACAAATGAGTTTGATGAGTAGGAGGAGACAGTCTTTAATCAGGATGGCAAACTTTTTTTCCCCCAGAGGCCAGTCACCAATGCATATTTTGGGACAATATGGAAAAGATAATGCAGCTGCCATCTGTGACCTCTTCTTGGAGTGTATGCCAGAATACCCCCTAGACAAACCTGATGCTGAAGGAAACACAGGTAGGGGAGGTTCAACAGCTGTTAAACTTCAAGTCACTCAAGTCACATTCAAAGCTGGATGGGTTGGCACTAGGTATATTAAATACAGTAAGATGCAAACTTTGCGTGGGAACTTAAGAAGTGAAGATCCTACTCTGGACTGGGGAAATACCTGTCTCTTGTTTTTCAGTGCTACTCTTGGCTTACATGAAGGGAAATGCTAACTTGTGTCGTGCCATAGTGAGAGCTGGGGCTCGTCTTGGAGTTAATAATAATCAAGGAATCAATATCTTCAACTACCAAGTTGCTACGAAACAGCTTCTCTTTAGATTGCTTGGTAAGTACTTCAGGAAGCATTTTTAGTTGATGCTTCTGAGATGGGAGGAGAGAACTCTGGACATCTGACTTAAACTGCAGTAATTTCAGAAAGGCTAAACTTCTAAGCATTTTATTACTTCCAATGTGGATTACAAGTAGTAATTATTTCCACGATCAGCTGCAAAGTTGCACAGTGCAGACCTCTCAAATATAAATAGTACTTTTTGTGCAAGGATGGATGTGAAGACTCTTGGCTGGTGTCATAGTCTAATGTAGATGTAAACCTAGATAGTGCTTTTAACTTGTGCTGTTTAATTGCTGTGGATAATACATAATTGCTGTCATCAGCATCATGTTTTCTACAAACAAGGCTGTAGCTTGTAGGAGAGTAGTTAAATCAATTACACTGCAATCTAAAACTAGAAAGTCTCTTTAACTGAGGAAATATGAAGATGAGGGGCTCCATTTCTAACTGCACATTATGGTGTATTCAAGAGGTGTCTGAGCCCATTTTGCCTTTGTTTTTGCCTTTTACAGACATGCTGACAAAAGAACCTCCCTGGTGTGATGGCTCCAACTGCTATGAGTGCACTGCCAAATTTGGAGTCACGACAAGAAAGCATCACTGGTAATGTGACACATCTTGCTGTGCTTACGAGGAGACAGATTCCTCTTTGAAATGTAGCTAGGCTCCTTCCTTCTGCTGCTTTAGGAAAATCTCCATGTTATCACAGGTGTATAACCAGTGATCAGCTGAAACATTCCACATCCTGGATCAGTAACCTGGAATCTAAGACTGTATTTTAAGCAGTTTGTGCACTTAATATTCAGATTGGTTGGAAATGAGAAATGGTGTCCCAAGTTTGAGGAGTGTACCAGAGGATTTGGATGCCTGGTTTCAGCAGTGGGGCTGACACAGACACGGGGCAGAACTGGGCAGCTGCTGCCAGCCAAGGCTGGGGGTGCTGTGTGTAAAGTGGAAGTGATTAAGGATGCTCACACACATTGCCCTTGTAGAGACAAGAGTTGCCTTCTTTTAACCAGTGTGAACTCCTACAAAATATGCTGGGTTAGGTGGAAATTACTAGGAGTAATGGATGCAAATTGGAAGAGGGGAGATCTAGGCTGGAGAGAAGAAAGAAGTTCTTTCCTGTGAGGGTGGTGAGACTCAGGTTGCCCAGAGAGGTTGTGAATGCCCCCTCAATCCCTGGAGGTGTTTAAGGCCAGGCTGGCTGAGGCATTGAGCACCTGGAGGTGTCCCTGCCTATGGCAGGGGGGTTGGAACTAGATGATCTTTAAGGTCCCTTCCAACACAAACCATTCTATGAAATTAAACTAAGACTTTCTCTGAGCATGTGTGAGGCTGCCCAGTGTTTCAGAGAAACTGCATATGCATCAATTAAAGTAGTACTGGGTGCCTGGGTGAGAAGCAGCACGTGTGCTTGGGCATTAGAAGATACAAGAAAAGTGTAGCACTTCATACTGAACCTTTTTAGAGCTGCTCTCATTGATGAGAAATCCCAAACATAACATCCTGGTGTTCACTGAGTGAACTCACATTTCTCCCACCCCCTCTTCTATCAACAGCCGACACTGCGGACGCCTACTGTGCCATAAGTGCTCAACAAAGGAAATTCCTATCATAAAATTTGATCTGAACAAGCCAGTTCGAGTTTGCAACATCTGCTTTGATGTCCTGACTCTGGGAGGAGTCTCCTAGTATGCTGTGGAAGCAAAGGGATTCCCAGTCAGTGCTCCTGACAGCAGCTCTGCTTACAAGCCCTCTGGATAGGGAAGAGGAGGCCTATACACGTCTTCTGCAATAGACTGAACTAATTAAGGGCCCTGTGATGATATATTCTGGTATAAATGACTTTGTATGACTGTAAATGTATGGGGCTGTGATAGACTTCACTAGGAATTTGAGTGGATCATTGAAATCAAGTGACAAAAGAATTTTGGACCCTCTTCTAGTTGCAGTGAGGTATGGAAGCTAAAAATTGTTAGGCTGATGTTTGGAATCAGGTCTGTCTTTGACATGGTGCTTTGGACTGAGCAACTCTATCAAATCCTGTAGCTTTCCAGCTGCTTAGTAGAGATGGCATTAAGTTTCAGGGTAACCAGGTATCTTTCTTTGCTTTGTCTTAACGTTCCCTTTCTCCAGAGAAGACTTCTGATGAAGCTAGAGCTGTTGCAACCACTGTTCATTTCGAGGAACTTTCAAACCAAGGGCAGTTCTAAGCATAGCTTGAGAAATGTGGCCTTACAACAGAAAGCTTTACAACATCTGATGCAAAGCAGTCAGAATTGCAGCCCCTCATCTTCATACCTCCTCAGTGAACGTGTAGCTTTAGGGTGTTGGAGAGAAGTGCAGGATTGTTTTAGCCAGTGAATTCTCTTGCTCACACCTGCTAGAGTTGTCAAAGTCTCTGTTGCACTTTCATACTTGCTTTGCTCGTCCTTCCCATTCCTCCGACTGGTTGAGGTGAACACAAGTGTGCTGAAAGGCCTGAGCAAGTGCTAAATGGAGGAGCACTAAAGCTGTGAGACAGTGGAACCAGCAGTACAGCAATAATGCTGAGGCCCTTGGGTGTCCCCTGAGGGAGGGCAGCACTTCCCTTTGGTTTAGAGACCCTGGTTAGCTGCTGCAGCAGAATCACCTGGCCAGTGTGGAGTGTGCTGTGCCTCTAGACATTAAGTTTGGGTTCAGTTTCAGCAGAATTGCTGGTGAGTGGGAGTGGATTCGGAGTGGATTCCCTGTCACTATAAACCTCTGGCCTCGAGGGAAGGGTTGTGCCCTGGCAGTGGGGTGCCAGGCATTTGGATTGAGCTGCAATTCCTAGTCTGGTTGTGCTCTTCTTACCGTGCTCAATCTGCAGAAAATCCAGCAGCACATAGTTTAGGTAAACAGGAAATTACTGCTGATAGACAGGTTGTGGTTTGGTGGGCGAAGATTCAGTCAGAGCAACAGAGGTAGTGCACTTGGGCAAAACCACATGCCATGTTCAGGCTGTTCTCATCCCAAAATTTAAAACTCAACTCAGCATTCCTCATCTCTGCCCCATGACTCCTTGTGCATTTGTGTAATGACTGTCAGATCCATTCCAGAGTATGGACCAGTTGGTGACAGCATTGCTCTGCTTGGAAAAGAGACCTGTCAGAGTAAGATGGGGTAAGAACCATCTGCTGCTTTTATGGGAGACTTCCTTGAGGGTTGTTTTTGTGGTTTCCTCAAACTTTGATGAAGAAAGGATGGGAGAGGGTGTAACTGCTGACTTTTGCACCATGAATTTCACATCAAGTCTCACTTGATCTGCACTTTGTTCTTCCACTATTGGATATATTGCAACTGGAATTTCACACCCCCCCCCTTGTAACACTAGAGAATAATGGATGGTAATACAAATTTGCTTCATTGTTTCATGTCGTCTGCTGTTGTGTTCCAGCAGAATGCTCTAGGCAACAGCTGCTTCTGTAGCACAGTTAGTACAAAGGGTGCATCTCTGGCATCAATATTCTGGGTGAACAGAGTGGAAAATAATAACAGCTGAAGCATTTAACTCTAAACTGCAGTTTGTTCTTTTGAGTGATATTAATGATGGAAAACACTACTTCAGAAAGCAGGACTAGACTTTTCAGAGAATCACTGCTTGCAGGTCTCTAGGAAAGAAAGATGATGATGGCAGAGTGCTTTTAGTGGAAGAAATCTTGACAGTGGCACATCCCATGATACCATGTTGAGTTCCTTCTTTGGAGCCTACTGAGAGGCAGGTGTGTGTTCAGAATACTGAAAGAGAGGGCTAGAGGAGTGTTATTCCAATGCTGCAGCACTGGAAGTTCCCCACTTCATTGGAAAACTGCACGACATGTAATTGCTAAAGTATTTAAATGTCATTTTTTCAGTGGTTACTCTGACAGAATGAGTGATAAAGGAGCTTGGCTCTCTCAGAATGAGCAGTCTTTTAAAAGATAAAAAAATATAAATCTTGTGGAAATTCAGTTTTATCATGTGGCTGGTTGTTCTTTATGGAATTAGAATGTGAATTAAAACTGCCTGAAACTCAGAGGGAAAATGTGAGAAATGGCTCCTAGTCTGCTGTTTGCAGCTGACACTGCACCAGGTCTCTTACTGAAGTCTGAAGGTTAGTTATTGATAAATTAATGTACAGCCTGAGGTGTTTGTTAAATTTAAAGCAACTGAATTCAGCAGATTTGATCATTTTTGAAGTGCCTTGGAGATTAGTTTCCTCTAGCCAACACTAAACAGCTTTCTGCCAGAGCTGAAGGGGAAAGCTCACAACTGGAACTAAATCCAAAGTTCATTCTTTTTTAGTGCTTCAGCTCAAGAGGATGATTTTTTCCTTTTTTTTCTCCCCACGAGTAGCTGGTGGGGCTCAGTCCTTCATGCCCAGGATTGTTTGATCTTTCTCAGCTCTTATATTTTTTTTTTGGGGTGGGGAGTTTTGCTGGCAATGCTCCACTGCAGGGTCTAAATGTGAATAGAGACACTTGGTAATGTAGTTGTGGTCAAAACATTTCTAACTGCGCTCTTCCCATTTGTAGCAAACTACAGTTGTGACCAAACCCCCTCCCACCCTTACCCCCGCTGGCTTGGAGTGGCAGCCATTAACTGGAACAAAAGGCTGTGTGGGAAACCAGCTGCTGTCCCTGCTGTCACAGCAGGCCTTGGGGCTGCAGGGGAGGGCTGTGGTGGCTCCTACTGCAGCTTTTTGTTCAGAGGCTGGATTCCTTGTGACTGCGGTCACCTGGCTCTCTAAGACAAGCACAAAATGTGGTCTGGCTTATCTTTTCATTTGTGTGTCTGAAGAAGGTGCAGCCCACTGTTTCACACCGTGCAGTGAGGATGGTGGTGTGGAAGATACTAATGAGTGTGGCCAACTGCTGGCTAAAAGCTGTCACATGCCTTAATGACTTCCTGTGCTGGAGATCCAGGGCTTGTACAACTTCTCTAGTGCTTCTGAATTAACTTGTAACAGTAGGAGAGGCCAAGGCTGGATTTAGCTGTAGATAAAATGTTAATAAGCAATTCCCCACAC
>VZTY01024982.1:7861-31885 GCA_013400935.1 Turnix velox | reverse complement strand
AATGTGTGTGATTGGTGGCCCTGCTATGCAGGGCGGTGGAACTGCATGATCCTTGGGGTCCTTTCCAACCCCGGTGATTCTGTGATTTTGTGACCTCTGAGGCTCAAGAAAATGGCCAAATAATAATTAGTTTTTCAAAACTAATGCTATGCACTACTAAATATGATCTGTGAAACTACTGTTTAATGTTCATGAGTATGCATCCTCTAGAGAAGTTAAACACTGAATTTAATGGTTATTACCTTCAGAAAATTCCTGGCATTCAAGGCTTTAGATTTATTTGAGAAGAGAGTTTTGAAGGTTTTGCTCTACAAGACTACTGCAGTGTTTAACTTCTGCTGTGTTTCAGGAAACTGACCTATTTGAAAGCTATGAATCATATAAGCTTTTCTGTTAATGGGCTAATGCACATAGCACGGGGAGTGAATGTCATCTTTTACTTTTTCCATACCTGGAAAGTTGAGAAACCCAACATACATTGTTTTGTCGCATTCTAAGGAGTGGATCCTGCACTCTGTGTAAATCAATTGTACCTAAATTAAATTAATCTCCATGAGATTTAAAGGAGGTATTCTAATGATAAAAATCTTTATTTTTCTTGTTTGCAGATTGCTGAAATGCTGTATAGCACAGTGTTTTTTGTGGGGTAGGGTTTTGCTTTATGAGTTAGATTTCAGATAATTTTAATTTTTTTTTTACTGGAACCTCTTTTGCTGGAAAGAGAGACCCCAAAGCAGTGGCATGACCAAATTTAAGCATTTAAGCTGTTTGAGGTTTTTAATTTTTTTTCCTCAGCTGTTGTTTCTATGGAGTAGTAATTGTTGCTATGTGCTTTTTTTCCTTTGTTGTTGCCAGAACATGACTGGCTTGGTCAAAATAATCCTAGTGTTAGTGGGGAATAATATAATTGCTGCTTGATTAGAGGAGGTATTTTAGAAATAGCTTTCTAAATTAAAAAAATCCCCACAACATTTAGATTTCTCTAGCAATAGCTTTATCATGAGTAATTAACTGAACAATGCGTGGTTAACTGTGATGAGGTAATAAGCTTTATATTGGAAAAGAAGAGGAGAAGAACTATATCAGAACAATGTCTGATATTGCAGTGTCCTGGGCTTTGCTACTACTCCATGTGCACTTGTGCTTATCAATCTAAAATCTTGAGAGCAATGAAACTTCAATCTTTTGATTATTTGAATAAATACTTTACAGCCAGACAGGTTAAGTAGTTACTTGTTGAATAAACATGACTGAAAGAACCCTCTTTGTGTTCTTATGGATGCACCTAAAAGGCATACATAGGCCTGACAGCAAGCTTTTGGGAAATGTTTTCAGTCATTAAGTTTGTAACAGCTAATGTTTTTTGAGTTTTTTTTTTTTACATATGTGAGAGGGAGAGGAATGAAGCATGTGTCACCAGTAAAAAATAGGATGTTATATGCTGTTCTCCCACTTCTTGTGTCGAATACTGGCACTGACTTTTGGCCTCATGCATTGCCTTTCATCATTCTGAGAAATGTGGAATGTTAGCTTATAAATTAGCAGAAAAGAAATATTGTACTTCTTATTTTTTGTAAAGGTTTTCCTCACAGGCTGCTGAATTTCTAAGTTTGTTGGATCCTGCAGCCTTGCAGCTTGTAATGTGCTTTAGTATGATACTGAATTTTATCATCTTGAATATCATACTGACAGAGATAGTGCCTTAAGAAAATTCCTAACAGAAAGTTCCTAAGACAGAATATAGCATAGAGATGAAGCAGCTTAGAGGTGAGAGGAGCTCATTTGCACTTTCAAGTGTAAAGTGTCTCAATTCTGACCCCCATGTAGGGACAGTTTCAGCCCAGTGAAAGTTCAGGGATGCCAAGAATTTCACGCATGCAGAAATAATTCTTTTAGTGTTTCTTTTAGTGAAGGCTTCTGCAAATACAGATTTGCCTTTGGATAAATAGAAATAACCATTTGTGAAGAGAGGATGTAAAGTGAAAATATAGCTAGTGAAAATATAGGAAATAGAGCTTGTAGGGTAAGCATGTCAGGGAAGATGGTGATTGTAACCCTGACTGTTTCAGTTTTACAGCAGGAAGAAAACTCAGCTGATTGCACAAAGTTTTACAGTAGAAATGACTGTGTGAGATAGATCAAGCAGAAATAACAGGGTAATGGAGTATCAGCAAAGGAATTTGAAACAAATGCTCACTGCCACCCTTGCCAGTGTGCCTTTCTATGCCAACTATGTAATGAACCCCTGGCAATACAGTCATTGCAGCGCACTGAGATCATGGGCATCTGAGGCTCATTATTAAACTGTGAATACTCCCCATCCACTGTTCATTGTTTCATGTTTGCTTTGGGCTTACAAGTTCATTAAAAAGATACAATGTGACCTTTTGATTTTTGAGAGGTATAATTTGCTATATAGCTTCAATATTTTGATAGTTTTTCTCAAATGAGGTTTAGGCTCAAAAGAAACTGTACACAGAAAAGCCTGTTATTATGATGCATGTGAACAAATGCGTTGCATGAGGCAAGTTTAAAAATGTGCTGTGGTTTTATGAACTCTGTAAACACATGTAGTTCCTAGTCTGCTGCAAACCAGGTGAAGACAGGTACTTGTTTTAAAAGTCAGAAAATCCACGAAGGTACTGCATATCCGAAATCCTAATTGAAAAGAGACTCTTACTATGAATTGTAACCAGAATAATTTGTTATTCTGTGAAAAGAAATGTATATAAACTAACTATGAAGGCAACTCAGCACTAATCAGAAAAACTGAAGCTACTGCCTAGCCAAAATAGTGCTTTGATAAAAGTCTGATTAGAAAAATACTTGAAAAGAACAGGAATGCACAAGCCATGAAAGGAATCCTGAACTGACTATGCAGAAGCTAAAATAAGGTCAGCATAAAACTCTTTCATTGTTACCTAAAGTGGTTTCCTTTTGGAAATAGCAATGTGATAATGGCAGGTTTATATTCTTTTATTCAGAGTGGTAACAAATAAAATGCTGACTTGCATACCCTCCTTGATGATGAAAGAATTTTTTGCTTTACACAGCAATGTCTTCTCTGGTGGTTGAAACAGATAATTTGAGACAACAGCTTTTGTACATCTGGTCAGTGATTTCATTCATTAGCCACATCTATCTACTGTGTTTGGCAGAATTACCTTCAGTGCTAAATTTTGTCAACAGCAGTTAAAGGTGAGTTGGCCAAACTGAATTAGTACTGAATAGGGATTTTTTTTAGTTTAGTATTTTTCCACAATTTCACTAGACATTCTAATGTGTGACTTCATTTTCTATGTATCAGCTCATACATCCTTGCTAATGAGATTCTGAGACTGTGGAAAATTAAGTACAGCAATGAAAGTGGTTAAGTAACTCCATTTTGAACTTCAAAAGCACAGAGAAATCCTAAGTTGTTGCCAGGTGGATATTTTATTAAATTTAGTATCACTTGAGACTATATCTAGGTTTTTCAAAGCTGAAGATGTAGTCAGTAAAATGTATAAAGTGAAAAGAAAACCAAATTATTCACTCTCTGTTCAGGGTTAGAATAGAACAAATAAATTCTATTGCAAGGGCTTTCATAATGGAAGCGAGATGAAGGTATATTTTGACATGACTGTTGTACTACAAAAGTAAAGTGATGACTAAGAAATGAAATCATGCAAGGAAGTCATTGGGGTGGAGGTGGGACAATCTGGGCAAAGCTGTACTGATTCTTAATGGCTAGAAATAAAGTTGAGATGAGGGTGTAAGCAAATGAGGTTCTTGTTTCAACTGATTCTGTAATTTTACAGATGCTCTCCTTTTTAAAAATTTGTCTCTTTGTTGTCCACTTTCACTAGGAAGACTTACCGGTCAGGAGCCATACCTGAAGAATCAGAACTCTGCTGACCACCTGATATTCCCCAAAACTTGTCCCATTGAAGCCCTTGTGCAGTCTGAAGGAAAGAGGTGTACAGTTGTCGATTTTGTTTGATTTTTTTTTTTTAGTATTCTAAAATGTCACAGGGAGTGAAGAGCATTGGGAAAGATATCCACTGAGGTAATGTTGCAATGCTGCACTTTACCATGTTATAACAAAATTATTACTGTATGACATTCTTCTCTGTCTCTCTTCAGTTCTTCTGGGAAACTTGAGAAACACAGCTGGTTGCTTTTTTCCCTGTGGACTTTTTTTGGATCTTAACAGTGTAAAAAAGGTAGTGCTGTATTTTGCAAAGAAACATCAGTTATTTCTTGAAGTGCATGTTGATGGTTCTTGGTAGAAACTTTGCCATTCAGAGTACTTAAGGAATGCTAGCATTTAATTTTGATAACAGACAAAGTAGAAACTTAAGC
The DNA here is from genome assembly GCA_013400935.1 of Turnix velox. Classification (NCBI taxonomy): domain Eukaryota; kingdom Metazoa; phylum Chordata; class Aves; order Charadriiformes; family Turnicidae; genus Turnix; species Turnix velox. The sequence goes on along the minus strand of VZTY01024982.1, from coordinate 27,541 downwards.
AAGGACCAGAGATAATGTGGGAGTTTTTGTCATTGTGAAACTTCAACAATGAATGTGAGTGAAAACATCTGGTTTTTCCTTATCCAATTACCCTTTCTGTAACATTGCTTTGCTGTTAAGTGTGACCTCCCTCCCCTGTGCTGTTTCCCATCCCCAGCCATCTGGAAGATGGAGCAAAATGACTTACCAGATAAATTTTGTCATGGTGGTTGCATTGATACCCAGAGAGGCTACAGTTTTATGTTCCAATAAAGGCTTCCAGTATATCTCCATACTGTATTACTTCATAGAGAATAAGTTTTTTGTTTGTATTTTGTTTCTCTAACAATTAGTGTAGCCATTTGAAACCTTCTAGGGACAGGTATATTCTGGAAGGTGTGTGTTGTCCTGAAATGTGGTAGTGGGAATTGAAATGTAGCAACAGTAGAGAACAAGAATATTTTTGGATCTATGTTACTTGGGATCCTATTCAGCGGCTGCCACATGAAAAGGAAATTACCTCCAGGTGAGTTACCCAAGTCTATCATTGGTAGACAGAAATGCTGGTCACATTGCTATGACCCATGATAACAGCTTTGACAAGTAAAATTTTCCCTTCTTTACTGCAGGTGTTCTGAACTGTGCTTTACTTCCTGTGAAAGTGTGACTCCTATAATTTTCATTAGACCGTATACAAATTTTTATCAGGTTGGAGATTCTTTAGATGTTTCTCTATTGATGGAATACCGTGCAACAAGTATTTAAGAACAGCATATTAGACTAAACAGGGAGATGAAGGAACAAATATAAGGTCAGCTGCTATTCTACTTGAATAGGTTTCATTTAACAAATCTAGGACAGATTTCTACAAAAATCTATGTAAACTCACTGGTCAGCTCAAAACTAATAGAGAATTTTTACAGATAATGAAGTCTTGGTGTCAATGGCTTGATGTCCAGGTGGAGAGGAATGATGAGTAGTGACCCTCAGGAATCTGTGCAGGGAATGGTGCTGTTTACTATCTTTGTCAATGATACAGACAGTAGAATTGAGTGCACCCTCAGCAAGTTTGCTGGTGACACCAAGCTGAGTGGTGTGGTGATACACTGGTGGGATGGGATGTCATCCAGAGGAACATGGAGAGGCTGGAGAGGTGGGCCTGTGCCAATCTCATGAAGTTCAACAAGGACAAGTGCACTTGGGCTAGGCCAATCCTCATTACCAATACAGACAGGGAGGTGATGTGGTAGAGAGCAGCTCTGTGGAAAAGAACTTGGGAATCCTGGTGGATGAAATGCTGGATATGAATCAACAGGGTGCACTTGCAGCCCAGAAGACAGCTACATCAGCAAAGCCATGGCCAGTAGGTCAAGAGTGGTTATACCCTACTTGGAGTTACTGTGTCCAGTTCTGGAGCCCTCAGCACAAGAAGGTTATGGAACTATTGGAGAAGCTCCAGAGGAGGCCACAAGGATAATGTGAGGGCTGGATCACCTCTCCTATAAAGACAGGCTGAGAGAGATGGGTCTGCTCAACCTGAAGAAGAGAAGGCTGCAGGAGATCTCATAGTAGTCTACCAGTACCTGAAGGGGCTACAGGAAATCTGGGGGGGGTGTTGTTTGCCAGAGCATGGAGTGGTAGGATGAGGGGCAACGGTTTTAAACTAGAGCAGGACAGGTTTAGGATGAGACATTACAAAGAAGTTCTTCACCATAAGGGTGGTGAGGCAGTGGAACATGTTGCCCGGAGAGGTGGTGGGGCCCCTTCTCTGGAATCATTTAAGGCCAGGCTTGCTGAGGCTCTGAGCAAGCTCATCTAGTGCAAGATGATTCTGCTTACTGCAGGGGGGTAGACTAGATGACTTTTGAAGATCCCTTCCAGCCCTATGATTCTGATGATAGACTCAGAAATGATCCTGCAAACTGTGAATTTTATATAAAGCCTGGCATTTCAAAGAGCATACAGTTGGTTTATTGTGCTAGTAAATAGTTAGGATATAAAATTTCTCCATTGTATGGTTTCTTTCAGGACTAGAACAGAAGGTAGAGGAGAAGCACTCTTATTATGCATTGGCACATTAATGATAGCAATAAAGTAAGTAACGGATGTGAGGTTTGGACTCAAAACCTAAATATTCTTTGCTGAAAATCATAGTTAAGTTGTGGTATGGGAAAAAATTGAGTCTAAATGCTAATAATTGGAGACATCTAACCAAACAAAGGCTCATCATGAATGGGCAAGGGGAAATATAGGCAACCTCACAGGTTTTGAGAAAGATATATTAGAGGCTCAGGAAGAGAAATTAATGGGAAATGACAGGATTTCAATCACTGGGATGTCAGTAACAGCCAAATTGTGATACTTGTTTAATAAAATTGCCAAGCAAGGAGGTCTTTTATATTCTAAAAAAAACCCCTGTTTGTGGAAGAGGTGGGAGATTTTAAAGCAAATATGGGTACTACGCATAGTGAAGAACCTGCACAGACTGCCAGGTAAAAGAAGATTCCAGTGATCTTTATAGCTGTCTCTCACTCTCATGAGTCCTGCTGTAGTGAGTGACTATAGAGAGGACAGAGGAATGGAGCAAAAATGCAAAGGCTTTTGGAAATGCTAGCTTTAAGAAACATTGATTGCTTTTTTTTCTAGGTCTGAAGATACACAAAATTCACTCAGAGGGCATATTACTCAATAGAAACCCACTAGAATGTCAGGCCTGGAGTTAGGAAAGTTTATATTCTACTTCCTTAATATGACTAGTTTAATTTATTCAAACAAAATGCTTAATTATCTGACAAAAAGGTTCCCTCATTTATATATCATTGATAGGAAGCTTAATAAATCAATTCAAGTAATGTTTTCCAAAGGAGGGAATTATTTCTTTTCTCTTTATTTAAAAACATTCCTGTGATCAAAATAATTCTAAATCTAATTGTGTTTGAAAAAGATGTATTTCAGCAATGGAAGGGAAGATTAAAAGGTGATGAATATGAAACCAATTTGTCTCAAAGTTCCTTAAACTGATAAATTCCAGACCAGTGCAGATTCTTTATCTTCTTTTCCATTTGTCCTTGAAAAACATGAAGTTGCTGTATTAATTCATTACCTTGTTTCCCTCAGATTGATTAGGTAATAACAACTTTGAATCCTACTGGTGCATTATTTACACTCTCTGTAAGTAAGTAATACATCCTCACTTGAGGACTTCTCGTTTAAGATCTGAATACAGGCAGAATACCTATCTATTTCTTCCACAAGCATTTTAAATCAAAAGATTTTTATCAGGACTGTGCTGTTGATAATATCTACAAAGAGTTTAATTTTGGTATAATGTGATGATTTACTTTTTTGGTGCAAGAAAAGCAGTTCCTTAGAGAGCCATAACAGCACCATGATTTAGTTCACCAGGTCAAACCAAGTTAAAAATTCTGCTGATAATTGCCTTCACAGCTGAAGCATAGGGAATGAAAATTAGATATTGAAGACAGGGATTGTTCTGGTGGGGATGGATTTAAAAGCTTCTCCCATATTCATTCCTATCTCTGTTGCTTGCTACTACAAGCCACACGCATGATATAAACACTTTGCAAAGGTCCCCATCTTAACAGCATTCTTTTGGACATCTGTTGCAAAACTGAAACAAATTGACTGGTTTGATTTATTTTGGTTTGTTTTGGGGTTTACTTTGTTTCCTTGTCTCCTCCTCTACTCCAAGTTTGGCTTGTACAGCCTTGCTGTGGATACAGGAGAAACTGAACATCAATCAGGTCTGCTCAGAGACAGGTCAGCTCAGTTTTTAGTATCATATACAAAAATTACTGCAGCTCTACTTTGGCTACACATTCTGTAATATCCTGTGGAGCAGTGACAATGTGATGCCTTTGCTAACAAAGGGACACAAGTTTGCTACTGTGTTTGCAAGGCCTGAGAGCTGAGGCTTGGTCTAGTTGAATTTATCAAGCTTGGTCTGTTTGAGTTTGTCTTGATCTGCATGAGCTTATTTTGACTTGATTGAGTTATAATAACAGATCTTATATTTCATTTAGAAATCGATAGCTTAATTTTCTTTTGTTTGTAAAACTTCAATTGTTGCTTTTAGAAATATTTAGAATGAGTTTAAAAATCTTCTCTGCATTTTCTGCTATGAGTGCATTCATTATTAATTTTAGAAAGAGCCACATGCTGAGTGGTGGAGAGAACAAAAACTGTGGATAGCTTCTTCAAATGAAAAAATCACATAAATATTCAGTGATTATAAGTACTGCTGTTTCTTCAGTGAAACATACACTTGGAATTAGATCACAGAAAAGATAATAGTTTGAGATCATATTAATAAATGAGTCTGTATTTTTCAGGACCACAGGCTTGTTTAATGTGGCAGCATCCTAGTATACACAAATGGATAGAAGGACCTAGTATAATTTCAATTATAATCGTATTTACTATATGACTCAATTCTTCACATTTTGTTTCAAAAAATTAAATGTTTGAAAATCCGTATTTCAGTCAATTATTAAATATAGGACTCCTTTCCATTTTTTACAAAAACTAAACACTCAATTCCACCAAACTTGACTGATTGACATTTTTTTACTAAATTGCTACCTCTAAAATGAAATACGTGTCCATATTTCTGTGGAGTATTGGATTTGTCTGATTCATTTGGAAAAAGACTACCATAAACAGTTCACTGTGTTCAGCAGTAGCTTTTATTGTTTTTAAAGTCAGAGGAAATATTTCTAAATGAAGAATCTAATGTAGTGGTTTCTAAACTGNTATATATATAATATACGTAATTAATACACATGATGTTCAAGTGCCTGTTTGTGGCTCTGGTACCATGTGATCTTGGGAAGTTACTGAGTGGAAGAGCACACAGTGCTTGAAAATAGGTGAGAAATAGCAGCCAGACTAAAATATATTAATTAACTAAAGGCTAATATGCATTGCAAACATATATTACATGCATGTATTTGATATTTTCTGGACAGCATACTTTTAGCGGATGTTTTTGCATTATGCTACTGTTTACAACCCTGACACTCAAAATCCTGAGATGCAAGCTTTTGGGCCAGTTGGTTGTGGACCTTCACTCCTCAAGTTCTATGGTAAAGAACATCAGTTGGCAGTAAGAATATGTTGCTAGTCCTGATGGACCTACAACTACAGATGGACTCTTAATTTACTTCAAATTCATAATCTCTTTTACTTTTTAGGCTGTGTAGCCAAACATCCACATGAACAACTTGCTAGAGTTTACATGGATTATTTTGGAAATGGAGTCCTGGGTGATGGAAGGTGTTTACTTCCTATGCTAGGATTGCATTCTTATGATTGGCTCTTATCAGAGTATTAAATAATCCTGACTATCATTGATATTTCTTCTGAATTCTGATCCTATCTTTTTTTTCTTTATTTTGCTTGGTCACCCAGTTCCAGGAAGAGCAAGCCAAACATTAGCACCAGACAAAAGAGAGGGCAAAATATCATTACAGTCACTATAATGCCAGCATATATTGCTGATGCATTCTGTTGATGTTCCATTTGGAAAAATAAATCATGGCACATTCCACTAAATATGCTTGCTTCACTGATGAAATGTACCCATCTGCACACTTGTATATACATGAAGTCATTGTAACACAGTGAAATGTGAATTAATTTCAAAATTCACATGAGATAATTAGAAACTTTATATGACTCAAAGACGAGAAGCAAGGGAAAAAGACGGATCACCTCCTTTAGCAAGCACAGAGAACACTTTCATTAAAACAACAGACTTTGTAGTATAGATTGGTGATAGCACTTTAATGTCCTGCAAATACCTAAGTGTGAAGACTGCACAATAATTTAAAGGTGGCAGTTTCAATTTAGCATAACTCTTTGCACTAAGAGATAGTGAAGAGAGTAATCAATTATTTTGTCCAGAGTACCAAACAAGGCTGAAGTGACAGCAAAAGACAATGAATGCACAGTGGGAAAGGCAAGTTAGCAAATTTAGATGCAAGTACAACAAACTGAGTAATGGTGTGTGTGCTAGTGAAAATCAGGTGCTGCTGACATGTGTCTCTGCTGGCAAAAATTGACAGAAATGCTGAACAGTTATGTGGCTTCAATTGTCACAAGGAAGAAGGAGAGGTTTGCAGTAGTTACTAACAATTTATAACTTATGCATTAAGCTATCATGGTCATCAATGATTATTAAATCAGAAGTGAGATAGGGATTTAAAAAACCTAGTGATTAGTGTTGTGGTTGAGTATCAAATGCAGTGGTTGATTAGGTGCCATGCATTTGAACATCTATGTGAGTGGTTTTATCAAGAATGTGTGAAAGAGCTGCATTGGTTGGTGGAAATATGCAGTATTTCATATCTAGATGAATCACAGGAAGACCTTCATTTGACTACCATAAAAAAAGACTTAATTTTGCTTAGGTTACTCTCATGCGGCAGTAAAGAGTGGAAGAGAGACTGAGAAACTATACATGCTTTAAATCAAGGCAGAGTGGGAAGAAAGTTCTCACAAGTTGACTTTACATTTTAGTAGCCCAATACTTATATGTTGATGCTTTTATTTAATCTGGGATGACCTATATTTACTTGTCTTTTGTAAGATTTCGTCTTTTTGCTTTTCAGAACATGAAGAAAACAACTTAACTAAAGTAAACATAGTTGGTATATGTTTATCTTCTAAGGTAGATATAATGAAATGATAGAAATTCTGAAGTAGAGAAGCAAGAGTACTTTCTGTGTTTACTGCATCAAGAAAGAGGTACCATTGAATGAGAGCATAATTGCTTGAGACCCACCAGTGGCTGCTATCAGTGCCCCAGAAAAGAGGAATGTCTGAATTTCTGAAGATTTGGGCTAGGGACATTTAGATACAAAATATGGAGGTCCTTATGGCTCTGAGAGCTGTGCTGTCACTTCAGAAGGATAGCTGGTTACAATTGGAAACAGCAACCTGCAATAAAGAATGAGCATCTTCATTCAGGGGTAGCAAAATGGACTGAAATGGAAAAGCTTGCTAGGTACTGAAAAAGTTGCTTCTACAGCTTTAAAAGGCACAGTGTTGTCTATTGATTCACATGTAGCTCTATTTCAAGATTTATTAACCTCGGAGCTTACATGTATCTAATTCAACAAGCTCAGTTAAGTGAGTGAAATCCCTCTATAAGCATTAAGCCCATGATTTAACATTTGTGCACGTAACACTTGTGAACACGCAGGCTGACTGCTCTGAATATCCTGTCTTTGAATCAGAAGTCAAGAAATCCACCCTTTGTCACTGAGTTGGGTTGCTGAAGCTCAAGGAAAGTATTTCTGTCAGTATTAAGAGTGCCATGCCTTTGACTGTGATAGAGATTATCCTCTTCTATCATTCTACATACTAGTACGTAAAAAAAGAAGCTTTAGCTGAAGCTTAAGCAAAAATCTTTAATTCCCCCAAAGAATATGGTACACGTTTAGCCAGACCTTTTAAAAATTATACTTTACACTTCTCATGTAATACCAAAATGAGGCATATGTATGAATGAAAGACAAACACTAGAGTGAAACTGAACAAGAATACTTTTAATTAAAAGCAATAAATATTTTTAAACAGTGAACAAGAAAAAAACTCTGTGTTATACACTGTTCCTTACAGTTATATTAGCTTTTTGATCATGGTATTTCAGAGTGTTGTTTGCCAAAGACATTTTTTAGTCTTACGCAGGTGGGGATGTTTTGGAACATATGGCCAACACAGAGTCCAATAATTGGATAAATATGATGTTGCAAAGCTAAGTCTGGTGACCATCTTATATTTATGTAGTTAATTTCTGAGGGTGAGGTATTTGCTTAAATTTTTTTTCTTACCAAAAATAATACTAATACCCTTTGATTTTTCTTGTAAACTGTGACTGAGTTTCTCTTTTCTAGGAAGAGAGGGAAAATGGGTGTTTAGCTGAATCATCAGCATTTAAAACATGAGAGTTATAATCCTTGCCAAAAAAGTCTGGGATTCTGTAGTATGAAGATCCACAATTTTGTGTAAATGACACTGGCTTCTGGTGAGAATCTAACAGATATGCTTGAGATCTATGGCAGGCATGAAAGTAAATGATGAATTTATACTAATTTCTGTATTTAGGGATATTCAGGTACATCAGTTCTGCTTTTCTCATGGATTAATTTCTTCCAAATCAAATATGTAAAAATAGGCTTTGCTACTGTTAGCAGTTGTGTTCAATCCAATTCTTTATTGAAGAGTTGTTTAATAAAAAGATTCAAAGACACTCCAGAAGGAAGTAAGTAATTATATTCTGTTTTGATTTAACCAGAAGAGTAGTGGCAGAGATGTGGGAAATACATAAAGAACAGGAAAAAACTGTGAGGCCTCTGGATGGTATCATCTTCAATATGTTCTGTGTCCTGGCTGAAGTCCAGTAACTGATAATGAAGTTCCTACTTTTAAGAATATAGACAGATTTAAACAAGAATCCAAGGGAAGATGTTGGGCTGAGGATTTGGGCGATATACAGTGGGCAGTTACCTCAGAACAAAAATTTACAGAAGCTTATTGGCCTATCTTACATACAGATGGGATCTAAATAGCAACTGAAAATATTTACACAGATGTGGTTTTATAAAAGCAAGAGTACTTTCTCAACTTTATCTCAGCATTAGGAATTCTAATAATGTATATGTTAATATAAAATTATCTCCACTTGCTCTTCGGCTCTACTTTGATGCATTTTTAGAAAAATGTTTATTCCTGTAATCACTCATTTCCTAAACATCTCAGTTCATAAACATGACAAGTATATTGCCTTCAGTGTTTTTCACAAACCACTGGCAAATCAAATTCAGTGATTAGTCATCACAGAAGCAGAGGCTATACTTCTGTGTTTCAAATTATTTCCAGTTCCTCGTGGTAAAATATTTTATAGACATACATGTGAAAAGTGATTTTTAGTTTCCCTTTTGAAATCTGCATAGGAAACACTGGAAAAAAACCTAGTGCAAACATTAATATGAACAAGGTGTTAAAGGTAACACTCTTCCCACTTGCAGAAGAATTATATAAAATAAATTTTTGATACTTAAGTGAAGCACTCCCGGAGAGCATTAGTAAAAGCAATTAACTTGTTCTAATTGAAGCCAACCTTTCCACAGCTTATAGAGCAGGAAACTAATCCATTTTTGTGTACTTTCTGGTAAACTAAGTTTATGATTACATTACATGGAACATGATATTAAAGAATTAATGAGAAAATGCAAATAAAATTGTGGAAAACAGAGCTATCACTTAAAGAAAGTACTAGGATCCAGTTTTGAAACATAGAATGGGTATTCTTTTACATGCCTTTCCACAAACAGAGGTAAAACTTGACACGTTACATCTAATAAATATATGTGAAAATAAAGGAGAAACAGGCAGTTAGGCAGCCTGGAGAAGAGAAGGCTGCGGGGTGACCTCATTGCAGCCTTTCATTACCTGAAGGGAACCTGCACCCAGGAAGGGAGTAAACTCTTTGAAAGGGCTGACAATAGCAGGACTAGGGGAAATGGATCCAAGATGAAGGAGGGAAGATTTAGGTTGGATGTTAGGGGGAAGTTCTTTACTTGGAGAGTGGTTAGGTCCTGGAACAGGCTGCCGAGGGAGGTTGTGGATGCCCCGTCCTTGGAGGTGTTCAAGGCCAGGTTGGACTGGGCCCTGGGCAACCTGATCTAGTAAATGTGTTTGTTTGGTGGCCCTGCTAGGCAGGGGGGTTGGAACTACATGATCCTTGAGGTCCCTTCCAACCCGGGTCATTCTGTGATTCTGTGATACTGAAAAGGATTTTCTTCTTGCTGAAGGGGTGACCTTGGGACTGTAAACCACCAGCACTCTCTTGAAACCAGTAGCAGTGTCACTTTCTTACATTGGAATGTTCATGGTGTTTGCTGAAGAAGAAGAAAGTGCTACAGCTCTCAGTATTGGGGCACCACATCCTCTTCTCCCACCTGAGACTTTCCTGGCTGTGTTCAAGGCTGGCCGAGAGCTGTTGTGAAGAAAGCAAGAAAAATCCTCATAGGGGATGCTTCCCCTTGCAGCAGGGTTACAGTCCTGCCTGTGCCTGAGGGGCTCACTGACCTGTGGGCAGATGTTCATCCTGTCCCCAGGGAAATGTCTGGGGCTAAGGCTGCTTCAGTCCTGACTGGAATGGTGAGATGGACACTAGCTACCAGATCCTGTCATCAACCACCCCGGGGAGCCTCAGTGCTCCCAGTCCCATGGAGCCACTGACCCCAGAGTGCCTTGTGACTGAGAAACAAAGAAGTCTTTGCTGACCTAAGCAGGCTCTTAACCAGCAATGCAATGGTTTGCCATTCAAACCTCTGGGAGTACAGCTTCTGAGTCAGACAGTCAGCTGTTCAGTTGAGGAGAAAATTTTGCATTCAGTTGCTTCGGCAGCCTGAAGACCTCAGGATTTTTTGGATTTGACTGCTTTAACAAAAATTTTGATATTTTGGTAAGCCAGGTCACAATTCTCTGTTAAGATCTAGCCTCATATAACCTCATCTGCGCTTTTGATCACATAACTGTAACTGAGAAAAGCACCACACTTATATAAAGATGTTGACTAATCATACACTCTGAGTATTGGATTATAATTTATAGAATAGTATTGTTGACTGTTATTGGATGCATGCATTTTAAGCTTCGCATTAGTTTGCACTGAGAATTTACACCTTTTATTAGAGCAATTGGATTTTGACACTAAAGAAAATGCCCACCGGTTACGAGTAACATGGCAGAAGAGGACTGAACTCATATTGCATTCTTCTGGGACTCTGTATCAGGAGAACTTTTGCTGAATGTGATGAAAAATAATTTCACATGGTAAGACTGGCACTAAGCCCAGTTTCTTTATGGGAGTGAGATAAGTGAAGATCTTGATGCAGATATATTTGAAAGTTGATCTTGTGACTTTTTTTTTTCCCTGCTCCCCTCCCCCACTATACTAGCTGCTAAATAAATTTATTAAAGATAATTTCGTTCCCTTTACTAAACCAGATTTTATTTGAAGAAAAAGTCATCTGTGCTCCTGGGAGCAATTTTGCCGTCTAAAATGTCTTTCTTTGAAGCATTTATTGAAATGGAGAAATAATTTCCCATATTCTCCCCATTTGAAATGGAAAGCTCCTCTAACACAGTGAATGACCTAGGGAAACAAAGAATGCAGAGCAAAACAGGTTTTGATGAATATGTGAGAGAGGAGACTGCAGGAGACAGGCAGTAGAATCATTTAAGGAAACAGGGAGAAGAAGTGTATAAAGAGATATAAATAACTGTATTTTTCGTTGGCAGAAAAATTATGACAACCCGAAAAGGTGGTTAGACCAGTGACATGGAACATTTCAGGAACTTTTATGTTGACCTGTTTCAGAGAGAAGAGAGAACATCTGGTTCCTTGGCGACTTGAGAAGCTCGATCATCAGGGAGAGAGACTTGAAGTCTGTTAGGAGTTCTTCAGGAGAAGAACTTATGAGCAGTGAATTTTTATTAGCATGATGTTTGCAGATCTGTGATTTTTTCAGGTATCATATTCAGGTCCCACCTTAAGAACAATCTTATACAAAACAGGAGGTTCTATTTTTTTATAGCTTGAAGTTGAAAATAGGAAGAAGGACTCCTGAAAATGCTGACATGCAAGACAGAAGTGGAGATTGTCCCCTAACAGTATGCACTGCCTAGCATCTATTTTATCCAAAATATTTCTATCCTGTGGCAAGTGATAATAATCTGCATCTTATGAAGTACTTCAAGAAAGACAGAGCTGTATGTTCAGGGGCACAACAGTCTTAGAATTACCTCTCTGCCAAGACTTAACTGGCAGCAACAAGGGATAGGTACAGATTTTGGAGATCAATAATGAAAAAAATATAAACTTCAAGGGACAGCTGAAACATTGTGAGATGAGGCAATCTACCCCCATCTCTACTTCAAAAAGGGAAACCGAATGGTTCATTAGATGTTTCTCTTTTTTAATTTTTTTTTTTATTTTCCAATAAATTTATCAGTAAGATAAACAGGCTGATGAGTATTTATGAAATATTCTGTACTCAACATACGTCTATTGTTATTTAAAATCCTACTTTATGGCTGATCAACAAAGGAAGTTCTCACTGATGGGTCATCTCTGACCAGCCCTAACTTTCATCAAACTGCCACTTGCAGTAAGAGGTAGCTGGGCACTCAAGCTCAGCTACCTGTTGCCCTTTGGGCTCTGTTATTCATCCTCTGGCTACAGCTGTGCTCAGTTATCTGCTCAGAAACCTTCTGCATCCCCTGCTCTTCATTCCCTCTATGCTGGTAACAGCTGCTATAGTATTGAAGATGATAATCAATCCCTGATAAGGAGAAACCCAACTGAAAGAATCTTCAGCTCCTTCAAACAACCTCTTTTCAACAAGTTGGTTTTCAGTTTGTTTTTCTGCTTTTATGTTTGCAAGCTAGATTATAAACTAGGGTAAATATTACCCCTACATATATTCAGGCATACTCAATTGACTCAGATGTTCATGTATCTTCACAATTATAAAAGCCAGAGACAACTTCCTATTTATCTGATTTTTTAAAACTGAAATTTCCTCAAACATTGTAAACAAGACCTGCTCATTAGTCTTATTAATTTTCTTTCAATGTCATCACAATCTCCTAAATTGATATCCTCTTTTCCTCCTTAGGATGATACATATAATTGTTTGTCTCTATCAGCCCACTGTTACCAGGCTTAAATATGTCATTTTTAAAAAAGTTTTTTCAGGGGGAAAAAAATGAAGAGTGTTTCTAAGCTCTCATGGTATGATCATCAGTTTTAGAGCGTATTTTTATCTTGTTTGGGGCAAAAATTAAATAGAATTAAAAATAAAGCTAGAGAGATAGGCGAGGGCTTCTTTTTAGTGGTGGATTAATGGAGGTAAAAGCTATCTTAGATGGAGGTCTAAACTTGATATCAGATAGCCAATAAAAAGCCAAGGCTTTTTTTTAAACAACCACTTGATTATGAATCCAGGTGATATAATGAATCTTTATCTGGTTTAGGTTTAGGGTTTTTAGCTGTTCTTGTTGGGTTTTTTTTGTTTTTCAGTAGGAATCAGTATGAAAAAGTCTTCATGGAAATTAAGTATATTGTTATTTGTAATTTTACAGGACAAGAACAGCTTCTTAACAATTTAGTTTTGAATTTTTATTTTTGTTCTTTACTGAAATAAAACTTGACTTGCTACTTTCTTGTAGTGACATACATTACTGTAAATATCAGGGCTATAGTAGCTGTATTGTTGCATTAACACAAAGTGTAATGCAAGTGCAAGATAGCTTATAAGCATTATAGTGCTGTCAGCATGATGAAATCCTAACAATACTTAAGAGGTAATAGGGTTGTTTTCTCATGTTTACATCCATGGGCTTATTATATCCAGTTGAGATTAGTGCTTTCAAGATAATTTAATTGATTTAAGCATTATCTTGAGGAGAAATTGCATTAGGATGACTTCATGTGTAGAAAAAAAGCACTGTTAAGACTTGAATGGGAAAGATGTTTCTTTACAAATGCAAAAGGAGTATTTTTAAATTTTATTTTTTATTACAAAAAAAACAAGTAGCCTGGGAGATGTCTTGGAATAGCAGAGAAAATAGAGAATGAGTATGAAAAACTTTGTCATCTATGAGAAATAATTAGGTCAAAATTTGTACAAAAAACCGTTGAAAAAAAGAATCCTTTGGAATTAGTCAGATTTTAATGAAAGTGGAACTGTTACACATGACTGCAACGTCAGTGATACATGATTAGTTACATGTTATGCCTAAAATATAAAGGTTTTATAATGCTATTGAGGAGAATCTGGAAAATTAAAGTAAATTCAGATGCATTTCTGTGTCTGCCTATGAAAGCTCAGCGAAAGCCAGCTGAAGGCAGATGCATCTTTGTGCCCTCTCCTTCTGTCAGTATCTTGTGGTTCACTGTCACAGTGACAAATGAAATAATTTCATGGCAGCAACTGTCAAAAGCCCTCTCATGAGCCCAGCATTTTCTTTCTATTTTTCAGTCAACAGCTGCCATGAAATATGACTGCATATCAGTAAGCTACAACTCTGTGATCAAATGGACTAGCCGTTAGTAACTGGCGGGTGGCAATTTAGATGGTGAATGATGGGCTTCTTTTGGCCATTTTTCACCAAAAGAGGACATAAATCTCTCTTTATAGGCTACCTCATACTACAAACATGGAATATTTATCAGTGACATAGAAGCCTATTCAAGCAGTGCAGTGTCAATCTCACTATAAATGGATGTGCTGGATGATGTATATAAAGGTGCTTGGCCTTTATCATGCTGGCTATGAATCTTCCAGCAACTTTGACTTTTCTGGCACCCACATAACTTGTAAAAAGAATGTATTCATATTTATTACAGTTCATGGCATTGGTCTTAATGTAATTAGCTGCCATCCTGTTTTTCTTTCTATTTCTTCTTCCCAGTCCTCCATTTCCTCCTCTTACTTACATTTAATGGAAAATGAGTTAATGCAGCAAGAAGTGCTGCTGGGTAGGAAGTACAAATTTAGGGTGAGGCATAAAATTCTTCAGAGAATGAAAGATATGTGCTGAGCATTAGTGTTACTATGTAGAAGAAATCACAGATGAAAATTCCTTGGAAGTGAATTTGTAGGTTGTCCAGAGAATGAAATATTATCATACAGAAAAAAGACATCTGGAAATACACTAATTCATCTCTACTGTTATGTCACTGCTTCCTTCTGATGAATATCCAGCAAAAAAAAAATAGCTGTACATTCTTGATGGTCACTAAAGCCAAGAGAATAAAGAGAATAATGAATTGAAAGTTATTTAATATCAACTGGTATTGCAGTATTGCAGAAATAGATTAGTTTGTTATTGATCATCCACTCTCAAGGCTAAGAAATTCTGGAATATTATTCAACATACCATATTTGTCCCTCTGCTCTCCTTTGCTGGTTCCTGTTCTTTGTCATGGAAAAAAGTTCATTCTGACAGCAATATTTTTTTCAATTTTAGGAAGATAATATTAAAAGAGAGAGTAGATCTTCTGCTAATAATGAAAAACATATCTACTAGCAGTTCTTTACCCTTGAAAGTAATTATTTGTTTCACATGTTTGCAGATTTATTTAAGTATGTAATACTTGCCAATCAACCTGAAATATCTTTGACCGATTGAATTGTATCTCACTTTGTTTTAATGGCAGCAATTTTTACTCAAGGCCTAGAGTCTTTATGGCAATGTTAATTTTGCGTTTTGTCATGCCACTATTTAGATTTCTCCAAACCTTCAACATATGGAATGTACTGATTCTATGATACTGTGCTAGTGCCATCTCTAATTCAAGTGTACATGTGGGTCAGCACGGACCCTGAAATATCACAAAAGCCAAAATGACAGCTAAGCCAGCATCTTCTGGAGCTTTTTCGTACATCATCAGCCTCTAGAAAGGAATTAGTTATTTTTTTACACTTGACAAAATCATTGGACCTCACAGTCAGTTGTCAAGAGCCTGGTCCTTTCATGAACATCCACCACAAACCCTAGAGCCTTGCATATTTGTGCAAATTCATAAGACAGTGCTTCATCATGTTGCCAGGCTGAGCCTTGATAAGAAAGAAAAAATTTCTAGTGGACAAATCATGATACTGCAGGATATAAAACCATTCAGCGTTCATTGAGGTTGGAAATGGGATCTGTGGAATGAAAAATGCAGTGCTGATCTTGGTATTAGAATAAAGTTAGAAAAGCTGGAAATGGGCCCTGGAACTAGTTGAACTATTTCTAAAGACTTTTTTATTGTGTGTCAAAGAGGTAAACTGACTCATGTCACTTAACCTATTCCAACTGGGAAGATGTAGTTCTCATTGCCATCACTGCTTTACTTCTTAGCGATTCAAGAGATACATTTGCATTCAGTGAAAAAATTAATTGGAAACTTTTGCTGAAATTTAGAGTAGGGAAAGGGGCACAATGGGAGGGAAAAAAGAGTAAGGCATAGAAAACTGATCCTCACAAGTGAAAGTAGTAATTTTAAGTTCAGTAACACTTTGACATCTCTTCATTTCAAGTGATAGTTTTGTGTGTCTGAGCCAGTGTATATTTTAAGTCAGAATACTTTCTTATGAATATGCAATTTGCAGAAAATTCAAGTTTTATATAGTCTGTTGTCCAAACTGACCCAGCAGAGACTCAAACTGTCTCTTTCATAAAGAATATTCACTTACCATAAGCCTGAGGAGAAAGGGAAAACTCTCATGTCTGTCTTTTACATGAGTTCCACTGGTCAAACCAAAGAAATTTTGGATGTTTGGTCTGATTTAAACTGCCTGCTTTGATCATGCTCTCGATGATACTATTACTCCATGGCTAAATTGCAAGGGTAACTAAGACCTTCTTAGTGTGGAAGAGGCTCACTCTTAAAGAGTTACACCACTACATCACAGTTAAGTTTGTTATGCTTTTTGATTGTGAATCCTTCCTTGCTGAGATACCACATAAAGCACCAGTCTTGAACCTTTTATTATTGCTTTGCCCTAGGTCTCATTAGCACTTAAAATGGCATGGATGATATGAGCACAAATCTGAATAAGAAATTAATTCACCCACTCTCATGCTCTATGTGTCTGTACTATTCCGAGAATACTACAGATTTAGAAATTTCTGTTCTTCATTTTTGCATGAAATATTGAGAGTATGACACGAAATTCATTAAACAAATTATGATCTTCAAGGTAAGTATGTGTGAAAGACTTGTTTCTGCATGTGACATTAGCATACATGTTAGTTTTGAAACCTTTGTAAGTCTTCAGTATATGTTAATTACAGTAAGATCCAATGTTAGGAAGAATTTATTTACACCAACTTGGAAAAATGGATGCCAATCTATCTGCTACCTCAGCAATCTTAAGAACTTAAATTTGTTCCACCGATTCTTATTCAAATCTCCAACCTTTGGCTTCAAGCATTGAAATGTAAATCTGTGTCAGCAAATAACTTTAAACATGCATTTTCCAGATATTCAAGAATTTTTTATTAGCTAATGAATTATGTTTTGAACCAATTTTTTATCTACCATCATGTGAAATTATAGTCCTTCTTGTAGCTACATTTAGATTCTGTCACAGGATGAATGAATGGAAAACAAAATATACGATAACTATATTTAAGCATGAGCAGTGCAAGGAAAGGAATCATACTAATTCAGTATGATGTAAGATCAAAGAGAAATAGAAGGAAACAGATTAAATACAAATGTAAATTATATGAGATTAATCTTTCTTCTGCTGCAATATAACTGATTGTCTGGATGATATAACATTATCTGGAGGAAAAAAATACTGTAGATCTGAATCACAAAGGTTTCAGTAACTCATATCATATATCATCATGAAGTTAGATGACATCAAGAGTTATGAAACTTCTGGATATAAGTTATAAAGTTTCTTCCAGTGGATAAAGGTGAGAAGATGTAATATCCACTGAAAACAGTGTATGACAGATTTGAATCTGAATTTCAAGTGAAATTCCCTAAGAACTGCAGGTTGATCATACTAGGGAGAAAAAGAAAATTAGAAATCAGTTAATCAAACTTCTTAATTCAATAAAGTTAGAAAGCTTATGTATAAAGAAAAGATCAGTATGATGAATTCAATAGTTACGAAAAACAAGGCATTAGGAATTAGATGAAACAGTATGAAATCCAAGGTCATTCATATGGAGACAGAGGATTTTTATTAGAAGTAGGAAACTTATAATTTGGAAATAACTAGATGCACAAAAATCTGCATAGAAATTACATATTGAGTCTGCTTTGTCCATTGGATTTGTCTTTGTGAGATGCTATAGTGACTTTATGTTAAATCAAGAAAGCAGTTTCCAGAATAATGACTTTTTGTAAGGCACTGGCAGGAGATCTCATCTGGAAAACTGAAAAAATGAATTGAAATTGCAACAAGTTTGGAAAAGATTTAGAGGGAAAAAGAATGCTTCTGTCATTTTGAATGTGGTTTGTGTACATGCTAGTTGGGTGCAAATCTTAACAATGTCGGAGGTAAGTGTTGTAGAATCATCTCAGAGTTCAGCACAAGGTGTTATTTCAGTTTCTTGGACTTATCTCTGGAAACTTGAAATGATTAAGATACTTGAGTGAAGTGATTAATGGTATTTTGTCTGTTAAGACTAGAAGAAGTAAATGCTGAATCACTTTTACAGCTAAATTACACTTACCAGACAAGAAGGTATTTCTCATTCCTTTTGTCTGTGGTTTGTAAGAAAGCATACCCTACATAGAGATAGGAGAAAGATTCTTTATCTCTGTAGGTATTCAGATCTTACACCTTGCTAATATTGTCAGCTGTACTTCAGAAATGCAATTTTACCTGATATGGCTGTTACAAAGTTTGACTTCAAAATACTGCACTGAATTGTCCTATCGAGACTCTAGTGGGGTACTATTAATAATGATTTCCTAATCATTACAGTATTTAATCAACATAATGCTGAAACATGAAGCAGTCCCTCTAGGGTTATTAAAAACAGACACAATCTCCAAATTCTATTCTTTCTGAAATATAGAATGTAATGTTGCATTAAAAAAAAAAAAAGAAAAACAGGGAAATAGTACATACTTGAGAGATTATTAGCACTTTCAGATGCTCAGGTTGTAAAACTCTGTATAGTATCCTGTTTTTTCTCTCTTAGTTTTTAAGTTCTGATGCTCAGCCTTTCCTGTCATATCTGAAAAAGACCCTTTCAGAAATCTATTCATAACCTATTACTTATGCAACTGGTTATATTTGCTTTATCTTCAGTCAGTCAGGTCCAATGATGTGGGCATATTCAACAGCTTCTCATCTCCACCTGTCTTTGATGGAAATGTACTTTGCGCACAGTCACAGAGAAGATTCTACACTACTTAAGATAAATGAGGTCAAGAGCAAATTTAGGTTGACTTAAATTAATAAAAGGAGTAGGTAGGTAAATAAAGTGTGGTAGGTAGGTAAATAAAGTGTGGAAAACACTTTTATTTTCCATGTATCCTGGCTGTGGCAGGGATTAGGTTAATTCTGCAGCTATCCTAGTACCACCTAAGCCATGCCCAGAGATAGACAGAGCTAGCTGAGAAAGATGGATAGGTGGGCAGGAAGTTATGGGAGGTGGTGCTCAGGGTGGCTGCATGCGCGTGTTGGGAGTGGTTGGTAGCTGCACATGGTATTGTGTCGTGTCTGTGCATGAAGGGATGCCATCCAGAGGGACCTGGACAGGCTTGAGAGGTGGGCCCAAGCCAACCTCATGAAGTTCAACAAGGCCAAGTGCAAGGTCCTGCACCTGGGTCAAAGCAATCCCAAGCACAGATACAGGCTGGGTGGAGAGTGGCTTGAGTGCAGCTCTGAAGAGAAAGACTTGGGTGTGTCAGTTGATGACAAACTCAACATGAGCCAGCAGTGTGCACCTGCAGCCAAGAAGGCCAACCAAATCCTGGGTTGCATCAAGAGGAGTGTGACCAGCAGGTCAAGAGAGGTGATTTTACCCCTCTACTTGGCACTGGTGAGACCACACCTGGAGTATTTTGTCCAGTTCTGGAGCCCTCAACACAGGAAGGATATTGAGCTATTGGAGAGGGTCCAGAGAAGGGCCACGAAGATG
>VZTY01024949.1:0-11518 GCA_013400935.1 Turnix velox | reverse complement strand
TCCCCGACCTGCTTCGGCCGCGGTGATTGCCGCGGAACCCGCCGCATCTCTGGCCGTTTGGGCCGGGCCCTCTCGCTCTGCCCCTGGGGGGAACTAAAGAAAGATGAACTCCGGCTCTCCAACTACTTCCGAGCTCCGGCCGCCGTGTTCGCCCTCGGGCTCGCATCGCGCCGGGTTCCTGGCTGTGTTCCCGCCGGGGCGGGGGCGGCCAGACCGCACGGTCGGGGACGTTCATCCCTCGGGACGGTGCGGGGCCCGGCCGGGGTTCCTGCGGCGCGGCTCCCCGCCCCTTCGGCAGCGTCAGCTCCGTCTTCAGCCAAGAGTCGCGCCTTCCTTGTTTCTGTTGTTTCCGAGCAGTACTCGCCTTTCCCCGTTACCGTAAGCGCCCCGTGAGCTGTTCTTCCCTGCCGGGGAGCAGCTCGGGCATGCGCGCTGGGTCCGGAGCTGCCTGCGGGCTCTGGCACCGGGTTCGAGCCTCCGACCTGTCAGTGGTGACCTGCGGGTCCCGGAGCTCTCCCCCGTTCCCCTGTTGAAGTCGGCAGGAGGGCTCTGCGCAGGAAAGCTCTGGCTGTCGGTTCAGGGTGGGCGTCGCTGAAGAGGAAGCGGTTCCTGGGCGTGCCCGGCAGCCCCAAGGAGCAGTCGGGGGCAGAAGGTGCAGGCTCTGAGCGTGTCTGTCCCGCAGGGCACCGGAGCCGCCGGGATGGCGCAGTGGAACCAGCTGCAGCAGCTCGACACGCGCTACCTGGAGCAGCTCCACCAGCTCTACAGCGACAGCTTTCCCATGGAGCTCCGGCAGTTCCTGGCCCCGTGGATCGAGAGCCAGGACTGGTAGGGCCTTGCGAAACACCAGTGGGGGGACTTTGCTCAGGATACCTGTCCTTGGGGGGCAGCAGGTGGATCAGAAGAGCTCTGGATGTGATGTCCCACTCCCTCTGCTCCACACAAGCCTCAGGGAGGGAGACTCTGTGTAGTGACAGAAGCTGGGCTGGGGAAGGAGGAGCTGGGATGTGGAGTTCTCCCTGTCTGGGGCTGTCTGGCCTTGGCCTACCTTGTAAACAAGGGCTGGGAGCAGCAGCTCCTGGAGCCTGTCCAGGGAGCACGTGGGAATGGCACGGTGCTCCTGCACACTGGCTGTGGGCCAGGCTCCTCCAGTGCCCTCTTGAGCCCCGTGCTGGTGGGCACAGACTGAGGGCTCTGTTTGTCAGTGTGGGGCGAGTCAAGGCTGCCCTGCCCTGTTGTGGAGTGGACAGAGTGTTACTAAGCAGGGGGGGGACAGTGGTGTGAGCTCTTCCCCAGCACCTGGAGCCCTGTCCTCTCACCCAACAGGGCGTATGCTGCCAGCAAGGAGTCTCATGCCACGCTGGTGTTCCACAACCTGCTGGGGGAGATCGATCAGCAGTACAGCCGCTTCCTGCAGGAGTCCAACGTCTTGTACCAGCACAACCTGCGGCGCATCAAGCAGTTCCTGCAGGTGAGAGGGTGGCTGCGAGGGGGCTGATGGCTCCCTGGGCACAGTTCATGGCTGGTGGCCCTCTTGGAACCTGGGAGCTGCCTTGCTCCTGCTGACCTGGGGGGGTTTGAACCTCTTACAGAGCAGGTACTTGGAGAAGCCAATGGAAATCGCCCGCATCGTGGCTCGCTGCCTGTGGGAAGAGTCCCGGCTGCTCCAGACGGCTGCCACTGCTGCACAGGTCAGTGCTGGTGTGTCCCAGCTCCTCTGCTTTGTGGTAGTGAAGGGGTGAAGCTTCTTCCTGCAAAATGCCAGTAGGCTTGGGAAGGGAACATCCTTGGGCTGTGACCCTGATCTAACCCTATCCTTGTCCCTGTGCAGCAAGGAGGACAGGCAACACATCCCACAGCAGCTGTAGTGACAGAGAAGCAGCAGATGCTGGAGCAGCACCTGCAGGATGTGAGGAAGAGAGTGCAGGTACCTTTGCTGCCTCCACACCTCCTCCTTTCCCCATTGACTTAGTGCTTGGGAGAAACCATTTCTCTTGCCTTGCAGGACCTGGAGCAGAAGATGAAAGTGGTGGAGAACCTACAGGATGACTTTGATTTTAACTACAAGACTTTGAAAAGCCAAGGAGGTAATGGAGGCTCATTAGTGTCTGACAAACCAGAGGGTGTTCCTGCTGGAGGGCACGTTCCAGCCCTACATACTGAGGAGGATGGCTGGGGAATTTGCATGGCAATTGGAGAAACCTCTTTTATTACTTCCAGGCCCCAGGGGAGCTGAAGCAGAGCCCCATGGGACTGGGTGGGATCCACACCTAACCACTGGCAGCTTTCTGGGGCACCATTTTCTTTGCAGTGGAAGTGTTTGTGTGATGCTGAGGGAGGGTGGAAAGAGCCCAGTTGCTCACCTGACACTCTCCTCTCTGGGCACAGACATGCAGGACCTGAATGGGAACAACCAGTCAGTGACACGGCAGAAGATGCAGCAGCTGGAGCAGATGCTGACAGCGCTGGACCAGATGCGGAGGGTGGGTGATGCAGCATTGCCCTGCCTGGGCTGGCAGCCTGGGCTTCCTGCAGCACCTGACCCAGGAGCAGCTGGAAACGCAGCCCGGGGTGACTCCCTGTCTGTGAGTATGAAACTGGCAAGGCTAGGAAGGAGTTGGAGGGTGTTGAAGTTTTTTTTTGTGTTCTGCCAGGGCATCGTGAGCGAGCTGGCGGGGCTGCTGTCAGCCATGGAGTATGTGCAGAAGATGCTGGCAGACGAGGAGCTGGCAGACTGGAAGAGGCGGCAGCAGATTGCCTGCATTGGTGGCCCCCCCAATATCTGCTTGGACCGGCTGGAGAGCTGGTAAGAGCTTGTCAGGGGCTACATCAGACTCTGGAGAGGTGGCATTCACACATTTACAGTGCAGATGAGCTCCTTGCCTCTGCAAACACCCCACACAAGGGCTCCTGGTGCCCATGAGTGTAAATATAATGTGCCAGTGGGGCTGGTCTGCACAGTGGGCTCTGATATTGGAGTGACTTGCACTGGTCCTATGGGATTTTAAGACTGCTGGTCCTCTCTCCCTTGAGTGAGGGGAGACAAGGGGTCTGCAGGCTGGGTCCATGCAGGACTCGGCAGCCAGCACTGACACTGGCTCCTCCCGCTCCCCAGGATCACATCTCTCGCTGAATCACAGCTACAGACCCGGCAGCAGATCAAGAAGTTGGAAGAACTGCAGCAGAAAGTGTCCTACAAAGGTGACCCCATTGTCCAGCACCGGCCCATGCTGGAGGAGCGCATTGTGGAGCTGTTCAGGAACCTGATGAAAAGGTGCCAGGGGTCCCTTGGTCACAGGGGTGGGTGGAGGGAGGATGGGCAGTGAGTGCTGGGTCCTGAGACTTGACCGTGGTTTTCCTGCCTTCCCCTGCAGTGCTTTCGTGGTGGAGCGGCAGCCCTGCATGCCCATGCACCCCGACCGGCCCCTCGTCATCAAAACCGGGGTGCAGTTCACCACCAAAGTCAGGTGGGTGTCACCGCCCTGCGCTGCGGGAAAGGGGAAGGAGCTGGGGTGGGGAGGAGCAGATCGGGATCCTCTCTACGGCGGAGACGCGGGTGCAGCTTCTAGCTGGTCTGGGGAGGGAGTGGATCCCAGCAGGATCCCTGGCAAGTGCCATTTCCTGTCTGAGTGGGGACTGGCTGCTGGCCAGAGCTCTGCCGTGATTCCGGTAATTCCCGCTGGAGGGAGAAGGAAACGTGGCGGCCACGGCAGCTGCTCAGGCACGGGGCTGGGGAATGTTGGGGCTCACGCTGTGAATCTCTGCAGGTTGTTGGTCAAGTTTCCAGAGCTGAACTATCAGCTGAAGATTAAAGTCTGTATTGATAAGTGAGTCCCTGATCCTGGTGGCACTGGGAGGGATTACTGGGGTGGGTTTTACTCGCACTGCCCTTGGCAGGTTATAGGGTGGTGCTGGGCCTCCGGGCTTTGATCCTGTGCAGGGGTTTGATCCTGTGCAGGGGTTTGTGGGACCCGATGTCTGGCCCCAAGCACTGGCGCAGGGTGGCCTCAGGGTGGGAAGGCCACGTCCATGACTGAGTCTCTCTCTCCTTTCCCAGGGACTCTGGGGATGTTGCAGCACTGCGGGGGTAAGTGCAGTGGTGGTTTCCCGTTTTGTTCTNATGCTGGTGGTATTTCCCTTTTTTTTTTTTTTTTTTTTTTTTTTTTTTTTTTCTTCTGCCTTTAGTGTCAGCAAGTGCCCAGCTGCAGGTTTGCTCTGGGGGCCACCAGCCACATTCTGTCTTTCCTCTTTCAAGGTCCCGGAAGTTTAACATCCTGGGGACAAACACCAAGGTGATGAACATGGAGGAGTCGAACAATGGCAGCCTCTCAGCAGAGTTCAAGCACCTGGTAGGTACCAGGAGCTCTTGGGCTTCTCCTCTGGAGGCCATTTGTCCTCACGATGTCACTTCAGCATCTTCCTTCTCTCCACAGACACTGCGGGAGCAGCGCTGCGGGAATGGAGGCAGAGCCAACTGTGATGTAAATGCTGGGGAGTTCCTCATACTAAGCACCTACACTGGCCAGGTGTCAGGCCAGGGGCTGGCATCTCCTACATGCTCACTGTGTCCCTTTCCACTTAGGCTTCACTGATAGTCACTGAGGAGCTGCACCTCATCACCTTTGAGACAGAGGTGTATCACCAGGGGCTGAAGATCGATCTGGAGGTGAGCTGAGGGTTACTGCCCTTCCATGCAGAGTAGCCCTGGGACATGTCCTAGCCCCTGGTGATGTCTTGTCTTTGCAGACTCACTCGCTGCCTGTGGTGGTCATCTCCAATATCTGCCAGATGCCAAATGCCTGGGCCTCCATCCTGTGGTACAACATGCTGACCAATAACCCCAAGGTACAGCTTTGGGACCAACGTCCCAGCAGGGACGGGGCTGCTCAGGCAAGACTTGGCTCTTCTGCTCTCCTTTGTCTTGCTCAGGGCTGTGTTTCCCCTTATACAGAACGTGAACTTCTTTACCAAGCCTCCCATTGGGACGTGGGACCAGGTGGCAGAGGTGCTGAGCTGGCAGTTCTCCTCCACCACCAAACGTGGCCTCAGCATTGAGCAGCTGGGCACGCTGGCAGAGAAACTCCTGGGTAAGGGGTGCAAGGTGCCCAGCCCATCCCCACTGCCTGGGACTGGTGTCTCTGGAAGAACAGCTCATTCTAACTCTTGGTTTTCCTCCTCTTCTCTGCTAGGGCCAGGTGTGAATTACTCAGGCTGCCAGATCACTTGGGCCAAGTTCTGCAAGGTAGATCTCCCTCTGTCCTGAGCACCTTCCCTTGGCTGTTCCCCTCCTCTGAGCCCTGCTCACAGCCCCTCTGCCCCTTACTCAGGAGAACATGGCTGGCAAAGGCTTCTCTTTCTGGGTCTGGCTGGACAACATCATTGACTTGGTGAAAAAGTACATCCTGGCACTGTGGAACGAAGGGTGAGCCTGGGCCTGGGATCATTTGGGGACCCTCAGTTGTTGGGCTGGATCTTGAGAGAGGTTCCATGAGTCCTGTCCTAGTGCAGTGGGGTGTCTCAGCCCGGAGCTTTATCTGTCCAGGCCCTGGTGACTGGATCAAAGTAAAAACCCACTTGAGCATCCTTAAAATGCTGGTGACCTGTTCATGTCCTATGTCCTGACCTGTCTCTGTTCTCCTCACTTCCTGCTGCCCAGGTACATCATGGGCTTCATCAGCAAAGAGCGGGAGCGAGCCATCCTGAGCACCAAACCTCCAGGCACCTTCCTGCTACGCTTCAGTGAGAGCAGCAAGGAGGGTGGCATCACCTTCACCTGGGTAGAGAAGGACATCAGCGGTACGTTGGCACCAGCTCAGGCTGGGCCCAGCCCAGATCCATCTGGGGAGCTTGAGGGAGCCCCAACTTTGGCTTGGGGAAGGCGGATATCACGCCCTGTGTCACAAGTTCCCTTGTGCAGGGAAGACCCAGATCCAGTCAGTGGAGCCTTACACCAAGCAGCAGCTGAACAACATGTCATTTGCGGAGATCATCATGGGCTACAAGATCATGGATGCCACCAATATCTTGGTGTCACCCCTGGTGTACCTGTACCCTGACATTCCCAAGGAGGAGGCCTTTGGGAAGTACTGCCGCTCGGAGAGCCAGGAGCACTCTGAAGCCACCGACTCAGGTAGTTGTTGACTTTCTGTGCTCCAGCCCCTATGGCATGAGGTGGCTCCAGGGCTGCCTCTGGTGGAAGAGCTGTCATAGCTGGGGGTGAGGGGACAGAGAAGGGTTTCTCCTCCCAGAGCAGCTGCTGATGGTGCTGCTCCTTCCTCCCCAGGTGCTGCTCCGTATCTGAAGACCAAGTTCATCTGTGTCACCCCGTAAGTGTTCTGGTGGTCTTTGAGCATGTTCCCCATCCCACTTTGGGGAGAGTTTCCATCCCAGCCCTGCCCCAACTCCACGGGACAGAGGGCAGCCATGGAGGCTGAGCCAGGCACCATGTGCTCCCCAGCCACCGGCCCCTTCCTCCCCTCCCGGGGCCCCTTTGCTCTGGAGAGCTCTGGGGCCCCGTGGTGGGGAGAGGAGATGGGGGGAAGAGCTCTGTTCCGGCCCTGACTGCAGCTTTCTCTGCTTTTCCCTCAGCACCTCCTTCAGCAACACCATCGACCTGCCCATGTCCCCACGCACCCTGGACTCCCTGATGCAGTTTGGCAGCGGTGGGGAGGGGGCTGAGGCCACCGCGGGGGGGCAGTTTGGTGAGTCTGGGGGGGCTGCAGTGGCCGGGGGTGTCCTGGCTGTGGCCACACAGGGCTCTGTAACCCCCAGCCTTGTCTCCCCACAGAGTCACTGACCTTTGACATGGAGCTGACGCCGGAGTGTGCTTCATCACCCATGTGAGGGGCTCGTGGAGGTTGTCCTGAGACTGAAGCCTCTGGAGAAGCCTCCCTGGTGTCGCCCTGCTCCATCATGGCTGCTCTGGGCTACTCCTCCGAGGAGCTGGAGCCATCCTCGCCTCTGGTTCCTTGTCTGCCCAGCTGCCCACCCTACTCTGCAGGATCATGCCTTTTGCCTCCATGAGGGGAGGGAGGACAAACCTTTTTCTATTTCCTTCCATACCAGTTTTTATTATTCTTTTGCTCATTCAAGTGCCTCTCTGCCTCCCTCTGCCTCCCTTTTTACAGATGCTGCCCCTTTACTCCCTGCTGCTGCCTAAAGCTGCTTCCCCACCTGACCCAGTCCCAAAGCTGCCCCTGGCTGCTGGGGGACGTTGGCCAGTCCTGGTTCTGATGTAGGGTATGACTGTGGCCCAGCTGCCCTCGCCACATGTAGGGGCTCCTCCTTTGATCCTGCTTTTGCCCAGGAGTCACCAGGGCACTTGCCCTTCCCTCTGGGCTGTGGGCCACCAGGTGTGGCTGGCTCAAACAGCCCTGGCTGTCTTTCTGGGGTGACTGGTGTCTCTGGGTCAGGGCAGTGATGTGTCTCAATACCAGTGTGAACAGCAGGGGAGGGCCTGGCTTGTCCCTGACCCCTGAGGAATGGCCACTGTGTTCCTGGCACTGGCTTCTCAGGGGCTTCACATTTTTGTTGAAGGGTGGCTGTGGCTGCTGAGATGGGAGGTGGCAAGAGCTGAAGGAAGGAGAGGAAGGAGCTGTTGGCTGGGCTGTGGGTGCTGCAAAGGGCAGATCTTGTGCCTGGGGGGGTTGAGGGAAGCTGAGCTGCCCCTCTGCACATCCTCAAAGGGGGGAGCCCTGCCCTTTCTGCACAGAGGGGGATGAGTGAGGGAGGGGAGGAGGAGGAGGGCTGCCTGCCCCCCACTGCTGATAAGGGCTGTGTGAGTCTGGGCCAGTCCAGCACCTGTGGGGGCAGGAGATGGTGGCTCCTTCCTCGTCCCTGCATTGCTGCAGCCCCAGGAGCCCTTGGCAGCATCCATACTGTAAAAAGATTTTATTTTTTTGTATATTTTATTGCTGTACCTACAGGCTTTAACTTTCTTCAGAATAAAGGCTCTGATGCGAGGTGCTGTGGGTGTGAGTGCAGCCCCTGCTCTTGCAGCACCTCGGCCTCATGGCCAGCGCTGGCCTTTGGGAGTGAGGGTTTGCTGGGGCTGGGGGGAGTGGGCATCACCCTGGGCTCCTTTCTCTCAGCCCCCGAGTGCTGCTGGGTCTCCTCCACCCGCAGTCAGTGGGTGCCAGCATGGGAGGAGGTGGCTGCTCCTGAGCCCTTCTCCCCTTTGGATGCCAGAGCCAGGATTCCTGCAGGTTTGGGCTCTGATGAGGCCGGCAGGGAGAGATTATGACTGTCAGGCAGGTCACAATAAATTCCCCCCACCCCCTGTGGCAGCTTTGAGGGGCCAAAGGTGGCCCCGGAGCTCCCTCTGCTCTCCCCAGGCCTGGATCAATACCCTGGGTTCTAGGGCCAGGGCTGGTCCCTGCTTTAGGATGAAGCTGTTGAACCCCTCCCAGCTCCCCTCTCCCAGCTGCAGGATGGGGTGGAAAACGCCCGAAAGCAAGGAATTTTCTTGCTGATACACAAACCCTGGGGTTGCCACAACCGTTTGCTGTCAGGAACGCCACGTCCCATCCCACACTCCTGCTGATAAGTGGCTCCTTATCACCCTGTGCCCACACACCCAGCTGCATCCCTGTCAGAACCTGCCCTGGGTTTCACTGGGAGGCCCAGACCCTCTGCTAACAGGGCTCAGTGGCCCCACTTCTATCTTGGAGAGCAGAGTGAGATAGTGCCACAGTCTGATTTCCAGCAGGATAAAGTGCCAGGGCATGGTCTCAGTGGCACTATTGCCCCTCTGTCCTCCTCTGTCCCCCCCTGCCCCAGCCCATCCCAGGGCTCCCCTATTTCTCCCCAGAGCAGGCACTGCAAAAGGGGATTGTTTGTAGCTCTGAAAGCAGGTCATGGGGACATCTTTGCCCCTTCCCCAGCAGCAGAGACCGTGTCTGAGCCAAACGTGCAAAGGGATTAGGGGTTTCCAAAAGCAGATAAGCTGCTTGGGACACAGACGTTCGCGTGACAGGGATGGGGCAGCCCCGTGGTGATGGACGGCCACCTGCTGCCACAGGGCTGCTGGAGCCATGACATGCTGCTCCCTCCTGATGGTTTTCTGAGCAGATGGATGCTGTGGTCTTCCTCTCCATCCTTCTGTCCCGTGCTGCCACCATGGAGGAACCAGGGCAGAGGGGAGATGTCCTAAACCTCCCTGCAGGCCTCCTTCTCAGTTCTCTCTCCTCACAGTGGGTGCAGTGCTGAGCTGAGCTGTGCAGTGCCCGCCATTGCTGCCCCAGCCCCCTGGCACTCATAAAACAAGTCAAATATTGCACCACACTCAGTCTCACACGCAGCCCTGCTGAGCCACGCAAGGTCTTAGTGGCAGCACAAGCTGCCAGGTGTGACACAGGTCAGATCCTCAGGACCACAGAGTCCCCAAGTGCCACCATCTGCCAGAGGAACACGGGCTGCCCGTTCTCACGCCTCACCCCATCCCAGTGCAGAGTGGGACTCAGCTGGTTCTTCCTCTGGGACTTATCCAGTTTGTCCCAGCCCTGGCCACTTGGTTTTGGTCTGCTTCTGCTTGTGTGTTGATGGCAGGAGCCTGCTGAGACCAAGCCGTTGCTGTGGCAACCCAGGCTGTGTGAGGAGGGCTCCAGCCAGCGGGGATGAAGCTGCAGCCATGTGGGGAGGGGACCAGGTGCTGCCCAGTGATCTCACCTTCCACCAGCATCTTGTGGGACCAGCCACCCCTGCCATCCCCAGGGCTGAGCATTGTCTCTCAGAGGCCCCCAGGGCCCATCCAAACCAGCTCTCTCTCATGTGACCTCCCTGTGCCAGCCCGGCAGGAACCGGCTTCTGCAGTGGCCACAGCAGAAATAGCCCTGCTGCAGCTCCATCCCCACGGCAGTTCAACCCAGTGGGAAAACACGAGGCTGTGACTAATTCAGGGATTCATCTGGTTCCCATTAACTGGGCTGGATGGTCACGGGGGTGTTTTCTGGCCTGGGCAGGAGGCCACAGTCTTCAGCAAGTCCACCTCAGCCCCCGACCACCTCAAGGGGAAGCAGCAGAGCTGTATTGTGCCTGCAGGGGACATGGTGGGTGTGTTGGTGCCCCACGTGTCCCAGCATGGCAGAGGGATGTGGAAGACCCACAAGCACAGGATGTGTCAGTGGCTGTAGGGGTAGGGCAATGGCCAGCAGCCCTGAGACCTCTCCAGGGGCTACCTAAATAAATGTTTCCACTCCTGAGAAATAATGAAGAGCCTGGCGATGTCACTTAGCACAGGAGGCTGCTCTGCCCACGCTCCTCACGCTCCTGCACCAAACACAGAAGCAATTTTCTAGGAAATCAATTACTAAGGCCCAGCTCCCTCTGCCCTGAGCACGGCGTCACTCTGCATCCTGTTGAGCTCATCCCAGATGAGTGTTTGGCTGCAGCTCAGCCTGGACACTGTTTACCTTCCCGGAGGCTTTCTCAGGCTTTCTGAGGACCAGCAGGAGAAAACAGATGAGTGGAGGAAGAGACATAGATGTGAGCTCTCCAGGGTTGGGAGCGGGCACTTTGCTGAGCTCAGTTAGCCAGAAAATCCACCTTTCCAGCCCTGCCCTGTTGCCTGCTGGACCACCTTGTACCCACAGTGCCTGGGCAAGGCCCTGGTGGCCACAGACATTGCGTTGTGTGACCTTGCTGCTGGGACCACAGTGGGTGGCACTGGCTGCGCCTGGGGCCGGTGTGGGCTGGGGTTGTGAAAGCCCTTTGTCCATGTGATGCAACGCGGCGCAGTGTCAGCTCCAGGCCCGGGCAGGGAGGGCAGGAAAGGGGGTCTCTTCCCCAGTTTCCCATTCCTATCCTGTGCCTTAGTGTACACAGAGGGTATGGGATGTGCCGGCCCCACTCTGGGCACTCACTCCCGTGTCTCCGGGGTCTCACCTCCCCTCCTGCCAGGTCTGGAACACCGTGGGAGCGCTGGGAGCGCTGGCCAGGACCGTGCTCAGCCCCGATGTGCCGAGATGCCGCCCGGGCTGAAGCGGTGAGACGCGTGGTGGGAACCCACCCAGCCCCGAGGGGAAATTTATCTCCTGGACGTGGGGCTGGCGCCGGGCACCCACCGCCCTGGGCTGAGGTCGCCCACGAGTCTCCCAGGTCGGAGGGGGCCGACGCCTCGCACCCACCGAACTCCCTCCCAGGCCGCTGGGGATGAGCCGGTACCGAAAGTGAAAGCCCCGGCGGTGCCGCGCAGCCGGAGTCACTTCCTGCCCGCCCGGGGAGCCCCGTCCCGCGGGGAGCTCCGTCGCAGGGGCAGAGAAGGTCCCGGTGGCGGTGGAGGTCCCCCCCTTTGCCGGGGCTTGTTCTGGAGTGGAATCCCCCCCGGTGCCAGGGCCCTGAGCCAGTGCCCGGTACCGGTTTGGGCACGCAGACCGGTGCTAGTTTGGGCACGCACCCCGGTGCTGGTTGGGCCAGCCCTAGTGCCGGTTCGTTGCCCGCCGCTGCCGCTGCTGGAGTCCCGAGGGCTGCGGGCCGTGTCCGGTGCCGGTGTCGCGGCGGAGGCGGGCGAGGGGCGGGGACG
>VZTY01024927.1:16383-28000 GCA_013400935.1 Turnix velox | reverse complement strand
CCCCCCGTTGCTGGAGGCTGTAGGGAAGGGTTGATCTCAGCCGCAGCCAATCAGCGTGTCCCCGGGGGCGCAGGGCCCGGCCCCGCCGCCGCCTCCGCCGGGGGAGCTGCTGGCGCTCGGGCAGGTGGGTTGGCGGGAGAGAGGGAGGTGATGCGGAAGGTGGAGGTGGGGGGTGGATGTTGGGGTGATGATGGTGGCATTATTGGTGGGAGGGTGACCCTTTGTGTGTGTGTGTGTGTGCGACACAGGCCGGCGAGGCGGGGCCATGCTGCGTGCGGAGGCCGAGCCGTGCTCGCGGGCGCTGGCGCAGGCCCGGCTCTACCTGGGGCAGCTGCGGAGCCGCGTGTCGGGCCCGGAGGGCGGCGGGCGCCGGGATTACCTGCTGGAGGCGGCCCGGCAGCTCCGCCTGGCCCTGGAGAGGGACGTCAGCGAGGACTACGAGGAGGCCTTCAACCATTACCAGAACGGCGTGGACGTGCTGCTCCGCGGAGTGCAGGGTGCGCCGGCACGGGCACACAGCCCCGCCGAGGGGACACCCGCACCGGGGGGGCCCGAGGAGCAAAAAGGCGAGGGGGTTGGGGAGAGGAACTGCGGGTCGGTCCAGGAAAAGCAGGGTGGGGAGCCTTGAGGGGCCAGGGCATCCTTCTGGGATGCGTGGTCGGGATGGGGCAGCCCTGCAGGGAGCGCGGCCCCGAGACCACCAGGGCATTCCTCCCAGGGGGGTGGATGGATGGGAACTGGGGCTTTTTTCGGGGAAGCTGTGGGACAGGGAAACAGCCAGGGGACTGGGGCATTCCTCTGGGGACTGTGGTGGGACTGGTGAATGGCTCCAGGGAGCACGGCAGGGGAAACAGGGCATCCCTCTGGGGAGCAAGGCTGGGGACCAGGGCATCCCTCTGGGGAGCAAGGCTGGGGACCAGGGCATCCCTCTGGGGAGCAAGGCTGGGGACCAGGGCATCCCTCTGGGGAGCAAAGCTGGGGACCAGGGCATCCCTCTGGGGAACAAGGCTGGGGAACAGGGCATCTGGGGATACCAGCCAGGGACCAGGACATTCCTCTGAGGAGCGTGGTGAGGTTGGGGCATACTTCCAGGGAACAGAGCAAAGGAATTGGGGCATCCCTCTGGGGAGCATGGCTGGGGACCAGGGCATCCTGCTGGGGAAAGCAGCCAGAGGGTAAGGTCATCCCTCTAGGGAGGGTGGTTGGGATGGAGCATCCCTCTGGGGAATGAGGACAGGGCACCGGGGCATCCTTCCAGGAAGCAGAGCAGGTCCCTGAAGCCTAGGCTGTGTGCTGCTCACAGTTGACCCCAACAAGGAGCGTCGTGAGGCCGTGAAGAGGAAGATCACCCAGTACCTGAGGCGAGCAGAGGAGATCTTCAACTGCCACCTCCAGCGGGCTGCAGGGGATGGCAACCCCACTGCCACGGTGAGGGGGTGGCATGGGTGGGATGTCAGTGGCATTGGGAAACCTGGGGAGGGGGGGTAACACCTAAAGTAGCCCTCCTGAGCCTCCTCAGACACCTCTGCCACGTGTCATGGTGGGGTGACATGGCAGACACACCAGCTGCAGAGTGTCCTGGCATGTTGGTGGCTGTGAGGAGGCTGGCAGCCCTCTGCCTTGCCTGTGAGTCAGGAGCTGAGGTGGCTCCAGCTTGCTTGGTTGCTCCCAGAACTGTCATCCCTTCCCCCCAGAGAGGTGTGTGAGTGTTTCAGCTTGTGGCCATCATGGTGAAAAATGATCATTTTTGGTGTGGGAGGAAACACCTTGTCAGGCATTAAAAAATGTCATCTTTCCTGCCATTGTCTGCATTTGGATGCAAACCAAAGGCACTGGCTGCCTGCTGCTGTGTGGGGAGGAGGTGGTTAGTGAAGGGAGAGGGTTAGGGTTAGGCAGGGCTTGGTGAGAAGGATGAGAGGAGAGCAGCAACTCCTTTCCCATAGAGATCCTTTAGTGCTGAGGCAGTCTGTGTCCTGCTGTTAATTTGGGGGTGGTTTTACCTCTTCTCCAGGTACAGGCTTTCCCTGAAACCCTCCAAAATCCAGGAGCTGGCCAAAAAAACTGTCCAGCTGATGTCAGGAGCAAACTGACGCAGTTGGATGGTCTCTGGGTGTTGACCTGTTCCAGCTGCTCTCATGGAGAGTAGCATTTCTATGTCCCTCATCCTCTTCTGTTCTGCCTTGCAGGGTTACAGCAGCCTGCGTTTCAGACCCATCAGGACACTCAGCTCAGCAGTGGAGAACCTGAGAGGGTGTAAGGTGGTGGGAGTGATTGATAAGGTAATCATGGGGGGCTGGACCAAGGGGGGGGTGTGAGCTGGAGATTTGTGGTAGCTGGGATGGGGTTGCTGCACCCCAGTGCACTCACCTAAGAACACAAGGGTTACCATCCACCCACATGCAAAATTCATAGATGAGGAAGGAGGACCTTTTTTTGGGGCAGTAGGGAAAACTCTTATCAGTCCATGTTCCAATCCCCTAATCATCTTTGTGGCTCTGTGCTGGATTCTCCTCCAGCAGTTCCCTTTGCTCTTGAAATGAGAGTCCCAGAGCTGGACACAATATTCCAGCTGTGGTCTCAGCAGGGCAGAGCAGAGGGGGAAGGGAACCTCTGTCCACCTGCTGACCTCACCCCTTCTAACACACCCCAGAGTGACATCAGCTTTCTTGGCCACAAGGGCAGGTTGCTGGCTCATGGTCACCGGGACCCCGAGGTCCCTTTCCCCTGCACTGCTCTCTAACAGCTCAGTCCCCAGCTTATACTGGCCCCTGGGGTTGTTCTTCCCCATGTATAAGGATCTTCACTTGCTCTTGAATTCACTGAATTTTTCCCTGCCCAGGTGTGGCTGGATGGCAGCTCCCTGCCTGTCTCATTGCTTATAAGCTGTGCCTTTCAAGAGGAGAAGTTTGGGCACCACCAAGTTGGATGGGAGTTTGTTGTTCCAGAGCTGAGTCTCAGGGTTACTGCTAGGTGTGTTTGGGTGTGTATTGGAGCAGGAGCAGCCCCAGCTTCTGATCAGTACCTTATTTGCTGCTCTCAGGTGCAGATCATCCAGGATCCAGCCACTGGTGGGACCTTTATACTTAAGGTGGGTGTTTTGAGTTTCATCTTCCTGCTTCTACCCGTCCTACCAGAGCCTCCTTGCCCAAGCAGTAGGCTGGGGCAGGTAAGAGGACCAAAAATAAAGCACATCATGTGAGGCTTAGTGGAAATTCATAAAACTTCTTGTGGCTGCCTCTGCCATCTTCTGTGATGGCAAGTGGTTCTCCTTGGTCATCCCTTCCTCTGCCTTGGGAAGCTGCAGGCCAAGTCTTAATCTGGGTTGGGTCAACCCCTGATGTGAGTGGTGGGTGAGGAGTGGTCAGTACAAGCTCTGGAACAATTTTTTTAGGGCCCTTGATACTAAAAGGAAAGGAACTTTATAATTTGATGAGGGGGCTGTGGCTCAGTTCCAGAGGGGAAAGGAGACCAGAAGTTCCCTCTGGGTCCTGCAGTGCCTTGTCAGAGCTTTGTAGGACTCAGTCCCAGCTGGGGGCTGACAAGAGGCTCCACTGCAGGTGACACAGGGGAGCAGCCATGGGGCTTAGCAGGTGGCACACTGCCTTTCTGACTGGCCTTCTGCAGTGAATCCAAGCTTTTAGTGTGTGTAACATGTGCCTGTGCCTCCTCAGAGCCTCCCCAAATCCCATATAGAGACCCGCAAGCGACAGACCATCATCCCTCATGGTGTGCCCTTCATGGTGAAGCTGCTGTGCTACTATGTGAGTGAGGACTCCATCTTCCTCCACCTGGAGCACGTGCAGGGTGAGTAGGGAGGGTGTTGCTTCCCAACATCCTGCCCTCCTCACCAGCCTCTTTTTCTTTGAAGTCTCAAATATGTTTCTTCTGGTGACTTGGGATTGTTATTTCTAGTGACAGCACAGCCTGTCTTCTTCAGAGAAGGGTAGTGGGTAACAGGGCTTAGAGACAACGTGAAAGGAGCTTCTGAGCTCTGGTGGGGATTCTGGAGGTTTAGGAGCTGGGGAAGTAATCTGGAAATGGGCATATAAAGTCCTACAAAGAGAAGAAGGCATGGTTATAGGGGAGTTAAATGGGAGCTAGCCCTAGGGACCACTTGTGTGGGAGGGAATGGTCATACCTTGAGGTTGACATGGTCCAGCGTCTTGAAAAGAAAAACCCTCTTCATTTTACTGGCATTGCTTGGCATTTACTGGCAATGCTTGTCCACAACAGGAAAATGAGGGAGGAGACCCAGGAGTGGGGGTTCACCTGGATGTTATGGAGCAAAACATTCCATAAAAACTTGATGATGAAACATTTTTTTGTTACAAAAGAGGAGCCTACACTTGATTTTGAGATCAGACATGGACAATTGGGGGCAGGAAGGGGCAGGGTTCAGGTTGCACTTGAGTTCAGGTGCAACAAGGAGACAAGCCTGGCGCTGATGAAGAAATGTGCCAAGTTTGAGGCTTGTCCCAAGTACCTCCTTTGTTCTTTGCTGATTGTGTGGACATCTGGAGAGCAGCAGCTGGAGTCCAGCAATGGCAAACTGAGGCTGGCACCTGCTGGAAAAGAGTTTCAGCTCCTTGTGTGTTGCTGAGGATGTTTTTGGAGAAAGCAGGTCTGCAGCTGAATGTGGTGAGGCTGGGGATGCCTGTCAGGGTGCTGTGGGCTCCCTGCTAGCCCATGGGCTCAATGCCAGGCTCTGGGGGCTCTCTGGCATCACTGGCACATGGGGAGGAGAAAGTGGGGATGGGAGTGGGATCACGGGCACTTGTGAAGATGTGGCTGATGTGTGACATAGAAGTGGCAGAGCTGGGATCAAGGAGACTGCAGAAAAAGGGGAGCAGAGCAGCTAAAAGAGGGGAGGATGAGCCTTTGGTGTGGCAGGTTCTAGGGAGGTGTGGTGTTTCTAGTGCTGGGGACTATTCTGCATGGGCTGGAGCTTTGCTGGGGAGATGAGCCATTGCTGAGTCACATCCCCAGCCTGGGGACCTTGGTTTCTGCCTGGATGGCTCCCTTGTGCAGCAGGGCAGCCAGGGCAGCTTTCTGCTGCAACATTTGCTCCTCTCTCTGCTTTCCAGGGGAGACATTGTGGTCTCACCTCCGCTCCAGGTACAGTGTCCAGCAGGGCTCTGCTGACTCCAGCACCATTCCAGCCCCCAGGAGCCCTGGCAGAGAGAAGAGTGTGGGAAACTCCCAGGGCAATGGCCAAGTCTCCATCTTCTCTGTTGAGCTGGGCAGTGACTTCCCAGGCTCTGAGATCCCCCCAGTACAGGGAAGCACCAATGCCTTGGTCCCTGAGGAGCAGCCCCCTCACCCCACAGACCCCAGCTTGGGGAGCCACCCACTTCACCCACCTCCTGCTGCTGGCACAGGGGCTGAAGGGCAGGATCAACGTGAGAGCCAGGCTACTTCTGCCATTATGGACCTCGTTCCAGCTGCATCAGCCAAAGACACTGGCCACCTTCCTGAGCAGGGGCTGCTCATCTATCCCTGGGACACTCTGACCAGCAAGATGGGCTGTGCATCAGAGAGAGAAGCCCCCCAACAAGACCTCGGGCCACCTGCCAGTGGAAAACTTCTCCAAACACCCACTCCCACAGCAAAGACTGGGAGAAGGGACCAGCCAGGGGCAGGAGAGCCACCATCTCAGCAGCAGCTTCATGCAGGAGTTGTCCCATTCAGCCCTGGCAAGCCCCATGGACCTGAGGCAGTGGTGCAGGAGCCTTTGTGGGGAGCAGGTCTGAGCCCTGGGCAGCTGAGAGAGGAGCAGCCACTCTCAGGACAGCACCAGGCTTTGGCTTCCTGTGGGCACGACCCCAGAGCATGGTGTGTGCAGGAGGAGCAGGTGAAGCTTTGGGCAGCAGAAATCCTCCTGGCCTTGGAAGGACTTCACCAACAGAGTGTGTTGTGTCGGGACCTCAACCCCAGGAACCTGCTGCTTGATGCAGCTGGTAGGTAGAGTCCAAGGAGGAGACTGGCCTCTGGGCTGGGAGACTCCTGTTCACC
Source organism: Turnix velox (assembly GCA_013400935.1). Classification (NCBI taxonomy): domain Eukaryota; kingdom Metazoa; phylum Chordata; class Aves; order Charadriiformes; family Turnicidae; genus Turnix; species Turnix velox. Next base: position 21,988 of record VZTY01024927.1, on the reverse strand, counting down.
CCATTTCCAGGATATGGGATTTCTAGTATTTGTTTTGGGGGTGATGTGAGTGGGAATCTGGGGAGGTCTGGCAGTTTCTGAGGCTAGAAGTCTGCCTGAGCTGGGATTTCCAAGTAGGAATTGCAAGAGCTGTCTCTGCTCCCACATGGAGCTTGCCTGGGAAACCCCTGCCTGGGCAGAGCTGTGCCTGAGGGGCTGCAGCTTTCCCCTGCTTCCAGTTGCTGAGCTCTGGGCTAGTCTGGAATGCTGCCATGGCTACTGGTGTCAGTGCTTAGCTCAGCTCACTGCTCAGCTGGGGCAAACTGCCTTGGGAAAAGGGTGAAGCTAACCTCCCTCCCCCTGGCACTGCTTCTTTCCTCACTGCCCTGGGCTCTGCAAGGTTGGAGTCCATCTAACCAGTCTCAGCAGCTGCATGGACATGTGGGGAAGGCACTGGTGCTCCCACATGGAGCTGCAGTGCTGGGGGGTGTGTGCAGTGTCTGCATTTGTGGCATGGCCAGTACTCTGGCTGTTCCCAGCTGCTGGGACATGGCTTGGCTTTGTCCTCTGACCCAAGTCTGGCTTTGTCCTCACCTCCCTGCTTTTGGCTCTGGTGCTGCTGCTCTGCAGGTCACATCCGTCTCACATTCTTTGGCCAGTGGACAGAGGTGGAGCCCTGCTGCTGCAGCCAGGCACAGGAACAGCTCTACACTGCCCCAGGTAAGGGACTTAGATGATGTTTAAGGTCCCTTCCAACCCAAACTATTCTGTGATTCTATTTCCAACCCCTCTGCCATGGGCAGGGACACCTTCCACTCCATCAGGCTGCTCAGTGCCTCATCCAGCCTGGCCTTAAACACCTCCAGGGATTGAGGGGGCATCCACAGCCTCTCTGGGCAACCTCTTCCAGTGTTTCACCACCCTCACTGTCCCCTGCCTTCAGCCCTATTCTGCCAGCTGGGAGAGGAGGGGCTTTTGTGCAGGCAGTGAGAAGTGCCTGGCACAGCAGAGGAGCTGGTTTGCTCTGCCTCCACCTCTCACACCTCTCTGTCTCTCTCTGCAGAAGTTGGGGGGATCTCAGAGCCCACAGAAGCTGCTGACTGCTGGAGCTTTGGTGCTCTCTTGTACGAGCTGCTGACAGGAGTGGTAAGAGACAGAGGGGCTGGGGAGGGGATCCCTGTGGTAGAGGGCTGGGGGGATGCTTTTCCCTGCTGGCACCTCAGCACTCTGCCAGGTGTGACTCCTGGTGCCTGTGCAGGCTCTCTGGGTGTTTGGGGCTTTGGTTAGAAATCCTGCTGTGCAGAGCTGGGCTTGTGGGGTGAGGAAGGCTCAGTAGGGTGCTTCTCCTCCTCCTCTCAGTGCCTCCCCTCACCATCACCCTCCTCCTCCTGCAGCCCCTGTACCAAAACCACCCTTCAGGGATTCAACCTCACACACAGCTGCAGCTGCCAGAGGGGCTGAGCCTGGCTGCCAGGGATCTGCTCACAGAGGTGAGGAGCTTTGTGGGGTGGGAGGGAGGATGTGGCTAGAGGGTCTGGAATGGGTGGCTTTCCCAGTCTCCTCACCTCCCTCCCCACCCTGCTGCTCCATCCCCTTTCTCTGCAGCTGCTACAGTACGACCCAAAGCTGCGCCTGGGCAGTGGAGGAGGTGGAATGGCAAAGCTCAAGTCCCACACCTTCTTCAGCACAGTCCCATGGAACAAACTGGTGGGCTAGCCAGGCTGTGTCCCCCCACCCACCTCCTGGCCCCTTGGGATGGGCTGGAGTTTGCCTGTAAAGGGCAAGGGCTGCTCCCCAACACTGGGGGTACACGTGGGGGTTTGCAGCCTGAGGTGTTCTGTCCTTGCTCGTGTCTGTTGGCGTCTCCAAGAGAGGAGATGGGGGCCAGGATGTCTTCTCCTCTCCCTGGGAAAGGGATCTCAGGTGCCCAGCTCTGGGGAGAGGCCACACTCCCCTTCTGGGGTGTCCCTCCCTGAGCTTAACACCTTGCCCTGAGACTCCTTCCCTGTGGTTTTCTTCTCTGCTGCTAGCACAGCCACCCCTCCCCTTACCTCCCAGCTCCCCCATTACTTTTTGGTGTCTTCTCAGTGCATCTCCTCTGGGTCCCACTGGTTGGTCCCCTCCTGGCCCCCTGGCTGCTTGTATGTGTTGAGTAGTGGCTGTTGTAGGGGCAATAATGGTGGGGATGGGGAGGGAAGAGCCCTCTAAAAAAATAAACATGTCATTATCACCTGCAGAAAGTGTCCTTTGGCTTCTGAGCTGCACAGAGGCTGGGGCTGAACTAGGGAGGACCCCAAATCTCTCTTCAACCTGTGTGGGCAGCTCCAGGCTGGTGATGGGACACTGTTGAACCCTGAAGGCGACACTGAGTGCTTGGACCTCTCCCCACCATGTGCCCTGTCTGCCTTTTGGCTTCTTGGATCTACATGGCCCTCAGAAGTGGGACAAGGCACAGAGTGTCCCTTTTGGCTTCTTCTTGGCTGTTGTCATCTTAAACCTCTTCTTTTCTCTGGTCTCCTGGTACTCCTTGCTGCTGGCAGGACACCAGCCCTGCTGGCCTTTGAGGGTGATCGAGTGCTGAGCCCCAGCACTGCTGGAAGGAGGAGGGTAAGAACAAATCCAAAGCAGGATGGGAGGAGAAATGATGAAAAATCCCAAAGCAGAATCTGCAAGCCAAAGCCCTGAAGGATGAGTGAACAGCCATAGTGGGCTTGTTTTGACCCTTCTTGCCCAGTGCTCTCTTGCCCTGAGCACTCATCCCTCCCCTCCTAAGGCAATACTAGCAACCAGCAAAACTTTTCCTGTGGCTAACTGGGTCCAGCTGCTGCTTGCCCGCAGCAGGAACACCTCCTTGCTCCTGATCTGCACTGGCAGCAGGAGCACTTGGCCGCCAGAGGGAAGCAGAGCCCCAGAGGAATTCGTCTCCTACCTCAAGAGGTGTGTGAGGAGCAGACCCCATGGCAGGAGCAGCTGAGCATGGGGGTTTTTCCTCACTAGGGTGGCCTCATCCCCCCCTCTCCAACAGCAGCATTTGCTTCCCTTCCCCTTGGCCACCAGCCTCCTAGTCAGGGGAGGTTCAGGAGCAACTCACAGAGCCACAGAGTGCCCTGGGCAGTACCCAGGAAGGTCAAAAAGGACTCTGGAAGCACAGCAGCTGCACAACTTTCCTCCAACAGGCCCCACATGGCTACAAACAGGTTCCCAGCCCGCAGAATTTTATGTGTTTGATTGTACATTCAGTGATGGAGTAGTTTAATGGCCTCTTTTATTGCAGCCCTGGAGAAGAGAGGTGCTGCCCTTCCCCAGGCTGAGCCCTCTCAGTCCTAAACCAGTGGGGGAACTGGGCACAAGCAGCATTTAAATCAGAACCTCCTCTTTCAGTGCAAGAGCAGGCAGATGCTCTGCCCTTCCTTTGCAGCACAGGGAAGGGTTGGTTTTGGTTTGGTTTTGTTTTAAAATTCTCTAACCTCCTCCTCAACCAGGGACACTCAGAGGGAAGCCAATTCCCCACACAGGTTTGTCCACAGCTGCCAGAAAGCCATGGGAAACCAGTGCTGAGGGAAAAGTGAAGCAGGGAAGGGTTTGCTCTCAGGGCTGGGAATCCCCCAGTGCTGTCAGGAGAGGGAGAATTCCCTGGGGAAGCTGCCTGTCCACTGCAGCCTCCCTCTGGCCCTTTCCCACTCCCACCATTTTCAACATCCCTATTTCATCAGGGGAAAAAAACCCCCACAACAGGGCTTCCACCCCTGTGCTTTGAAGAGCCTGCCCTAAATTCTCCTTCTTGGCCACAGTGCCATTTAGCAAGCACTGGGATTTCCTTGCCCTCTGTAACAGCTTGGTTACTAGACCACAAAAAAACCTCCCCCATGAATAAAAAAGACAATTTCCAGCCCTGAAAAATCCCATATCTGCTGGGAAAAGCCAATTGTGTGCCAAAGAGAGCAGAATTCACAACCAGAGAAGCCTCAAACTACACCAGCTGCTGCTGCTCACATCCTCCCTCCTCAAACACACCCCACCTCGCAGCCATTGCCCAGTTTTATTTCATTTAAAATCCACTGTGTTAAATACTTTAGTTACATGTTCTGTGAAGAGGGTAATAGACTCTGCAGGCACTAGCAACCCCCTCACTCCCCCGTACAAGTGTGCACTAGCAGATTAAGGACTTCCCTCCCCTTATCCCTCCCTCCTTCCCCCCCCCCCCCCAAAAAAAAACCCCAGCAGCCTGGGGCTGGGATACACATGACACCACAAAGCCCTGGCCCTCCCCAGATGTCTCTTTGTTGGGATCAGGCCAACAGGAAGCCAGGAGTCACATCCACCTTCAGTGAGCTGTGATTTAAGGACAGCTACTGGGGGGGTTGGTGCTCACCCCCGTGTCAGGCATGTGGTGGTGAAAGGGTTGTCCCACCCAGGAACAGTTCTACCCACCCAGACATCAACATTCACACCACAGTGACCAGGTTGGAGAGAAGATAAAATGCTCTCCAAGGGGAAAAGCAGGGACTCTGCTGCTGCTGCCATGTTCCTGTCTGTGGGGGGAGTGTAAGTAGGGCACTGCCAGAGGTCTAACTGCTACCTCAAGCCCTGCTCTGATCAAAACCTTTGCTGCAGGTGGTTTGGGGGGGTTCCCAGGCTGCCCTTACAAGGCAGGGAAGTATGAAATATTTTCAAGCAGAAGATGGACAGAACAATAGCCTCTGCTCTCCTCTCTCTCACAGGAACCTCAGTGCTAGGAAATAAAGCTGAACCTGCCTTGGAGTGGGCAGGGAAGGGTACCCCAGCACAGCAGCAGCAAGCAGTTTCCACTGGTACAGGAGAAGCTAGAGGTGGGTGCTGTGAGAGAGAGGATGCCAGGCAGATGGTTCTGGAAAGGCAGTGCTGTCCCCCTGCACAGCAAACCCCAAGAGAGACAGAACCTTCAGTTAAAGAGAAGAGGAAAGGCTGCAGGAGGTATCCCCACCATTCCCTACAGGACAACTCTGATCACAGCCAAGGGAAGGAGAATGGAATGACCCCTGCCAGTTGCTGAATGCCCTGTTGTGTCCCTGCTGGTGCTGCAGCCCTGCCCCGGGTGGGTTGTGTTGGGGAGTAGGGGGGTGTCTGCTCTACAGGTCGAGCAGCAGCACACGGGGATCCTCCACTGCTGCCTTGATCTTGCGCAAGAAGGTGACGGCCTCTCTGCCATCGATCAGCCGGTGGTCGTACGTCAGAGCCACGTACATCATGGGCCTCACCTCCATCTGCAGGGCAAGGAACAGGATCAAGCATCAGCCAGCTGAGCTTTGCTGCTTGCAACACACCTTCCTGGCAAATTCAGGGGATACATGGCTTTTTTTCTTATCCTGAATGCAGCACTCAGGCTCTCCCTCACCAGAGCCCAGTAGAGGGGCAAAATCCCCTCTCTTGCTCTGCTGCTCACACTTAGAATCATAGAACATAATAGTTTGGGTTGGAAGGGACCTTAAAGATCATCGAGTTCCAACCCCCCTGCCATAGGCAGGGACACCTCCCACTACATCAGGCTGCTCAGTGTCTTGTCCAGCCTGGTCTTGAACACCTCCAGAGAGGGGACATCCACAACCTCTCTGGGCAACCTGTTCCAGTGTTTCACCACCCTCACTGT
>VZTY01024927.1:0-16179 GCA_013400935.1 Turnix velox | reverse complement strand
ACCCAGGTGCAGGACCTTGCACTTGGCCTTGTTGAACTTGCTGAGGTTGGCTTGGGCCTACCTCTCAAGCCTGTCAAGGTCCCTCTGGATGCCATCCCTTCCTTCTGCCCTATCAACTGCACCACACAGCTTGGTGTCATCTACAAACTTGCTGAGGGTGCACTCAATCCCACTGTCCATATCTCCTACAAAGATGTTCAATAGCACTGGTCCCAGTACTGATCCCTGAGGAACACCACTCCTCACTGCTTTCCACTTGGACAACGAGCCATTCACTGCAACTCTCAGTGCAACCATTCAACCTGCTCCTTATCCAGCACTAGCAAAGCTGCCCTTGCCCTGTCAGCCTCTGCTCCTTCTTCACAGTTTAGTCTTTTTGAAGTTGACACCAACTCCCTAGGAAAAGCACATGGGCTACAGTCATTTCACTGAGCCCTCCCCTCTACTCCCTGTAGAACCCCCCTGTGCAGCTCCACCTACCTTGCCTCCCACAGCCACAGGCCTGTCGAAGATGGCATGCATGCCCAAGATGGCAGACTGGGGTGGGTTAATGATAGGTGTCCCAAAGAGTGACCCAAAAACCCCTCCATTGCTGATTGTGAAAGTGCCACCATCCATGTCCTCAATGGCCAGTTCGTTTTTCCGTGCCTGGAAGAAGTAAGGACTGAGTGAGCCACACACATCATAGAAGGCAAAGGACAAAGTTTTGGATGTTCACTCTTGCCAGGAATAAATGCTGGCAGCAAGAGCTTCACTGTTTGTTTTTTTTTTTAATTTTGCTGAAAACCAGCAGGAATTACTTGAAAATGCTGTTTTTACATCTGAACATTTACTGGCTTTGGGGGAGGATTGCTTCAGCTCACTTCCAACTCTTTTGCTGGAGAAAGACAGAGGGAATTCCAGCCTTGCTGTGTGTCACTACACCATAGCTGGCCAGCTTCTGTAAGGGCCCAGGCACAGCCTGAGCTGTAACAGGATCACTCCTCACAACACAACTCCGTGTGTCAGGGGTCAGAGATGACGACACGGAGGGATCAAATCAATTCACACCTATCCAGTACCCCCAGTTCTTCCCATTCCTCCCAGCCCTTTATAGAAAAAAAGAAAAAACCCTTTCTCTTTCCTTACCTTCTCCCCCAGCTCATAGATAGCCCGCTCTATGTCAGCAAAGTTCATGTTTTCTACATTCCTAACCACAGGGACCACAAGGCCCTAGGGAGAAGCAAAGGGCACCATCAGCAAATTCACCACAAATAACCATTCCTGGGCAGCAGCCCAGCCCCAGCCCAGCAGAGCTCCTGTCTCCTCCTCAGCCCACAGCAGGTGGCCACCAGAGCTGCCTCTCACCCTGGCATCCTGCCTGCAAACCCTGCAGGACACAAACCAAGAGCTGACATCACACATGAGACATCTTCTTTCCTGTTGTAAGCACATCTCATCAAATCAATCCAGCTCCTCTGGATCTAGCTGGGTGTCCTTATAAGTAGGTGAGGCACTGAGCAGAGTTCAGCTGCTGCCTCTTTATAGGGGAAAAGAGCAGAGACCCTTTGGGTCTGACCTCCCCTAGACTTTCGGTGCAGTGAGAGAACTTCAGTCCTGGACAAAGCTTTGCCTCACAACTAAGTTCAACATCGGGATCAATTCATTCACTCTGTATCTCCATCCTGTACTCTCCCTGCCCAGGAGATTCTCTTGGACTCAGCAATGTGATTTACAGAAATGGAGGGACAGCACAGCAGGGTTAGCCAAGTGCCTATGGCATAACCTCATGGATCCGTAAAAAACATGGATTTTCCAACTTAACTACTGAGATCTACATTGACCTCATCTCCTAGTGCAGTGGGAGAATGTTCTTGGTCCTCCATTTTCTCCAAAAACTCATCCCAGCAGACATGTACAAACAGCTCATTTAGAAGATTATAGAATAGTTTGGGTTAGAAGGACCTTAAAGATCATCTAGTTCCAACCTCCTGCCATAGGCAGGACACCTCCCTCAAGACCAGGTTGCTCAGTGACTCATCCAGCCTGACCTTAAACACATCCAGAGATTGAGGGGTTGCCTCTCTGAGCAACCTCTTCCAGTGTTTCACCACCCTCACCATAAAGAATTTCTTTCCTATATCCAGCCTGAATCTCCCCTCTTCCAATTTACATGCATTATTCCTAGACCTTCCATCCCATACCCTATTCAAAAGTCCAACCCCAGCCTTTCTGTAGCCCCCTTCAGGTATTGAGAAGCTCCTCTGAGGTCCCCCCTGAACCTTCTCTTCTCCAGGCTGAACAACCCCAACTCCTTCAGCCTGTCTTCAGAAGGGAATTGCTCCAGCCCTTTGATCATCTTTGTGGCCTCCTCCGGGTTTCATCAGTAAGTTTCTGCTGCAGAGAAGCTCAAAGCTGAGCTGGCTTCAAACCTCTGCCCATCCCAGACCTGCAGAGGCTGCAGAAAACTTGGCCAAAGCATCCCAGGTACTCACCCTGGGAGTTGCTACAGCGACACTGATGTCCACATAGTCCCTGTACACAATCTCTTTGGTCGCGTCATCAATCACTGGAAGGACAAAAAAGTGTGTTACACACATAGCACCCAAGGGCTCCAGGGGCCAGAAACAGCCACAAAATTGAGAACAACTTTATCTTCAGCTTAAACATAACTCCAGAGAAAAATGAGCTGTCAGTGCACCCGTGGGTGACAGATGAGGATGGGCAGAAAGGAAACAGCCCAGGTGGGTCAGTCCCCCTTGCACATCCCCTTGGTTATTCTCTTCTAGGCTTGATCAACTCTGACACCCCCCAGGAACTGCACTGACACCAACCACCAGGCTCTTCCCTCCATGGGCCATATAGATATGAGCCCAGGTCCACTCCTGGCCACTCCTTCTTAACTGCACCTACTTTTGGCAAGTATCTGAGTATCTAAGTGGCATTAGCAAAAATCAGCTGCAGCAGGGGGGACTGTTCCTCCTTTTCCCATATATTTTACTGATTTGCCCGAGCTCTCAGCCCTGCCATGAACCCACTTACCCTACACATTCATTGGTGAGACGTGCAGCACAACACTTAGGGTCACTACTCACCTGCATTCACCACGGGCTGGTCCTGGAGAGCAAAAGCTGCAGCTTTCACAAAAGCTGACATGAAACCCAGCTTCAGGTTGTGCTTTTTCAGGAAGGAATCCTTGTGCGTGGCTCTCATCTCCCGGATGTTGCTGCAAAACACAGGGTGAGGCAGGTCAGCACCAAGCCCAGGAGAAGACTGTTCCCTCACTCTGCAACAGCCCCAAAGACTGCAAACCCACACCACCAACTGGCAAACCCCTCATCTGATGGAAAATCCTTAAGATGTCATGGGTGAAATGAGCTAAGGGTGGCTCTCACAACCCTGCCAAAGGATCTAACCAGAATTGGTTCTGGACCTTGTGGTGGTTCAACANCTTCCTTACCTTCTCCCCCAGCTCATAGATAGCCCGCTCTATGTCAGCAAAGTTCATGTTTTCTACATTCCTAACCACAGGGACCACAAGGCCCTAGGGAGAAGCAAAGGGCACCATCAGCAAATTCACCACAAATAACCATTCCTGGGCAGCAGCCCAGCCCCAGCCCAGCAGAGCTCCTGTCTCCTCCTCAGCCCACAGCAGGTGGCCACCAGAGCTGCCTCTCACCCTGGCATCCTGCCTGCAAACCCTGCAGGACACAAACCAAGAGCTGACATCACACATGAGACATCTTCTTTCCTGTTGTAAGCACATCTCATCAAATCAATCCAGCTCCTCTGGATCTAGCTGGGTGTCCTTATAAGTAGGTGAGGCACTGAGCAGAGTTCAGCTGCTGCCTCTTTATAGGGGAAAAGAGCAGAGACCCTTTGGGTCTGACCTCCCCTAGACTTTCGGTGCAGTGAGAGAACTTCAGTCCTGGACAAAGCTTTGCCTCACAACTAAGTTCAACATCGGGATCAATTCATTCACTCTGTATCTCCATCCTGTACTCTCCCTGCCCAGGAGATTCTCTTGGACTCAGCAATGTGATTTACAGAAATGGAGGGACAGCACAGCAGGGTTAGCCAAGTGCCTATGGCATAACCTCATGGATCCGTAAAAAACATGGATTTTCCAACTTAACTACTGAGATCTACATTGACCTCATCTCCTAGTGCAGTGGGAGAATGTTCTTGGTCCTCCATTTTCTCCAAAAACTCATCCCAGCAGACATGTACAAACAGCTCATTTAGAAGATTATAGAATAGTTTGGGTTAGAAGGACCTTAAAGATCATCTAGTTCCAACCTCCTGCCATAGGCAGGACACCTCCCTCAAGACCAGGTTGCTCAGTGACTCATCCAGCCTGACCTTAAACACATCCAGAGATTGAGGGGTTGCCTCTCTGAGCAACCTCTTCCAGTGTTTCACCACCCTCACCATAAAGAATTTCTTTCCTATATCCAGCCTGAATCTCCCCTCTTCCAATTTACATGCATTATTCCTAGACCTTCCATCCCATACCCTATTCAAAAGTCCAACCCCAGCCTTTCTGTAGCCCCCTTCAGGTATTGAGAAGCTCCTCTGAGGTCCCCCCTGAACCTTCTCTTCTCCAGGCTGAACAACCCCAACTCCTTCAGCCTGTCTTCAGAAGGGAATTGCTCCAGCCCTTTCATCATCTTTGTGGCCTCCTCTGGGTTTCATCAGTAAGTTTCTGCTGCAGAGAAGCTCAAAGCTGAGCTGGCTTCAAACCTCTGCCCATTGCAGACCTGCAGAGGCTGCAGAAAACTTGGCCAAAGCATCCCAGGTACTCACCCTGGGAGTTGCTACAGCGACACTGATGTCCACATAGTCCCTGTACACAATCTCTTTGGTCGCGTCATCAATCACTGGAAGGACAAAAAAGTGTGTTACACACATAGCACCCAAGGGCTCCAGGGGCCAGAAACAGCCACAAAATTGAGAACAACTTTATCTTCAGCTTAAACATAACTCCAGAGAAAAATGAGCTGTCAGTGCACCCGTGGGTGACAGATGAGGATGGGCAGAAAGGAAACAGCCCAGGTGGGTCAGTCCCCCTTGCACATCCCCTTGGTTATTCTCTTCTAGGCTTGATCAACTCTGACACCCCCCAGGAACTGCACTGACACCAACCACCAGGCTCTTCCCTCCATGGGCCATATAGATATGAGCCCAGGTCCACTCCTGGCCACTCCTTCTTAACTGCACCTACTTTTGGCAAGTATCTGAGTATCTAAGTGGCATTAGCAAAAATCAGCTGCAGCAGGGGGGACTGTTCCTCCTTTTCCCATATATTTTACTGATTTGCCCGAGCTCTCAGCCCTGCCATGAACCCACTTACCCTACACATTCATTGGTGAGACGTGCAGCACAACACTTAGGGTCACTACTCACCTGCATTCACCACGGGCTGGTCCTGGAGAGCAAAAGCTGCAGCTTTCACAAAAGCTGACATGAAACCCAGCTTCAGGTTGTGCTTTTTCAGGAAGGAATCCTTGTGCGTGGCTCTCATCTCCCGGATGTTGCTGCAAAACACAGGGTGAGGCAGGTCAGCACCAAGCCCAGGAGAAGACTGTTCCCTCACTCTGCAACAGCCCCAAAGACTGCAAACCCACACCACCAACTGGCAAACCCCTCATCTGATGGAAAATCCTTAAGATGTCATGGGTGAAATGAGCTAAGGGTGGCTCTCACAACCCTGCCAAAGGATCTAACCAGAATTGGTCCTGGACCTTGTGGTGGTTCAACTCCAGTGAGAAAAAAATCCCCATGTGTCTCTCACTCTGCCTAACCCCTTTGTGGGGAACAAATACAACTCCACAAAAGCAAGACATGGCACAGCATATTTCTTGCTTAGGCCTGACATTGCTACAGATTGTTTGGAGACAGCACTGCCAAGAGCAGTGTGGCACAGCAGGAAGCAGCTCCAGGAATGGCCAGGCAAACTCTGGAAGTGCACAAAACCAGGAAATACCAAGGGTAGAAAAGATGCAAGTGGTGACACCAGCGAAAGACTTCAACCATCGTGCAAGTCTAGCATGATGAAGCCTCTGTAACCAAACTCTTTGGCTTTGGAAGTTGAGTCAGAAGGAAACAAATCTTCTCAAGTTCTATGGTGCTGTGTGCCAGTTCACCCACTGCCCTCAGACTAATCATGTTTCCCCACTACTTCTGTTTATCAGAACTGAGGCCATTTACAGCTGTGACCATTCCAGGCTAAGAGCAGATGCTGTGGAATTGCACTGTCCATCCCTCCCCCCTCCACAGACTTTGGGTCTTTGAAGAGCCAGTTTCCACGTGGGGGCAGGGGTCTCCACGGTTCAGTGTTTGTTTTCATGCACCTAACCTTGTTTAGGGCTAGGATTACTGCCCAAAGACATTAGAGTCTCCCAAGACACAAGGACTGCAGTGATGAGGATGGAGTTGGCTATGGAACTGGCTCATTATGGCTTCCTCCTTTCAGACACTGACCCCCTTCGGGAAGCAGGAGGCCCCAGCACAGGCCCTCACAAGTCAAGCCCACAGCAATCCATCCAAACCACATTAGCAGATGCAATAAGAGCCCCAGGTCAGTGTAAAGGGACACCTCAATGAGCCTCTAAGAGGAGATAAAGCTGCAACACTTCCCCTCCAATCAAGACTGTTTTGCCAACCTTATTGTTCCCAGACCCAAATATTTACATGTTTTGTCTTAAGGAGCAGAATAGGATTTCATAAGCAATTTGATTTGAGCACAATTTCCCCTTAATGCACTGTAACATAAGCCCACCCTCCAAAGCCATTAAGATAGTCTGTGCAAGCACTTGAGTCAGGAGACCCCCACCTGCCTGGAGGGGATTGATGCAAATCTGTCTCTAAGAAGCTGTGCTGTTCCACAGCAGGGGCCTTGGACCTACACATTATTCACCTGAAAGGTTGATAAGCCCTGGAACCACCTCATGGGAAGCTAAATATTCCCACCTCCAACAGCAGTCACCTGGCAGCAGGGCACAAAGCAGATGCTTCACTTTGCTGTTTCCTGGTAACCACGTACAAGGGACACAAGTCACTTCTGCTCTTCTGCTGGTCCTCAACCAAGAAACTCAGAGATGAGGAACCAGTTTGCCCCTTTGCCAAGCAGCAGGTGATTCCCATGGAATGCCAGGACATTAAGAAGCTCTGAAACCCTTCTCACCAAGACTGCAACATGACCCCGATGAAGCTGCCCAGATGGCATTCACATTTGAAAAAGAGGACCCAAAAGAGGTGCTGCCATTCTTTCTGAGGAGCATCAGTAAGATGCTGACTATTTAAAAAGGACTGCCTGCATCTATTTTCTTTGTGTAAAAGGGGAAAAGGAGGTCTGGTCCTCACCTCATATCGATCTCATTGAAAGTGGTCAGCATGGCACAAGTGTTCTGAGCCTCCTTCAGCCGCTGGGCAATGCGCTGACGCATCCTATTCATCTTCACCTGCAAATCAAAAACACCTGAGTAGAAGCTGCCTCGAGTCCATGTCAGGGGCAAAATGCAGAAGAAACTCAAAAGGTTCTTCAGATGAATGTGAGAAGAGCAAGACCATTGAGGCTGCTCAACCATGTTCTCTTAAGAACACATAAAGCTGGTGGGACAGCCTCCAACAGACCAAACGGGTCACACTGAGACTTCTCAGTTAGAAGAGTCCAAGACAAGACTTGCCTAGAACAGTCCTATGTCACATTGGATCTGCCTCTTCTTCTAGCACATGCCCATGCAGTGCCCTCACCTAGAGTATTTCACAGAATGTCAGAGACTGGAAGGGACCTCAAGAGATCACCTAGTCCAATCCCCCTGCCAGAGCAGGAACACCCAGACCAGGTCACACAGGAACTCCTCCAGGTGGGTTTTGAATGTGTCCAGAGAAGGAGACCCCACACCCTCTCTGGGCAGTCTGTTCCACTCTTCTCTCACCCTCACTGGGAAAAAGCTTTTTCTTACATTTCTCTGGAACCTTCAATGTTCCAGCTTGTACCCATTGAGAAGAGCCTGGCTGCATCCTCCTGACACTCACCCTTTATATATTTATAAACATGACTGAGGTCCCCCCTCAGTCTCCTCTTTTCCAAGCTGAAGATCCCCAGCTCCCTCAGCCTTTCCTCAGCAGGGAGATGCTCCAATCCCTTCACGATCTTTGATGCTCTGTGCTGGACCCTCTCAAGCTGTACCTCACCTCTCACAGCCCCATCAAGCAGAGTGTGAACAGGTAAATATGGCTGTATCCAGAAAGCTCACAGTTTATACCAGAACAAGTTGTCATCACCCAGCAAAGGCTCCAATTCCCACAGCTTACCCTGTGCTCTGATCTGGCACCTTTGCTGGGCACTGCTTCCCCAGGAGGGGCTGCTGCTGGGGCTGCAGCCGGCTTCACTGCAGACACTAAGGGGAAAGAAAACCCACATCAGTCAAAAAGGGAAGGCAGGGCTCCACTGCAACACCCTGAGGACAAAAGTTTGAGCTCAGAGCAAAGAACCAGCCTTCAGTTGGGCTGCATGGGTGAGCTCTCCAGCCTGGAGTAGGTGGAGAGGCCTTGCAGAAGTGTTTGATGGTTTTAACCTTAGATGTTCTCCCCAAGGAAGAGGCTTTAAAAGAGGAGAGGGTGCTGAGGAGAGCCTGCTGCTGTCTCACCCGGTTTGCTGTCCATGGGCTGAGCTGACACAGGTGGCACTGGTGGCATGGTGGTGGGAACTGGTGCTGCAGCAGGGGGAGGAGCAGCAGCAGCAACAGGTTCAGGGGCTGCAGGAGGAGGAGGGGCTGCTGCTGGTTTGGCCTTGGCAGGAGCAGCTGAAAGACAAGGAAGAACCACGGTAAGGGCAAGCAAAGCTTTCACTATCAGGCATCTCAGGGTCTAAGCAACCTGATGAAAGTCAACCCCCTGGCAGAAGACCCTTATGCTCTCACCACTACTGAACTGAGGACCCACCATTAGAGGATCTCAGGGTGAAAGTGTTTTACCCATGGATACCCTAGATCTCCTCACTGTGCAGGAGAATGGATGCTGAAGAAAAAAGGGAGTTGAAGAAATCAGGGGGATTGTCACCAATCTACTTTAGACCTTAAGGAATAAAAAGAAAACTGCCCTCTCAGGAGGACTAAAATGATGCTTTTCTAACAGACAGCAGAATAGGAGTACTTTCTTCCAGCTAGAGGGGCAGAAGAAGAAATCATTGAACTCCTCTGAATGCCTTGCTTTCATCTTTGGAAGGACTGGTAGGAACAGGAAAGCCTGTGCAAGTTACACATTCCTGACTCACCTCCAGTTTTCCTGAGTTTGAAGAGAGGTGTTCCCCCTTCCACTTTGCCTCCATCAGGTACCAGAAGGGCTTCAATCACCCCAGCAGCTGGGGCTGGAACTTGCACCGATGTCTGCAAAAAGGGAAATCAGTCAAATTCCCCCCAGACACTGCAGGGAGAACAAAGAGTCCAAGAGAAGATGCCAACAAGAACAGATACACACTGCAGTTTTGCACAGACAATAGCTCTGTCCTGAGCCATTTGCACCAGTTTTCACACACCCTCCACTGGGATTTTGTGCCAATTCTTAGAAGAAGATGCTGGCAGTAGAGTCTGATCCTCCTTCTCCAGGGCACAATCAAGAAGTGACCTGCTGCCAGCATTCTTCTGACAATAATATCAGAAACAGAACTCATCATGGAGATTTAGCAAGAACTTTAAAGCTTAAGAGTACTTTAAGGAGTGAATGAACCTCAAGGCTACATTTTAAAGAATCTACTGGTTTCTCCTCTGTTTAAACCAACAAGTTTCAAAGCACCAAAATTGGAAGGAGGAGTGGGATCCAAGTTCTGACAAACATCACCACCACTGAGGCTTAACCAATTGTGTGAGGAAAGAAGAATTGTCAGAGAAATCTCACTTAAGGCACAGCTTTCACACTATTTGAGAAATGCTTTTCTCCACAAAGGGAGAAGAAGACACAGGCAGTTCCTGCAGGCTCTAGGAGCTCTTAGCAGGAGAGGAGGCACACAGAGCACTCACTATAGAAGAAGTTTTGGTCCAGAAAACTCCTACCTTGTCTGTTTCAATCTCACACACCACTTCATCTTCCGCCACTGTATCTCCAACAGCTGAATGACAGATATGAAGACCACTGTGAGGAAGGAGGTGTGCTTCAACCTCCCCTCTTATCCCACAGCAGTCTCCCCAACTAACCCACAACTGCCTCACCCCGGTTTTCAAAAGCTTCTAAAGAAAAGTCTAGCTCAATCTCAAAAAACTAGCTCAAAAACGATCTGCAAAGTCAGTCTGATTGCAGTGTAGATGTCACCCTTCACCCACAATCACCCATGGCAGAAAGGTGCTGACACAGCAAATGCATTTCCTCTCCCTTAGGAGATCTGCAATTAGAATCATAGAATGGTTTGGGTTGGAAGAGACCTTAAAGATCATCTAATTCCAACCCCCCTGCCATGGGCAGGGACACCTCCCACTACACCAGGTTGCTCAGTGCCTCATCCAGCCTGGCCTTAAACACCTCCAGGGAGGGGGCATCCATTTGTCACAGAGCAAAAGAGCAGGCTGTCACTGCCAGACAGTGAAATTACAACCCATCCCCAAACTGTCCAGTGCAGCAGCAGCAGCAGAGTTGAGAATTTGAGGCAACCTTACCTTTCTCCCACCTGACATCACCTTCTGTGACTGACTCTGCAAAGGCTGGTGTGTTCACCGTGACCACGTCATCCCCTGTGAGAGAGACAGAATATATTCAGAGCTTGCAGCATTCCTTCACTCTTCTCATCAGGACTCTAGCAGAATGTGCAGGTCAACAGACATCTAAAGTTTGCCTTCTCCTTGCTTCAACACCGATTAACATTTAAACAGAAGAGAAATTCACATCTGACTGAAAGTCAGATGCTGTCAGAGCTTTAGGGCTGCAGAATAGAAACTCTCAGCCATCCATCAGGGAGGGACAGGATGGAAGGGTGACTTCAGCTGTTGTCAGGACAGCAAGAGGTAGCACAGGAGCATCCCACTGACTCCAGACATTTTACTTACTACATGCTGCAGTGGTTCTGAAGTAACGGACAGCAAAGACACTGGAGCTATTTACTCTGCAGAGAGAGAGAAAGATATGAACACACGAGTCTGTTCCTCTGCAAGCACTTGGTACCAGGCTTAAACACAGAATTTACACTTGCTGAGGTGATCTGAAAGGCTGCTCAGCTCTTCTGATATACCTCTTCCAAGGAATTTCTACTTACTCTTCAAGTTACACTTCCTTCTATGAAAGTTTTTTCCCTAACCCCAGCTACTTGGTGCAAAGAAAGCAGAGTTTAAGGCTTTTATGGATGCATACTTAGGGTTATTTCCCCAAATATATTTTTATCATCTCAGCAAAGCAAGCCCTGCCATGTGAACAACATCTCCCCAAATCTTTCTACTTCTCCTGACAGAAATCACAGCCACACCTGGCAATGAGAATGGTGTTACCCCAGAGGAATGTCACCCAGCCAGCCCTCAAGTGTCCCTGTCAGGTAAAATGAATGCACAGGACACGACTGTCCACCATGAATGAAGCCTGACAGAAATCCTAGTAGGTGGCCACCATAGAGAAAATGAGACTTCTAGACAGATAATCAAAGGGTAGAGATCCAGTTACCACCAGTCTCCTCATTCCTGTACCTTCCCTGCCTCAGTCCCTGGTCCCCAAAAAAGCTTCTTTCCTTTAAAAACCTGCAAACCCAAGATTTTTTTAGGGCTAGCTCCATGCTCCTATAATGTGGCAGAGCAATTTTATGATGTTCAACCATACTCTGTCTCCCAGTCCCCAGATCTTATCAGGGCTAGAGCAGCCCCAGCTTTCCTGGGGGTACTTACACAAGCTTCGTGCTGTTGGTGTAAGCCAGTCCCTGACTCCCAGCCACACCTGTGAATGAGAATGGTGTTACCCCAGAGCAATGTTACCCAGACATCCAGCCAGCCCTGTCAGGTAAAAGAGTACACAGGACACCACAATCCACCATGAATAAAGCCTAAATGGGGAATGCAGCCATACAGAGGCACCTCAGCACTATTAAACCTGCCCAGAGCTTGCCAAAAAATGGTGGTCTCATCTTCATCTGGACTTAGAAATTGGAAAAATCAGTTCTATCTTCACTAAAGTTAATAAGGATAACTCTGAAAAGGGCAAAAGTAGCAAACACCTCAGTCAGAACAAAACCAGGAAAAAACAAGACAGCTAAAACCCCAGTTGCTGCTGAGTTATCCACAAGGGTTCCTTACAGTCTCCTAAGAGGAATCCCCAGAAAGCCTCACAGTCATGTAAATGGGTAAGGAATTAAAAACTATGAGAACTGGGTAGGGCAGAGCAGGAAGCCATGACCAACCCTCTTCTTTGTCTACCCCCTGTCCCAACAACACTTTTCTTTTTTCCAGGTACACACACAGCTTCTCAGTTTCACACTTCCCATTGCCCACATGCCCTGACACTGCAATTTTCACTATGAACTGAACTCCTGTCCTTTGTATCCTTCAGGGCACTGGGCAGTTTGCCAGACAGATCTTTAAGAGAGTCAGCAGAGCAACTGGAGGGCATAATAGTCTCAATTATACACTGTTTCCTCACTTCATTTTTTAAAAAAGAGACACAATTTTGACACCATCCCCAACTAAACAGCTGTTACTGGACTCTAGAAACCAGAAAAGGTAAGCAGATGTAACTGGTTTCTCAAAGTGGAATCAGAAGTGAATGATAAAATGCCATACAAACACTGCACAGCGAGAAAAAGCTGAGCTGAGGAGGAGCTCACAGACACACTGCATTGGACACATCATTTAACATTCACCCTTCATTCACAAAGGAGTTCACTAGAGGCCAGGCTCTGCAAAAGCATGTTTTTCCAGCACTGCAAAGCTTGACACACATCGTGCTGCTCCTGCTGAGAAACCTTCAGCAGAACCAAATGGATGAGGCAGTGTGTAAGAGAGGTGAGGAAAGCACTCACATGGAAAATCAGCTCATCTCACCAGCTGTTTCTTCATGACATGACTGACAGAAACAAGCCCCAAACAAATCCCTTCTCCATTTCCATCATTAGCTCCCTTCTGTCTAGGTAGTTGGAAATGAAATAAGAGAGAGAAACACTCACCAGACAGAGAGCATCCTGCCAGAGAGCAGTTCCCCTGTCAGAGAGAAGAGGAACTATCAGTATTGCAAAAAGTTGAACCCACCCTAGAAGTATTTTGGTTTTCCCATGAGACCTGAATCCAAGAATCACTCCCAGGCTCCAGATGTGCTACTTTCTGCTAGAGTGGGAAATAGTGGCAGCACCTACACCCTTCTCTTTGCTTTGTTTCCTTCCAGGATGTTTCTCTGTGGAGTGATGTTAAAGCAAATGCACCTGGTTTTCAGTTGTAGCTCCAGCTGTTTTGACCTTCTCATGCACAATTCCCTCTTTCAGAAGGAACAGATTTCTGAAGACTCATTCATTAAAATTTGCTATGAATGAGAAGGTCAAGGGTATCTACTGGAAATAAAGGAAAAACATCCCATGAGGTTTGCTCCCACAGATGTGAATGCAGGATTTAAGGGTTTTTCTTTGATTAGTTAAAGGCCATGGAGGTCTTGAAGCCCAGAAAGGCAGAATTTCCCTCAATGCCAAAATTTCTACTGCTTTCAGTGAGCCAGGCACTCCACTTTCTGATGTTTCACTTCATACCTGAGTAATCATTGGCTCCATTCCCAGATCAGCATAACATTCCTCAAAAGTAAAAGACATTTCAAGATACTCCAGTCACTTGCCCTACTGCTGTTATATGTTTCCCTAGAATTGAACCTGCACATCTGGAGAACATCAGAACTCTATATCACAGTGACCATGACTAAAATGCACTTGGCTGGTGGGGAGCAACAAATGCTCACATACTCCAAGCACTTCTACCCAGCAGTTAAGGTAAAAATTAGATTTCATTCACATCTTCAGTATCTGAAGGGAAGATTGTGCTGAAATAGACCCCCATTTCAGCTTCACCGGAGCAAGGAGGATTCTCAAATAATTTGTGGAGCTGTGTGCGATAATACAACATAGAGATCAAACATCACATGGATACTTGAGCTTGCCACATCTGTCTACAGAACTGAGTGCTGCAGCATGTAAAAATTATTTCAGTGGACACTTAACATCATTAAAACTACAAAAAACAGCTCTGGAAGCGAGCCTTTGGTGGTTTAATTATCTGAATTTATTGATGGATGTGGCTTCGTGTAATGAAAGAATTAAAACCGAATTAAATAATTTAAGTTGGAAAGGACTTTTAATTAAATCAGAATTAAATCACTTAAGTCAGAAAAGACTTTTAAGATTATCAAGCCCAGCTACTAACCAAGTCCACCATTAAACCATGTCCCTCAGCACTACATCTACTCATCTTCACAGTACCTCCAGGGATGGGCACCCAACCACTTTAATCAAAATTATTGTCAAACTTTGCAGTATTTTTTTCCCCCTAATATCTAAATCTCTACTGGCACAACTTCAGGCAGTTTCTTCTCATCATTTCTTACTTGGAAGAAGAGACCAACTCCCATCTTGCTACAATCTCCTTTCTGTAAGCTGCTGTCCCTGCCTATGGCAGGGGTGTTGGAACTAGATGATCTTTAAGGTCCCTTCCAACCCAACCCATTCTATAATTCTATGATTTTTAGACATTAACACACAGTTCAGTGATCAGAGGGCAGTTCAGCATGGTTATGATGAGCTGTGTCAAGGAGGAAGGGAGCCAGGGTGATGAGCTGCTAGCTGGTGTGGGACTGGCAGAGTTCAGGAGGTCCAGCACAGCACTGCAGGAGCCAAAAGTCCTGGAGTGACAGTTACACAGAACCGGGTCCCACCAGGACCTGCTAGAGCCCCTGCATCAGGTCTGTCGGGGCAAAGGAAAGCAGGGAGCTCTGTGAAGACTTTGCAGGGTCACCACGAATGCAGCAGCTCTTAATCTTGGTGCAGCATCAGGCTCCTGCTAACTGGGCTGGGATTTGTGTAGAGCCAGCCCTAAGCCAGGGTGAGTGAGACAAACTTCAGCTTGCTCTGAAGCACCACAGCCCTCAGCTTGTCTGTTAGTTCCCACATCAATCAAATTCTTCCTGCTTCCCATAGTGACACAGATAGCATGAAGTCAATCACAAATAGAACACCAAGTGACATGAGCTCCCCTCTGCCCATTAATGTTTTCCTGGATGCTTTATAACAAACAGTGGTTAAAGTACTCTTGGTATCCCAGATGACAACTTGTTAAGAAAGAGGAACAGCCTCAGAACATACAGTTTTATTTGCTCAGGACCAGTTTATTGTAAGGTTAAAAAAAAAATTAATTTAAGCAGCCTGTCCTAAAATAAAGAGTTGTGAGAAAACACATCTGCAGCTCATCTCCCTGAGAGGGGCTGAGAATGTGTTCCACAACTGCTGCAAAATTAAGGAAAAAAAAAATCAGTATCATTCCACCCTTCTGCCTTTTAGGGTAAGAAATCCAGGAAAGAGCTTTAATGTGGAGAGGAAAGCACTAATAAAAGACAGATTCCTTTGCCTTGTGCTCTGCAGTCACTGTGTGTCCATCTCAATGAAGGTACACCAGAGATGGCACGTGCAGCTCCATGAGGTGGCTCACCTGGCTGTTTCCCAGTCCACTTTTTCCTGAAGCAACCAGTGATTCCACCTGTTCTTGGTGTCACCTGGCTCAATCTGCCTTCTGCCTGATCTTGGCCCTTCTTCAGGTCAAATGGAAACATTCAGGTTTTGCTAGTTGGCACTAGCCCCTTGGGTCACTTTAAAAAAGACAGCCCTTGCCTGCAGAAATAAGTCTTGTTCTAATTAACTAGTGACTCATGTAGCCAGTGATTAATTTCTCCCCCATGTTTCACATGACTTCTTGGAATTGTTTTTATAACTCCTGTCATGTCAAAATGACCTTGGCACACAGGCTACACCTTTCAAGGAGCCCTCACCTTCCAGCAGAGATAAATGAGGGAGGACATCAGCTGAAGTGGCAGCCTCTTTGCCTACAGATTGCTTCTCCTACAGTGAACAGGGAGCAGCCCAGGGAATGACACTCACTGACCAGCAGTGTACACAGGCACAGGGGAGCTGAGCTCTGGAGACAGGCAAAGCAGCAATTAGTTCTCCAGCACCAGCTTCTTCAAAGCAAAGAAGGACATTGAGCTGTT
>VZTY01024856.1:2890-24053 GCA_013400935.1 Turnix velox | reverse complement strand
TTTACCTTAAGACCAGTTTTACAAACTAAAAGCACACACAGTCTGTCATATCCAGCTCAAGACTTAAACCCGTATGGCACTTCCATAAAATTTCAAATCAGTTCAGTCATTTTCACTCTAGTTTATATTTACATAGTCCATCATGGAAGAACCCAGAACTTTACCCTGACCTACGTCCCCTGGATGCCATATGCATATGCAATCAACTCCATCAATCTAAAAGGCTCTCAGTTCAGATGATGTGTACACAAATAAATGTACTTTACCCAGAGGTCAAAATAATTTCTTTAAGAGCTCAGTATATTCTCTTGTTTTTAGCTACCTCCTACAACCATGAAGTATAAAAATTTAACGAGCTGCAAAACAACAAATTGAACACCACACATCGAGTTTCTTTAGTGTCACACTAGGAATGCTATAATTATAATCAAGAATACACTTCACTTTTAATTCTGTTTTAACTGCATCTTTCTACCTTGTGGCCCTTGGGGGCGTATGATGGCTTTATCACAAGATGGGGATATGGGGAGGAAAAGGTGAAAAATATAAGAAAAAAATCCATTCTGCTACTCTGAGGTCACATGTGCAGGAATTAAAGGGTGGATTCTTGCTTTTTAAGATGATGCCTATATGGTTTGCCCTCATCTTAGTTTTGGAGCTACCTGACAGTCTGGGGGGATCACTATGACAGTGGATAAATTGGGATTTCACTCCCATCAAGTTTGAATTGTTTCTTAAGGTGGCTACAAATCAGTGTAGCTTTATTTTGTGTTTAAGGCCAGGCTGGATGAGGCTCAGTGCCTCATCCTGGTGTTGTGGGAGGTGTCCCTGCCCATGGCAGAGGGGTCGGGACTACATGATCTTTATGGTCCCTTCCAATAACAAATAAATACCAGGTGATGTGTACTGGGTTATTGAAATATACAAATAAAAATATTCAAAGGGCCTTCAATTATTTTATGACAATGAAGTCCATGGCCATGATATTGCAAAGAACTCTAATCCTTATTTTCTTAAATGTACATGTGTACAATGGAACACAGAAGTAAAAATCTCAGTTTTCTTCACAAGGAAACAGATTTTGAGTTGGAAGTCTAAATGTCAACCCTGAACATTATAAAATTACACAGAATAAGGAGGAAACAGGGCTGATAGTGCATATAAATATGACAGTGTATTAGGCTGCATTTAATTACCAGTTCAAACAACAACCTGATCTAACCTTTGACAAGTAAAATAAATGTTCTGAATAATTTAACCAAAGCAAACACTTGCTGTTAAATGCTGGCTAATTATAGTAAGAGTTGTACTGAGAGGGGGAAAAACCCAAAAGAGATGGTAATTTATACACTTCTCCTGCAATTGCTGCAGCTATTCCTTGAAACCCTTGAATTTTTTTTTCCATGCAGGATAGCTATTAAGATTCTACTTTGGGGAAAAAAAAAAATCTGTGTATGCTTAAAGGATGAAGCACTGGATTAGAAAATACAGCCTTGATTTACACACATTGAAGAAATGGTCCAAATCAAGAAAGTAAGGTACTAAACTATTCAATTCTCTTATTAGTTTCAAGAACATCCATGTTTTCTGTTGATGGCTTTCTGCTATGGAAGATCTCTCTGTTTACAAGGCTCCCTATCAAGCTGGAAAATAAGAAAAGGCAGAAAAACCATTAAGTCTTTTCCAAAGTGTCAATGCAAAACAATCCCACAAAAGCCTCACTCCAGGATAGGGGAGTACAGTCATGTCCAGGGCTCTTCTGAATAGAAAGGCAAAATTTCATTGCATAAACACTGGATCAACATTCACATGATGTAAATAAACCAGAGAGGTTCTCAATCACCCCTAAATTACATAACCATGAAACAACTCTACCCCTATGATTTTTTAAGATATATTACAGACAGACTTACTATTCAAAATACTAAGTTTATTTGAAGATGAAGCTAAACAGGTTGCCCAGAGAGGTTGTGGAGGTGTTTAAGGCCAGGGAGGATGAGGCACTGAGCAACCTGGTCTAGTGGGAGGGGGTTGGAACTAGATGATCTTTAAGATCCCTTCCCACCCAAACCATCCTATGATTCTAAAAATATTAGAAAATTGAATATATGAGATAAAGACAAATATTTCAAGTCAGCACGACTGCAATATCAGAACATCAATAACCATGCATTTGAAAAGTTTAGAAAAATATTTTCTTGTGGCATATATGCCTTCCAGTTGTAGGCTGTTTTTGAAGAAATTAATGGCTTTGCTTATCTTTGGGGCAGGAATTTCCCTTATTTATGCAAGGAAACCGAGCAGCCACCTCAGCTTTCCATCTGCATGCACAATAGCAGAATCAGAAGACCATGAGAATTTCATGGACAAGCAACACATGGTGAAAGAAAGAAGCCTATAAACCTCTAATCTTGAATATATAGGAACATTTGAAGGCCTTATATAACCTTATAATCTACAAAGTAAAAAGCATTAAAAATATTCAAACTGACTTCAAGCATACCTCTCTCTTTTCTCTGAATTAATTTGTGTGCAGAGAAGATCTGGCCACAAGTTTCCAAGACAAACATATTATTTTTAAGTTACCTTTTATATTTCCATAAATATTTAAACTCTTGCTGAAATTTTAAATATGTTTATAGAGACATAAATGCTAACATTCCTAGCTTGTTATAAGGAAAAAAAAATGAATTAAACTTTCTCGCACACTGCAATAGAAATAATTTTAAAAGAATAAAAATTAAGAAAATTCACAAAAAACATTACCAGGAACTGTTTACTTGATAATGAGCCAGGTGTATCCAAGAAATTGAAGCTGATTTTTTAGTTTACAATGTGAATTAATTATTGGAAAATGAGTTTGATGGTTGATTACTATTCTTGCTTCATGGCATAAAGACTTCAAGCAAACAAAGCAGTAAAGAATTTTACAACATTCATGCCTCATTCAAGTACAGAAATAATTTTCAGTGTATCTACTGCTCCATGACAAATGGACATTGAAATGCAATGCTTTTTCTTTAGTTGAGGCATCCATAAAAACATACTCTTGACAGAGGGAAATCTTGGGTTGTCATTGGTAAATGCAATGAATCAACTCTTCCCCACTATTATACTGCACATAAAACTTTGGCATTTAAGCATAAAGCTGGAACAGATCTTCTCAGAAGTTGTTCTGCTTTTTGTATTCTGCACTTCAAATGTCATCTGGTTGAGTAAGGCAAGTCCTACTAATAGGAAGTAGCTTTAAATATCTTTACATTTCTGGGACTTTGAAGGCAGTAAGAAATAAAAACAGCCACTCAAATTTTAAAATTTTATCTTTTCCAAAATACTTGCATTTTATATAGATGATGAAATAGAGCAAAGCAACCAGGTCATAGCTTGGTAGGCCTGATATGAAGACTGCTTGCTAGAAAGCTCACACTTCATGCTAGCTACTCAGCTCTGCCAAGTACACTTCCCCACTATCCCTCATTTTCCAAACTGTTGTGTACTTTAAGAAGTACTACATTAAACATCTAATCAAGAAATGTAACACAATATTTTATATCTAAATATCTAACATCTTAGGTATCTTACGTCTAATAATTCATATCTAAATATCTAATATTTTAATTTTTTAAATCTAAATAACTGAACTTGATGGAGACACTGATAGAAATGCTAGCATACTAAAATGCTAATATAATTAAAAAACCCCAAAGCTGCAATCAAATGCACTTCTCCTGAATATCAATGTTAGGTATCAGTCTGATATAGCAGGAGGTGTACCTGGAAAGGTGAATATAATCAAATAATTTAGTTATATATGTATATATGCTTCAGTTTAAACCATCTTATCTCTTTACCCAGTGTGGTCCACCTGGAGGACAAATTATCTGAGCCTGACACATAACTCTAGCCAAAACATGAGAGGAGAATAATACTGTAGTCCTGGAACTAGACAAGCTTCTCCCCTGAATTTATGCATAAAATTTTAACACAAAAAATAAATCTCACAAATTAAAGATCAAATTTGTCCTTTAGAGTTGTAGTTCTGTGGAATAGGTTACTGAGAAATTAGGAGGATTAGGAGCAAAATAAAAAGTAGAATGGATAAACCAGAAGAAATCATAGCACAATTACAACTGTGAGGTACTTCCTGAACTAATCCAGCATTTCACCCTCGTCACTCTGTTATTATAAATAACGATTAAATTAATCTGTACTGGAAGTTTCTTGCATATTTTAGACTGCACATACTTGTAAAATCTTCCTGAAGAGAATTCACTTTTGTGTTAGAATGGCTTTGTGATGTGGATTAGCCTCCACAAGGGATCTAAATTGACAATAATGAATTCATTTTATATAGTAAGCTAGACTTAAATGAGAAGTGAAAGGCCAGTGCCAGCAGAGTTCAGTGATCAGCCACTGTTGTTCTCTATATAATTTACTGGTTGAGTTTAATAATTAGAGCATTGCCTTGATAATCTGAAGCTACACCGGAAGGAGAGGAAGAGAAACAGCTTCTTGAGTTAACAGGAGAATTGAATTTTTGTACTTAAATGCAGGCCCACATGAACTGCAAACAGAGCATTTATAACCAACATCTAAGAACACTGACACTGGTTTAAACTAAAATTAATTTATATCACTCAAATCCGGAAAAACATAATTTCAAGCCTTGATCTTATTAGGATACTTAATGTAATCTTATTAGAATGTGAGCTTCTATATATCAAAGCATTTTATACATCGCAAATATATTTTAAAGAGCTCCAATAAACATTACTAAACAATTCACTACTGATCTCCAAACCTAGTTTCACCAGAGCAGATTATTGGATGTGTAACTAATACAAGCAGTAGGCAATGCCTTCACACAGCAATACATCCTTGCTGCTACACAGAACCGGCTGTCACATGAGCGTCAGGGAAGTTTCCAGGACTTTCTCATCTCTTTACTGCCTGAGCAGCATGCTTTCTGAAAGGACAGAGTACCTACAGCTTCAGTGGAAGCAAATATGGGATCATAGATGCTTAAAATTTCAGAAAATCAGGCCCGGTGCCATATACAAGGAAAACGCTGCCAGAAATGTCACTCACAGAATCCACGCCTGCCACTCCACAGAGATTCATCTATGCTTACTGATGGCTAGCAAGTACAGAGAGCAGACCTAGCTAAGGAAAAACAACAGAAAAGAAGGCAGCAGGCAAGCGAGGAGCACTCTGTCTGCACTCATATCCCCACTGGCAAAGTAAAAGTAAAATGGTTAAGAAACTAGTAAAGCCGATGCCAGAAATGTAAATGTTTCTAAGGACTGCAGCAGACCTTGAGAGATAAGAGTTTTTAATCTCATTTGAAACAATTTCAATGCTTCAACATTAATGCATGCACATATATATATTAATGAAGCAGACATGTTAATCCCCCCGATGTCGATGTCTGTGAAGCATCTTAGCTCTTACTTCCTTCACCATCAGTGGTGTGTAAGTAACATACTGTGGCAACATATGAATAGTTCATAGCTCCAGCAATGAATGAATGAATGAACACTGACCTAAACGCAAGCAGCAATTAAGGTTTCTGTTTCTTTACCCATCAGCTATTGCACATACTCACAGCAAACAAGTGTGTTTTCCTGACATGCACACTTGTCTGTTAATAAGCTAAAGAACTGTTTGAGTGGAGGGCCGGGATGTTTTTTCCCCTACACGCTTCGTTTCTCCCTACATGCATTGGAGATTCACTCGGATGGAGATGCCGGTGACAGGCCAAAGAAAAGCAGGTGATGCTGCCAGGGATGAAGGTAAAGGATACTCCAATAGTTTGAAGAAGTATAAAAAGGGTTTGCTGTTGTTTCCCTGCTCCTGGAAAGCTTCAGCATAAGCTTTCTGAAAAGAGCAATGAGAGCCTCCAGTCAGCACTGCCACTTTATTTTAGTCCACAATTATACACAGAATCACACAATATCAGGGATTGGAAGGGACCTTGAGAGATCACTGAGCCCCATCCACCTGCTGGAGCAGGAAAACCCAGATCAGGTCACACAGGAAGGTGTCCAGGTGGGGTTTGAACATCTCCAGAGGAGACCCCACAAATCTCCCTGGGCAGCCTGTGACACTGTTCTCTCACTCTCACCATCACAGTTTTTTCTCCTATTTCTGTGGAACCTCCTGTGTTCCAGCTTGCATCCACTGCCCCTTGTCCTATCATTGAAGGTCACTGAGAAGAGCCTGGCTCCATCCTCCTGACACTCACCCTTCCGTATTTATAAACATGAATGAGGTCACCCCTCTTCTCTGATCTAAAGAGCCCCAGCTCCCTCAGACTTTCCTCTTAAGGGAGATGCTCCAATCCCTTCATCATCCCTGTGTCTCTGTGCTGGACTCTCTCAAGCAGTTCCACTGTCCTACAAACTAAATAGCAGGAAAGACAAAAATTCCAACAGGCTGAAATAGCAACAAGCGTGAATTAATTACACCATGCTGTTTTCCTTTGTTTCTCATTTTTATCCAAGGGTTGTGTATTGTTCTTTAGGTTGGCTGGGTTTTTTACTGGTGCTTTTGTGTTGCTTGGTTAAGAATTTTGAATTGTTTATGGGGGGGAGAAGAAGAAGAAAAAAAAGGAAAAAAAAAAACCCAAAACACAGAAAGAGCCAGGTCTGCTCTTTTTCACAGGTTCAGCTTAAAATGATTCTACTAATAATCTACTGCACATTATCAATACAGGAGCTATGTGTTCAGAGATAAATTGCATTATAATTCACTAAACTGAATTCCCATTGCAGAATCTCATTACAGGAATCATCTGTAAGCAATCGTGGGCCTTTCAGGGATGAGCACATACAAATTTCAGTAGAAGTAGTTCACAAAAATGTTTCTCCAATTGTGAACAGAATGACTGGGACAATCACATCTGTCAATGAGAACTTTACAGAAAACCATTTTTCTAATATTTTCTCTCAGTTTAAGAGAGAAAATATTTTCCCTATAATCTAGAAAAACCTCAGCCCCTGTTAGTTTGGTAATGAATAATCTCTGCAAAAATAAGGAGAAGAAAATTTAGACAAATAAGACCATGTAAAAGAACAGATCCTAGGAGTTGTTACTATGTTAAATGTACATTTCACTAATAAATTTGTCAATGTAGAAAGTGGAGAAAAAAAGAAGTAAAGCTATCTGTTTGGGATAAACAGATGTAATGTATACATTACTACACATTAGGGGTGTTGGAACTAGATGATCTTTAAGGTTTCTTCTAACCCAAACTATTCTATGGTTCTATGTGAGCACAGAATCTTACCTTTGCAGGATAAATGATGCTGCACCTTTTACCACAAGATAATTTTAATATAAGGGACAACAAGAAAAGGAGAGGAGGGGTGGAGAGGAGGAGCAGAGAGGAAAAGAGAGGAGAACATGAAAAAGTATTTTACAAATGAAGGAAGCAATTATCAGAAACTACTTGTTAGGGACCATAATTTAACTTCTCTAAACTCAAACCCTAAAACATTCATTTAATACTGAAGAAATTGAAAAGTAGATAGACTCACAATCTGCCAAAAAGCAATAGGGGTGAAAAAAGAATTTGTTCTCAATATCAGAGGCAAAAGTAATGAAATGTAAAATGCAGACTCTATTTTAAAATGTAGCCAGCATCGACAAGGATCTGATTAAGAAGTAATGTATGACTGGGCAAAGAAAAGGCTGGTTGATCAGACTGACAAGAGCAGAACAACTTGGAAGCGGAATATTCATCTGGTCCCTGCTGCTACTCTACCCAAAGCACATGAAAGGATTATATTTACATGGGAAGGGGAATAAATTTGGTGAAGCCATGGGAAGAAATAGCAAGTTAATCTCAAGTCATAATGGGTGGACTTCTCCACTCTGTGTAACATCCTCCTAGATACACAAGAGCCCCTCTGCAGCACCATTTCCTGGATACCTGGAACAGGATTATCAGTTCTGCTGCAGATTTACAAGCCTTTTAGGTAGATTTAGACTCCCTCCTGCTGTCCTTTCTCTCCCTGTCCTCCCCAAAAACGAATCCAGCTTTATTCTGAAAATTAGTTGCATCAGAAATAAAGAATCATGTAACAGAGATTACAGGAAAGCCACCAAGTCAAATTTTAACTTTCATAAATAATGACCTAATTTTCTTCTTCCTCCTTCTAGGACTGCTTTTCAACCTTGCTGGAGCAGAGAGGTTGAATAGACACTGACAGACCACTGAAGGAGAACAGGTTCTTTCATGATAAGCCAATATAGCTCCAGGCCAATTTTGGACATTATTTGGCAAGCATTACTGTATTAAGGAAGCAATTTTTCAAGATTCACGTTCACCAAGTGCAGTGTGTATTAGACCACTATTAAAAAAGCAGCATTAACACAAGACTGCGTGCATCTTGTTCATCTAATTATCAATTCAACAGGCTCACACAACATTTACATACAACTAAAATTCTACAAACTCACAGAAAGCAAAATCTCTCCTGCATTATGCTCTTGGATAGCTCAGACTCCCACTTCTTTCCTAAAACCACATCCAGAAATATTATTCAAAAAAGAAACTTGCATGTCACATACCCATCAGGCTCAGGAGTCTTACATTCATATCTTAAATTAGGAAAAAGTAATCAGAAATTTCATGGACAGTATACACACTAATTTATTAACATGATCTCTTTTATTAGGTGCCAGCAAAAACATCTTATTAGTTCGACAATTAAATGATTCAGAAACCATCCACACTATCTTTGCCTTTTAACAGTTCCAATCAGTAGCAGATCTAGGTGTAATCAACAGCAGCAGGGGGCTTTAGGAAGCAAAACAAAACAAAAACAGTAGGGATGTTTACTAGTTTACAGTAATTGATACAAGGAGATGTTCTAAATTGCTGCAAGTTAGCCCAAGATACAGAAAAAATACACAA
Source organism: Turnix velox (assembly GCA_013400935.1). Classification (NCBI taxonomy): domain Eukaryota; kingdom Metazoa; phylum Chordata; class Aves; order Charadriiformes; family Turnicidae; genus Turnix; species Turnix velox. The sequence goes on along the minus strand of VZTY01024856.1, from coordinate 15,133 downwards.
AAATTCTCTGTTACCTATTTCAATATAGCAAAAGCAATACAATACCCTTTTGAAAATTAAGTAACTCAAAATCTGCTGAATTAATTTCTCATCTAGATGATCTTCATCTCTTTTTTGCCCCCTACTTCTACAGTTTCTGTAAGAAGATCAATATTTGGGTTACTGTATATTCAAAATTCATGGATGTCACCCCTTAAATTTGTGAGTGGGCTGCACGAGTGACATAAAGTCCCTCTTCTGTAGGAGTTGAGCACATGGTCTGAACAGCACTTTTAGCCCCTGCTATGCATGATAGCAAAACTATGTTTCCCATATGTTAGTGCTGACAGGCTGACTGATATAAATTCAACTCAAAGAAACTTACATACAAGTTATTTTTATGCTGTTTAATCCTTTCCCTCTATTAAGAGTGTCCCAGATACACAAAAGGACTACAGTCAAGAGAAATTGATAAGTGGTGTGTGACAGTTTCGGCACCCTTTGAGTGCCAGGACACCCGCCTAAAACAAGGCCATTGCCTTTTTGATGTCAAAGACCTTGGTATAGTTCCAAATTATAAGTATTTAAATCCTAAGCTTTAAAATTCCTATTGATTTTAGCATGAGTGCAGAGATAAGTATCTAAGTGTCTTTTTGGATCTGCCCTTGCTGTCAGCTCTGAAAGAGATTGTGTCTTGCCACAGTCACCCAGCAGTTGGAGAGGACAACCAAAGTCCCGTACTGCCACATCTGGAACATTCTTGATGACACCAAGCTGTGTGGTGCAGTTGACCATTTCGGAGGGAAGGGATGCCATCCAGAGGGACCTTGACAGGCTTGAGAGGTGAGTCCATGCCAGCCTCCTGAAGTTCTTGTCGAACAAGTGCAAGGGGCATCTGAGCTGGGGCAGCCCCAAGCACAGACACATGCTGGGCAGACAATGGGTTGAGTGCAGCCAGGGGGTGCAGCCAGGGGGTCAGTGGATGAGAAACTCAACACGAGCAAGCAGTGTGTGCTTGCAGCCCAACCCAGTCCTCGGCTGCATCAAGAGAAGTGTGGCCAGCAGGGCAAGTGAGGGGATTTTGCCCCTCTACTCAGCTCTGGTGAGACCCCACCTGGAGTTACTGTGTCCTGTTCTGGAACCCTCAACATAAGAAAGACATTGAGCTGTTGGAGCAGGTCCAGAGGAGGCCAAAGTATGGGGTAGGACATTTTAATAGGATATGTGATGGAAGGACTAGAAATAATGGAAGTAAACTGGAAGAGGGGAGATTCGGGCTAGATATAAGAAAGAAGGTCCTTACAGTGAGGGTGGTGAGACACTGGAAGAGGTTGCCCAGAAAGGTTGTGGATGCCCCCTCCCTGGAGATGTTTAAGGCCAGGCTGGATACGGCACTGAGCAACCTGGTGTGGTGGGAGGTGTCCCTGCCCATGGCAGGGGGGTTGGAACTAGATGATATTTAAAGTTCCTTCCAACCCAAACATTCTTTGATTCCTGAAGTTGTCAATTTAAAGGAAGTTTGCATAAAAACAGCAATCACAACTTTGACTGAGGCAAAGGCAGAGCCACAAAGATGATGCTCTCCCACCACTCCATCTCCTCTCTGAAACCAGAGAAATCAGCAAGCAGGCCATGTGAGGTCTATGGCATTCTCCTTGAAGGCCAGATGAAGGCAAGTGAAACTCAAAATTTGTTACAGATGACTCACACAATGACCACCAAAGGAGTACCAAAAAGTCTTCTATTTGCCTCTTAAAAAGAAATTCTAACATAGCACATGGATAATGTTATTATTTCTAATATTGTAATAATCCTTGCAGCAAAGCCTACTGCTTTAGCACACAGCTTAACCAGAACTACTAGAGTGGAACATGCTTTGGTCAAGCCACAGTGGAAAAAGGCTCAAGAGGAATCACCTCCATAATTTTGCAGTGTATAGCAATTCATATCTAGAAGCTGCCAACAATGGATAAAACATACCATCAGTCCCCCATCTGTCCTCAAAAGAGGACATTTTCCAAAGAAACCACATATCACTAAGTGGAAGGGCACCTGTTGAGCCAGATCAGAAGCAGCTACATAAGCACAATATATACCAGGATCAAAATGCAACTTTTTATGCCCACTGCTGAAAAGTTGCAGAGGTAGAGAGGAGGACATTTCACCAAAGGATAGAGGAAAGTAACTACAGGAGTGTGTCCTTCTGAACAAAGACCTATATATAAACACATACGCAGCAGACATTCCACCATATCAGAATTTCTCTCTTCATCCTTCTCCTACCAGGCTACAGTGCTACTGCAGCTCCACAGAAAGGACTAGAAATCATTCCATAAAATAAATATCCTGATTTGCTATAGAGGTCACATACACAGCGCTGAATCTTGATTAATACCACAATTCAGTGTTGTTTATAACACATTTCCTTTACAAGTCATAGAAAGAAGTGAATACAAAACACTTCTCTTGACTTTTTTTTTTTACCACACAAATTCATGTTTATGATGACTGTAACAAGATTAAATAAACATTAAATTATAACTTGGTTTATGCAATTCAGGACAGATGAGAGGATTTAAAGAGAGATTTTGAAGTACTTTTCTCCCTTTCTCCCTGTCTAAAGTTTGGAGGGTGAAACAAAAGGATAAATCTGACTCAACTTCATGGCATTTTAAAACACGTCCTGCACTAAAAAATAAGGATTAAAACATGCAGAAAGATACACTCCTACAAACACATGTATGCACATGTAAACACACGCACACACATCAGAAATACCTAGAAAAGACTTCCTCCCATGGCTACACCAATGCTTTGCAAACAACAAGCTAATTTGAGTTCCTCTCATGCATCTGATCGGTCATACAGCAATACAAAACAGAAATAAGTAAAGACGACCATCTGCTTGTTAGCTGAAACTATAAAAGTACATCTTTTTAATAAACAATAAAATTAGTTTGACAGGGCAGAGACCACCTGAATAGAAAATCAAATATTTCATGTTATTTAAGGTGTATGTCTGCTGGCTATTAAAATACTCCTCTTTAATTTATTACAGCAGCATACACAATACTCATGTCATCCTCATTTTCTAAATCAATAATCAGCACAGCATGCTTCATTAACAGTGACCAATCACGAATGAGCTGGGGATCTCATTTTACAACATGAGCATTCCTAAGACATAAACCATCTGCTACTTGTAGTAACAGAAAAATCAAATTAATCCATTCTTATCATGCATTCAGATTTTAAAGCAATTAAAGATGCTCTTAGTGTAATCGCAGCCACAGAAGTAGTTCTGTAATGAGGAAAGCAAACTCTTCACTGAACTTTCTGTCATTCTCAATACATTTGAAAACTTTACAAGCTTTCTGCACTCCAGTGGGCCATTGTTCTCTGAACACAGATGTTGAAAACAACAAGCAATTTTTATTAAACATTTAATCTTTGCACATTTGAAGGAGTTTAAATACTGAACAGTGATCAAAAAAGGGCATAAAACAAAAAATAACCATACAAATAAAACAATGCACAGGGCCTAACCTAAATCAGTGAATTCAGAGGAAAGATTCTTTTTATAGCTTTAACTCATGCCAGTATGGCTATCTTTTGCAGCACATATGGTCTGTAAGATTACACAATAATCTTATACACTTGCAATACTAGAGTGCAATTGTGTATTAGCTTCAGATTTGCTGGATATACGGAGGAAGAAAAGTACTGGAAAATTTCAACCCCATATTCCTGTGCCCTTTTATGTTTTCCAGAAAGCATTAAGGGCTACAATAAACATAAATCCCCTTTCCACCAGGAAGGACAGACAAAACAGCAAGAGGCACAACCTTCCTTTGCTGACCTGCCAATGTAACTCTATTGGACATGGAAGAATACAGCAAGGATTTAGAAGTGGTCTTCCTTTAAGACCTTACCTCCAATGCAAAACAAACCCATGAAAACACTAACCAGAACGTGCCCTGTTACAAGGATGTACATTATTCTGAGAAACAAGGATACCAAACAAATTCAGAGAAACAAATACTAAGTATTGGCATTTTTATATTACCACTGACTCCAACTTGTCTCCAGCCTGTAACTTTATTACAATGATTTGTATGCATCATTGAAAGGATCTAAAGAATTCAATCCTCTCAAAGACAGACCTCAAACGTGAATAAAGAAAAACACGAGCCAAGTGCCCTAAAATAAAGTGTGTAGCCACCAAAACAAACCTTGCTAAATGAAAACAGCGATGCTTCTTTCTTAGGGAGGACCACCATCATCCACCACACTTGTCCATGCTGCAGCTTCATGTAGACTAAGCTGACACAAGCTGCCAGAAACAAATACTCTCCTTCTCTCCTGTTATCATTAATTTTAACTCCAAGACATCTTTTTTTCACTACTGTAGGCACTGTAAAACAGTAACTTTTCAAAGTTTCTGTTCTCATAAACAGACCCCACAGCTGGAATACTGCTGGGAACAGTGGGTTTTTCTACTTCATAGACAGCCACTGCATCACCTACACCAAAATGAAATGTATGACCTATTGTAGTTCAATATTAATATGATATTGAAAAATATAAGAAAACACGGTGAGGAAAAAAAGCTCTTATCACATTTCCATGGCAAGAGAAAGACATTTAGTGCTAATCATTTCTTATTTATTGCACCCTTTTAAACTAGAGCCCCGTCTGTAAATGACTGTTAATCACTGACACACACTCATGCCTGTAACTTACCCCACCTTTCTGTGCATCTCTGATGAATTAAAATTAAATTACGTTCATCACTTTCTGAGCAAAGGATTACTGTTAAATCCAACTCAGAACTAAACTTGATGAGAAAAAAAATTAACAGGAAAAAAACTTTCATGGATGCATGAATTGTGTAGGCAGCTTCAGAACAGCTCTTGACTAATCTTACTAATCATTTATAGAGATGCTGACCTTAGCTAGAGCAGCAACAGCTAAATCTGAAAAAGGGGACTAGAGATGGAAAGAAGAATTTTTCTTATGTACTTGTCTCCTTACATGATACTTAAACACATGGGCCAATTTTGTAGACAATTTGACAGCATGTATTAAAGGTTTATCATATGCTTTCTGTATTCCTTTAGAGAATTATAATAATGCAGACTTATATTGAGTAAAGACAAGTTATCCTTCCAGAAGAATTGCAACATGACTCTTCTGTACCACAATAACAATTCTTTAGTAGAAAATGATTTCTTCCTGCCTACCATGTCCAGTTTGCCCCATTCTCACAGGATGGTGTGGATAGCACCTTTACTGATGAACAACAAAGCAGTGCCTTTTAAGAAATCAAATGTAATGGAATTAACATCTCTAAGTTTAAGTTGAGCCATTCCTCCCACACAGTGCTATAAACCAACTAGGTCTGTTGTAATACATGCACTGATAGAAGCTGCCTGTTTGATGAGTGCCATTTTATTACTCATTCCCTGTGAATCTTGCCTTCTTTCTTGCAGTCCTTTTTGTAAGAATCACACCTCTTTAGTTGAAACCCCCATTTTCATAAACAATGAGCTTCTCTCTGATGCTACCACATGATTATCTGGTGGTCACGTTTCCACTCCCAGGGTTATTCACACTGACTCATTTTGCCTGCGTTATGATTTCTTAGTCAATTAAGACTTTGCAGACTAAAATTAGATTGAAGTTGCTTAGACAATCAAGGAGAGAAGCAGGTGCCTTCATGAGGAGATTCAGAGTTCCTCAGTCTAATACTTGAGGCAGACCTGGTGAAATAGTCAAGAGCTGAGAAATTACAGAATGCAACTATTGTCCATGTTCACTATCAAAGCATCCATATCAACACATTTTACTGGAACTATGGATTTAGAACCTTATCCTTCAAAATCTATTTCTAAAATCAAACACGAGGCTTGTCCTTGTTGGGCTGATGGTTGGACTCGATGATCTGAAAGGTCCCTTCCAACCTACATGATCATGATTTTACAAAAACAGAATTATTCTGGAAGCTATAAATGGCCCTTGATATTCCAAAGAAAGGTAGCCAGTAAAGCTGAAGACCTGCCAGGCACTGCAATAAACTGGAAGTGATGAGTCAAAACTATCTCATGGCTGTAAGAAAGCCCTAATGCAAATACACTTTCTCAATTATTCCAAATTTCAATTTCTCAATCATTCCAAAGAGTATAAACTATGTTACAAACACAACTCAGGCTACTATGTTCCAAAATTCTGCTTTTTTTTTTTCTCCATCCTTTTTTTCTTAAGGAATGTTATGAACCACAGTATTTGAAAATGGGGTAATTTTGTTGCGTAAGCAGCCTTTCTTAAAGAACATTTCAATGACCCAGTTATGTCTCTGTTTTATTTTTGTAATATTTCTATAAAGAACTAGAATGAGGCTGCAGTTAAACGCTGTTCTTCAATTTATTTTTCCATCTGCTTTTAGCTGCAGGATAGCATATTTTATCACATTTGATACACAGGGTCAAAGGAATAAAAAAATTAACCCTGTATTTTTGCATAAAATGTATAAATAAATTCCAATGGTGCAAGCTCAGCAAATAGAAGGTTTTTCCTAGTACTATCTTGTGATAATGTTTTTGTAATCACTTATATTTCAGCTGCTAACAATCAAAGGCAGTTTTCTGTGTTATTAACACAGTTCTACAAATCACAGGGAAAAATCCAGGATCTGAGCAAAAGAGGATAAAAGGTCACATTTTCAGAAGGTAATCTTTTCACACATCACAGAGGCAATAGGCCAAGCCACTTAGCTTTTCCTAGCTAATCAAACTGCACAATTTCAGCACAGTGGTTCTTTTTAGATGTAGGTGGTGATAAAACAATCCTCGGCTTGGGAATCCATCCAAGATACATACACACTCCCAAACACCTCCCCCTACTCACCCCCACCTCCAGCTGATTTGAACACAAGGCATGTTTATCAATACTTCTTAAGGTAGCAACCACGCCAATGGGGACAATTATGAAACAAGAGAGAGGTCACAGGCAAATCCAGCTCGGAGTTACGTGGCGGGAGAGGGAAGTGAAGCAGTGTCAGCATCAAGCATCTGCTGTGGCTGGTGTGCGGACAAGGCGGGTGCCAGAAGCAAGAGGCAGTTGGGTAGATCCACTCTTTGTCAAGTCGCCCACTGAAGCAAGCCTTGAAATCAGTGTGTGTACTGCAGCCATCTGCTTACTTTCTCTGACTCTTAACATTTCTTTGAAGCCATGGTCGATGTTAAGGAACAGGTACCGTTCCAATCATTGTGCAGGGTTTGGGGCTTTTTTAAGGGTGGGGAGGGAGGATTGCAGGAAAAGGATCTTCATTTATTCAGGTATATTATACCCCAAAGGGATTAAGCTATCAAGGTCCCATGAAAGCAACCAGTGAAAACAGAGAGACTGGCCTGGCATAAAAAATTGATTTAATCACTCAGCTTTGTAACAGAGAGCTGCTGAACTGACCTAGACTTAACAAACTTGACTCTGCTCTCTTCCCTCCAGCGACCAAATTATCTACGACAAAGTGAATCTGAAAGCTCAAATACTCTCAGATCACTACTAAACCACCAATAAACACCACCCAGCTAAACTACATTGCTGATTAATTTCACTGTGCAGAATCCCCCCAGAGAAAGCCACTGTATGTTTAGCAATGTTCACTAAGCATCTCTTGCCCACATTTGCAGAATCACAGAATTGGAAGGGACCTTCAAAGGCCATCTAGTCCAACCCCTCTGCATAACCCCTTGGTCCTATTGCTCCATGCTCTGGCAAACAGCCCCTCCCCAGCTTTCCTCTAGTCTCTTCAGGCATTGAGAAGCCACAATGATGTCTCCCTGGAACCTTCTCTTCTCCAGGCTGAAAAGTCCCAGCTCTCTCAGCCTGTGCTTGTAGCAGAGGTGCTCCAGCCCTTGCATCATCCTTGTGGCCTCCTCTGGACCCTCCAACAGGTCCATGTCCTTCCATTTTTCATCTCTCAATTTCCCTCTCAACAGGAGAGGACTCCTCCCTCCTGTGTTCCCACTTTGCCTTCTCCAACTGCTCTCTATTTCCCAGCCCTAGGGAAGGGCAGTGGCCTCTAGCAGCCCCCTGGTGGGGCTCGAGGGATGCTCTTCTTGGTATTTCTACTCTGGGACATCTCCGGTGAGCTGCTGTGGCACATCCCAAGGGAGCACAGTGGGAGGAGAAAGGCCACGGGGCCTGGTGGCCCCATGTCTAGACAAGCTTGGGGAGGGATGGCCAGGAGGGCTGGTGGCCACCTCAGAGTCACCCATGGGTGCTGGCTCAGCCCCTCTATGTGCTATCAGGGTGACAGCAGGGTGTCTTTCTCTGGGACAGGAGTGGGCCAGGAGGACTTTTACTGAACCTTCACTCATTTTAAGGCTCTGCTCTAAATAAAAAAACCACAACCAAACCAAACATAACCTTGCACTATGCAGTCTTATTTAATTATATACCTTCTTTACTTTCTCCCTGTTCTACGTGTCTACTTGCATTTCCTCTCCTTTCTCAGGAGCCACAAAAATTCCAGTAGACTTTTCTTTGAAAAAATTTTCTGCCTTTCTCTGTCTTTCAATACAGTCTTTCAAAATTTAGATTTCTATTACTTTCTTACTTTCCCTTATTTTCCTGCTATCAGATCTTTAAAGGGACTATTTAAATGAAACCCCAAAAACATCACAAGTTAGAGACCAGATGATTTACATACATGAGCATGGCTCACTATGTGGGATGCCCTACCCTAATTCCATTAACCCCAGGCAGACATATTGCACACAGGACTAATGAATCTAAGCAAAGACATGGCTACCCAAGGAAGGTGATGCTATGCCAGAAGTTATAAAACTGGAAAAATATTCACATACCAGGTGAAGGTAAATGGAATGATTTCTCCAAAACTACAGAATTCAGAATAACCTCCACTAGTTTTTACATTTCATGCTGGCTGGCTGTGGTAGAGGCACCTGTGTATTTCAAAAGCACCAGTCAACAAATGGATTTGCTGTTTTTATTTTTTTTTCCCAATCCTTTGAAATTTTGTTGAAAACAAGCTGTAGATTTTGTGCAAAAGTAATTTTTTTTTTTTTTTTACAATTCAGTCAGGGCTTTCACCTCTGAAACAGTTGCTCCAGACAGTATTCTTTGCAGATAAAATAGATGTTGCTCTTGAAAAGCTTTGCATATAACATTTAGAAAGAAAAAAGATGTAAGCTTACTGTCATGTGCATAATCTAAGAGGCTATAACTTTGGAGAAACAGAAGACATATTACATCTTCCTCTAAAAAAAAAGAATCCACCTTTTGAAGTTGTTTCAGTCTTTCCATGGAGTACATAAAGAGTGATCACCAAAATTAGTGAAATGTTTTAAACTTCTTATTCCACAGAATAACCTGACGAAAGCAGACCACTCACTAATAAAGTGCAACTTAATAAATCATGTGAAATCTTATTTTGTTCAAACCCTTACTAACTCCTAGCACCATCTGTTACCATCAAAACTATATGACAAGATATGATATATAATTAATAGGTAAACAACAATCTAATTAAAATGGACAAATACTCCATGTTCCTGCCATTTGGGAGCTCTAATTACAGACTAAATTTTAAGCTTGAATTAAATATTTAAGCTGGAAAATTAACTTTCCTTCTCGAGCCTTGAATACATTAATACAGATATGTGAAGCGACTTCCTGATGGGAACTTAAACATGTAATTTAGTTTCATCAAAGCAGTTACTAATTGTTAAGCAGCAGTACCTTACCATATGTACACAATAGCTATTTAGAGCCGAAAAGGTGGTTTTAAAGTACCCCTCTGCAACCCTTTTCTGACATAAATATAAAATGTATATACAGCACAGTAGTTTACACTACACACTGAAAATAAATTACACAGAGCCTTCAGCTCGCAATGGGTCTTTGCATGCAGAAGTCTGAACAGATCTAGATAAATAAATGTGTATTTTTGCTGATGAAGAAACTAAAGAATGTGTGGAAGAATTAAGTTATTTTTACATTCTATCTATTTGTAGAATTTTGAACCTGTGAGTAAAACCATGCAATTTGCCCAAGAAATCTACCACCAAAGCAAAATGGTGAAAAAAACCCCAGGTATTTCATGAAACTTAATAAGATGGTACAGATTTTCTTAAATACTGACATCTAAAGGACAGAAATACAAATAAAATGAAGAGCATTGCACAAAACATGGTTTAAAAGGTTAAAAAGTAGCTGAAATTTATCTAAAAACTAATATAGCAACACAGATATTACTGTATTATGAATCTAAGAAGTACATAAACACAGGAATTGAGAATATTTGTATTCTACCACGTGCATGGTAAGTATTTAATGGTGTCTACCACTCAGCAACAGACTTCACTATTTTAGCAAAAATCCCACTATATCCTCTCTTCATGTGAACCAAAAGGATTTCCAAATACTGCTGAACAAATCACCTTGCAGAACTTTCTCCTCATCTTATGGGTACAGAAAATGAGGCACAAGGATTTTAGGTGACACCCACAACCATATGTTAGGACTTCAATGGTGTAAAATACTCCACATATATCACAGAATGGCAGGGGCTGGGAGGGACATCAAGAGATCATCTAGTCCCATCCCCCTGACAGAGCAAGGTCACACAGGAATGTCCAGGAGGGGTATGAATGTCTCCAGAGGAGACCCCACACCCTCTCTGGGCAGCCTGTGCCACTGTTCTCCCAACCCTCAGCCTGACAAAGTTTTTTCTCCTATTTCTGTGGAACCTCCTGTGTTCCAGCTTGCACCCACTGCCCCTTGCCCTATCATTGCCCTATCATGAGAAGAGCCTGGCTCCATCCTCCTGACACTCACCCTTCATATATTGATAAACATTAATGAGGTCACTATGGAACTTTTTGGAGAAAGGGTACAGAGAGATTTCATCCAGAGTTAGACTCTTACAGACTCACACAGCCTAAGTCAATGATACAAGTGAAACCAGGTGATCTCTACGGTCCCTTCCAACACAAACCATTCTATGACTATAAAAGAATTAAAATTCTTTGACCTTCAATATTCTCCACTAATCCCAATATTCTCCTTTCATTGACTTGAGGGACACAATATTAAAAGAAGCAGTGCGTTTTTCTTTTGAAGAATCCTTGATACGCTATGTTACTTCGACAGTAAGGAAAAACCCATAAAGACATTTCATCCATCCATCTATCTAACCTTAGTAATTTATATTTACAGCACAAATATAGAAGAACTATTGGGCCTTTACTACATCAAGGGATTATGACTATAAAAGAATAATTTCAATAATTTCAAAATAATTTCAATTTCACTACCAACACAGAAGGGATTTCTCTTTCTGTAACTCAAAAGAACATGGCAGCTTCTCAATTTATATGGGGTAATGGACTAGAGTCCCAGAATATGCTTTAGCACCCACTGTCCTTCAAATGCTCCCTCACTTCTACTTTGTCCCTTTCCTACAATGCAGTTATAATCTTACCCTTTCTACATGAAGGAAGTAGGAAGGCAATTTACAATAATCAAGCTGGTATTTTCAGTTGCACAAACTGATAGCATTCTTCATACAGAGGTTTAGACTGTACACATACTATGCAAGCAAAATTTACATTTCAAATTTACTGAATCTCTTAAATATTATAAGCCACTTATAGTAACAATAGCCATGTCTTCACTACACTTTCATAATACAGTCTGTGAAGCGACTTAAAAACGATTAAATAATTCCTTAGCAGTTAAAAGAAGGAAAATCTTTCCTCCTGGACACAGCCAACATGAAACTTAGGAACTATAAATGTCTTTCAGAGATGTACTTACATAAATTTCACCCATGTTTGTCCGTCCATCATTTCCTCTTTGTTTTTTTCATCAGTATTCATGAGCTACTTGGCTTTGAGCAGGCGCATGGCTTGTGTTCCAAAGTGATTAGATGAGGTATTCTGTGTAACACACACATACTCATGCTGGAAACAAGCATGGACTCCTCTCACCATATGCACTCCACTCAGCAGGCTAAGCTAAATCACAGAATGGTTTGTGTTGTGGAAGAGACCTTAAAGATCATCTAGCTCCAGCCCCCCTGCCATAGGCAGAGACATCTCCCACTAGACCAGGTTACTCAGTGCCTCATCGAGCCTGGCCTTAAACACCTCCAGCGACTGAGGGAGCATCCACAGCCTCTCTGGGCAACCTCTTCCAGTGTCTCACCACCCTCACTGTAAGGAATTTCTTTCTTCT
>VZTY01024843.1:0-11320 GCA_013400935.1 Turnix velox | reverse complement strand
TTCTATGATTCTATATATTCATCCCCCAAGGCTGCACTATCTTGTTCACTCAGCAGCCACTCAGGCTTCCCCATAGATGTGCCTTGACCTTAACTTCTGAGCTTAAGAAGCCACAGGGGGCCATGTTTTCAGAAGGGGAAATCACAAGCATTGTGGTGCCATGTCCTCCTATCTTTCAGTCACCATAGCATACCATAAGGCAGATCTTAAGATTGGAAGAAAGATTAGCAGGGTGGAAAATGAGCAAGCTGAGCAAACTTTGGAGAGCAGTTGATTGGAGAGGTTGTGACAAAATCTGAAAGAAGGAGGAAGAAGATGAAGAAGAAAAAGGAAAATGCAATTTCTTCCATAATGCAAATAATTTCTTAGTGGAGATATTAGTTATGATTTTCCACTGACTTGAATGGGTATAACTGGTGTACACACTGTGATGGATTTTGCATGGATTTGCAATGATTTCTTCCTTTTGATGATATGGAACATAATTTTGAAGACCCATGAAATGATCCTAATATCCTATTTGCTGTCTCTTTGTATAACAGCAGTCCTTTGAAGAGGAAGCTTGGTGACTCTTCACTACTTTTTAAAATCTATTTCCTGATGATCTTTCTGAAATACTTGGAGTTAACCAGAAAATGCTAAAAGCTTTAGCTAAGTTCAGTCCAAAGCACTGCTTTGGCAATCATTGCCAGAACATTGTAGTGACTATTAGAACCTTCAAACTGCTGTTTTGTGGACTCTGGTAACTCTCCTGAGCACAGGGGGAGCACAGGGCTGTCCTTCTGTGACATTTTTTTCTGAGTCTGCTCTGAATAGTTTACCCTTTGCATTTCACAGAACTTAAAAATCCCCATCCATAAGATAAATATTTTGGAGGCATCTCCCTGCCATTTGCTGAGGGCTTGTTCTGTTTTATTTTGATTAAAAAAACCATAATCTTCCCCAGAATTATTTTAGATAGCAAGATATACAGGTTTTGTTGAAATTAGTTATACAAAGTCAGCAGTCAGAAACATAAGTTGGTGACTTACACAATTAGATATCTGTAAATCTTAGAATTATAGAATGTTTTGGGTTGACAGAGACGTTAAAGATCATCTAGCTCCAATCATCTAATGCCATGGGGTGGGACACCTCCCACTAGACCAGGCTGCTCAATGCCTCACCCAGCCTGGCCTTAAACACCTCGAGGGAAGGGTTTCATTATTATAGTACTCAAACAGTCCACCAAGCACAAGAAAAGAAGACCTTGGAAATCAGGTTTGATATAATAAACAAAATTGAAAACTTACTCAATGTGAAATTTCCAAATTATAATTAAAAGGTTTTCTTATAGAGTCAGAAGAGCAAAACAGACTATGGCTCTAGATAACAGAAGTGTTCTTTATGTTAGGAGAATTTCAGAAAAATTAATATTATTACTTGTTTCCAAGCTATCCACTAATATACTCATTTGCATGTAGTGGTGCCTCTTCTCAGTTGTCTTCTTTGATACTTAAGTAGCTTTGTGATTCCTATGTCAAGTAACAGAGAACAAATTTTGTTCCTCTCACTCCCAGCTGCACCCCAGAGGACCGTACCACCTATGGAAGGCCTGCAAAAGCACTTTCTTATAAAAGCAGATGGTGCCAATTGTTCCTGCAAGACAAAAGATTAAAAGAAAATGTCTGTTTGAGTTAGATTACATTCCAGAGATCTGAACCAACTGCACATAGGCAATCTCTGCAACAAGGATGTCAGAATGACTGTGACCCAAAAATCACATTATATGTCAGTAGCAGGATACTCAACAAGATACCTTTTGAAATGAAGCATTGTGTTTGACCAGATGGTTGGCCTGAATTTCCATTGTTCCTTTTGGCTCTCTAGATATGCAGATTTCCATATTGCTTTATGTTTCCTCACAGCTCTGCCTAGTATTTACATTCAGATAACTCTGATAAAGAAAATTAAAAAGCCAAACACAGAGAAGCAACAGAGGACGTTTGTCTCTGAAGCCTGTGTGTGTGTATGTGCATTAAAGGTGGTATTAAAGGTGCACTAAATAGGTATTAATCTTGTTTTCTTTTTCTTCTTTTTTTTTAACATTTTATGTGAAAGCTGCTATGATTGGGATAAGAGTGAAATGAACATAAGTATGATAAATGATAAAGTGCTTCTGGGAGTAAATATACCACTCAGAAAGAGCATTGCTAATCAAGCAGTGCATCCAGCTAATGCACTCTGAGAGCAAGCACCTCAAAAAGATTCTAAATTTGAAACATTGAAGACTGGCATTTAGCTCGAGTAACTTCTGGTTTAAGATGGAACTGCTGCAGCAGGTGATCACAGTAGCGAGAAGAAGACTTGGAAGGGGCAGAAGCTTGATGTTTTGTATTGAAATGACCTACAAGATCCAGCGGAAAAAAGGAGACCTAAAAGCTGAATTTGCTAGTTGGTTTGTACTGACTGACAGTTTGGGCAGGGAATAGGATTATGGGAAGGAAAGGATAAAAATCTGACCCTCTTGAGTTCATAAGAGATGTATGAGTGTTGGTGCTGCTTTGTCACAACTTTGAAGGACATTTGTGAGTGCCTTTGTGAAGTCTGGTAGCCCAGGTGCCGAAAGGACTTCGGTCTGGCACACTGAAGCAGGCAGTAGGCATTGCATTTAGAGAAAGCAGCATATGTTCTGCTTGTGAATTTAATCTGCCACCCACTCTTCAGGAGTGTAACACTGCCCACATGTCTTGCCTGAATGACTTAGAAAATAAAGGGTTTTTTTCCAACTGTTACTCAGAGTTGGAACTGGCTGAGCTGGAACGGGTCAAGAAAATCACATAGAAGGGCTTCTCTTTTTAAAATGGAGCATGGAAAGTACTACTGGCTTGAGTAAATTGTTACATAACTCTAGGAGGTGTTTTGGGGTGAGTATTAGGAAAGTATCTGTCAGCATTTATTTAAAAACCTTTGCAGTTACCTTATGTTTCTGTGAGTGCTTACAAAGTTGCATATAAGAAGTTGCAAATGCATGCAGCTAACATTTTCAGAAAATGTTTTAATTGCACCTGATATTTATTCCTCCATAATCTTGCAAATTCGCTGCTTCATAATTCTAGGAATGGAATAGGTTGCCCACAAATGTTGTGGATGCCCCCTCCCTGGAGGTGTTTAAGGCCAGGCTGGGTAAGGCACTGAGCAACCTGGTCTAGAGGGAAGTGTTCCTACCTATGGCAGGGGGCTCTGAACTAGATGATCTTGAAGGTCCCTTCCAACCCAAACTATTCTATGATTCTATGAGTGCCCTTCCTTGTGTCTTGTCTGATCCTACTATGTGAAATGAAAGGAAACAGAATTCCAAGTAGCAGAGAAGATGTGCTCATGCTGGGTCTAGATTGTGATGCTTTGCATTTTAATTTGCATTCCTTTTTTAGTCATTCCCATTCTTCAATTTACTTAAATTTTTGCTTGTTTTTGACAAGCAGTGGTCAGTAAATTGACATTGTTGAGTAAATACAGAGCCTTCTTATGCCAATAGCAAGTGTAGGACTTGTGCTTCATGTTGTATTTATTGACTTTTAATTTAACCTACCACTTTGTTGCACAATCATTTAGTAATGTGAGGTCTTCTTACAGGCAGTTTTAATTCCGACAGCTCCAGAGGTACAAAAAGCTTGAATGAGGCTTCAAGAAATAATTACATTACAATCCCCATTACTACCTTCTGTTTCTTGCAACACTTTCAAGCTGTTCTCTGAGGCAACCAAATCTAGAAATGCCATTTTTTTAAGGAAAAATTTATTTTCTCTTTAGATCTGGGAATCTGGAGATTAAAGAAACACAGTAAGTGCTCCAAGATTGGTGCAAAAAACTATTGGCAGCAATGCCTCCACAAGCATCAGGTGGTTGAATAGCAATGGAGAAGATAACTTTATGTGATGACATTACAGTGGCATTGTATGTTACCATATATCAGCTGAGCTGCTATAATTGGGCATGCACTCTTTGGAGCACATTAGAAAGACAGTTTCTTTTCAAACTGGATGAAAAATTGATCTCATGTGAATCGAGACTCATCTACAGCAGAGAACCCAAATGTCTTTTCAGGCACAACTACAGAGGGATGCTTGGAACTCAAAGGATGGTTTCTCTCTTTACAAGGCTTTCTATTTGTGAATTTTGCTGAGCAGCAAGTGGTTACTAACGATTAATCAGTGGAATATAGGAAACCAAGTTGTTTTAGATTTGGACATCTAGTTTACCAGTACCTAGTGATCTACCTGCCCCCATGCGTAGGGACAAAAATGTCTTTGCACCTTCCCTGAGAATGAAGGGGCTTTCTCTTCTAATTAACTTGTTAAGGAAAGTATTTTTTATTACTGTTTTCTAGAATCTCCTAAGGACATCCTAGAAAGGATCTTTGCAGAACAATGCCATCTAGTCACCCGTATTTGTCAGATCCTCTGCCTTCCCTCTGCTTGCCTGGTTGGACATCTTCTCCGCAAGGTAGACTATCCCCTAGCTCCATGATTGGGCAGCTTTAAAACCTCTTGCTACATTTCTGAAGGCCCCTTTGTAGATGAAGCCACAGATCTATTTGTGTAGACATTTTGCACTGAATAATTATTAAATCCACTTCCCTTAGAGTCAGATTTAAAGGAGGAATTGTTTACTGGAAACAAGATAATCTCGCAACAGTTTTACTAATTCCTATTTAAATCTGGTCAAAACTTGAGGAAACCATAACCATAAATTACAGTGGGTTTTTTTTTTAATATCAAAGTATGCAATAAAAGTGGCTTATTTTTAATTTCATTGATTCTATGCAATAAAAGTGGCTTATTTTTAATTTCAGGATTGATTTTTTGTAGTTTTGCTAAAACCAAGCTGCTGTGATATGTAAGCTGTAGAATGAAGCACACAATTGAAAAAAAAAAAAAAGGCCCTTCTGAACTTTTTTACCGTGAAAATCTTTGAAGATTTTTTTCTATTTATGGAAAGAGAAGTTGGAGCACTGGCATTTTCACTTGCAATTAGGAAAGTTGCTGTATGTTCAGTTACTTCACATCTATATTGGCTATTGGTAAGCAGACCCAGATCTGGCAGCTTGCAGCTCTGCATTAGCTGAGTTTGTGTCATAGCCAATTGGTGCCTGACCTCTCCACACTGTAGAGGAAATGCTATTCCATCTGTATATCTCTTAGTCACATTAAATTATGTCATTTATACTATGCTGGAATGTAGAGTTTACTTTACGCTTTGCAGCAAAATTAGCAGAAGTAACAAGATATAAGCAGCAGCACAAAGGTGAAATACTGTGGGGCCCATTTCTCTCCAGCTTGCTTTGATTCTGCCAGGTGTTAAATTTAGGGAGAGAGGGAGGTTGTTTAAATCTATGGAGGTGCCAGCATGTGTAAATGTTTATAGGTCTTAAACACTCACTGATCTCAAGCAAGACTTCCATGTGTTTGGATGGATTGTACAGGATCAAGTCCTCACTCTTACTATGTTACACCCTTGGAAATATGAGCAGAAGAGGAGACAGGCATGTTGCAATTAGAAAATTGACATAAAATTGATAAAAAAGGTATTAAACAAGAAATTTTGCACATTAAATATGAGTTAATACTACCTGATAAACAGACAAGTATACATTGCTTAGGTTTTTTAGCAGTGGCCATGACTGTGTCACTCATTCTGTGAGTACAGTCCTGGATATTTTTTTACTGAAGGCAGCTAAAAGGAACAAGGATTTCCTTCAGGGAGCCTTTTCCAAATCCTGTGGATGCAGACAGAAAAACTGCTATGGATTTAAGTGGAGCTGAGTCCTGCACTTAATTTTTCTGTCTTTAATTTTTACAACTGCAAAGTACAGAAACTCTCAAAATACACACTTATGGATCCACTGTCTGCTGCCTAAATAAAGAATTCCTCTCCCTAGCACATGATCTACATTCTACATGGAATAGTTTCCAAAAGATGCCACTTTTTACTGTAGCTTGGTGTAAAATGGAAAGGCAATAAGACTGTCAGTTATTTGGTAGGGCTCATGCAGGCTGAAACAAGATCCAGCTGCTCTTTGGACATTTATTGCTTCACTTCTTTCCTGTTAAATGTCCACTGTCATTTTAGTTTTATGTGAAACCCTTCATTCAAAAAATATGATCACAGACAAGAAGGAGTCTTAAAATAAAAAAGTTTTCTATGTGCTAGCTGGTATAAAACCAGGCTATGATTGGATTGGTAGGTTGAAAGAAATTTTAAATGTTCATTTAAGTAAAAAATATCTCCAAAATATTTACAAATGGTGAAAATGTATATGAATCTATGACATAATTCATGCTATACTTTGTTTTATAAACATTCAGAAACTGCTCACAAGGAAACAGGATGTGCCCTGTCTGAGGACCTTTCTTCTCTTTCCATAAAAGTATCTGCTCCATGCATGTTATACAGAGCTGTTGTATATCACTTTAGTCCTAAGAAAATGCATATACATAGAAAGGCCAAGAATGAAATCCTTGAACCCTTGAATTCAATAGGAAAACTCTAATTGATTTTATTGGAACAATCATTTCACCTCAAATCCTTGACTGTTGAAAAACAGTGTAACTTTGTTGAAGATGAACTGATCTGAAGGATGCTCTGGTTGCATTAAAGGTGAGGATCAGGTCTTTCAATTGCACTTATTTCTTAGAGTAAGAAAGAAGTCAAAGACAAATATCTCACAGGACAAGTAAATGACTCAAATTTAGTTTGCAAGCTAAAGAACAGGGCAAAGCCTAGACTGTGGTTGTCTGCCCATTCATACAAGAGTGTCACTTTAAATGAATATAATTAGGCAAACTTGTGTTCATGTCAGATTTATATCCTCATTTGCAATACATTAACAAATACAGTGAAAATATATTTAAACACATTATATAAGCAGATTCAAGATCTTGATGTCTGAACCCACAGATTTATAAATTATGCTTGTAAATCAATGTAAATTGCTTGGTCAGAATGTTCATGCCCTGCCTTCATAGAAATTAGATACAGAAAAGAGTGATTAATTTGCCTTGTCCATCTCCCTGTGAGTGACGAATTATTCCTGCTCATCGTGATCTTTTCTAATATGTTGTCCAGTGTAACTTTGAAAGACTCAAAGATTAGGATTTTTCTATTTCCCTATCAGGTACAGATTTTTTTTTTTCTTATTGGTCTGATAATTTGAACTAAGAGGGGGCAGTGCATGGAATTTTTTTTTAATGTTTTGATAATTCAAACTAAGAGAGGTAGTAGTGTTTTGGGGGCTTATATTTGGAGGCATTGGCCTCAAACTTCTCCCAAGGACCTATACCATTCAAGAATAGAGAAGATGAGTACAGCTAGAACCTATAAACGCCAAGTGAAAATGTGAGCTGTGTATTTGGCATGCTTCGCTTCATCTGTGCCTAGAGCTCCTCAGTGATGAGAACCCCTTTGTCATCACTTTCAAAAATTGGCTCGTCTCCATTTCAGAATATGAGAAGCAAGGGGTTTAATAAACAGGTGCCAAAGTAAAGGAAAAGCTGGAATTACAAAATGGAAGTATTATTGCCTAGATTGAGGCTCTTAACATTAAGGGCATACTTGGTTAAGTTTTATCTCCCTCTCTTTTGCAGATTCCATTTCCCAGCTCGGATGTAGGAGAGAGATCTGACACCCATCTCTATTTAGCTGATGAATCTTGGCAACTCGGTCCATTAACCCTGTAGCATCACCTACTTCTGGAGTCTACTTGAGAGCTGTGGGATGTTAGTGGCATCAGAGTTTACAGGTAAATGAAGGAGGAGTGAGACAAACAAGCTCCATAGTTGTTGCTGGCACTGTCTGAATAGAGGCTTTGTCCAGCCATCTGTTTCTGTACAGTAGGAAGTTTTGCTTGTTATGGTAAGTGACTAGTACATGCTGATACCACAAGCTTTTCATGAACTTATCCATTATATGAAAAGTAAGAGAGACAGTGGCTAACTGGGCAAAAATGTGGAGTTAGTTTCTCATTTACTGATCAAACTGTCCTTGCTGAGGTTTGTAACTGTGTGGTAACTGTCCATCAATTTATTAAATGGCCTTAATTAAATCCCAGATCTAGAACAAGAATTTTAAAGGGTCTTCTGATTAAGATGCAAGAAATAATTGGAAGATCCAAACCCTTATCCTGGTTCTAAAGCAGAGTGCTGGCATGTGATGAAAGCTTCTAGAAGTATCTACTGAAGTTGATGGTGCCCAGTTAAGGGAATTGTTAACCAGATTCTTTTTCCAGAAACTATGAATGTTCATTCTTCTCATTAATTCACTGGAATTTTTTTTTAATGTAATGCTTCTCTGAAGTTATGGTACTTTCAATATGTTTTAAGAGCTGAGGCTCCCAAATAATTGATGTGATTCTGAAAATTATGTCCTTAATCTTTACATCTTGCCTCCTCATTATCTCCAAATTGATATAATGCTTTCCTTAAAGGAATGTTATGAGGCTGGCATAATTCAAGATGGTAAATTGTCTTGAGATCTGTAGATGGTGAGAGAAAAATATCAACTCTTTCTTCCCTGTGCTCTTTTTTTTTCTTTTTTTCATTTTTCTTCCGCATCTATTCAATTTTTTGTGTACTTTTGAACTGATTGTAGCTCTCTGGCTTGGGACTATTTCTCTTCTGAGAATTAAGTCATTTAGTACAACAAAATGAGCTTAGAAAAGCACACTATTCTTCCATAGAAGGCTACTGTACTTTGATCACCAATACATCATCATTCGTGACAGTGCTTCATATCTGATTCTCTTTTCATTTCCAGTGGCACAAATCTCAGTGAAGTCTGTGGAACTAAACTGGTGTAAGTGGGGATATTCAGTCTTTTCTCCTATTCAGACCTGCTTACTATGACATGTAAATTGACTACCTCTTTACAATAGAAGCCATTTAGGAGTAAATTTCCAATGTGGGGTATGATCATTAGATTGGTATGTAATTCATGTGTGCCATTTTGTAAATGCTGGTGCCCCTTTGAAAGGGGCTATGAAGGAAAAATGGTTACTTCCATAATGTTACTTAAAAGGCTTCTGTTTATCAAAACCTCATTGTGTCATGAAGGTAGTGTTCATGCTTACTGCAGAAAAAGCACGCTTGTCTTTGTGACTGATCTATGAAACAGCTCTTGAGTAATGGAAACTTATTTTGTACATACAAGAGAGATACATAGTCCTTCTCCTACCCCTTGAAAAAAATAGAAAATTTGGCTTTGCTCTTTCTGAATTTAATCTTAATCTTCATAGTGCTAAAACACTCCAGTGGGGCCAGTGGTTGAACTGAGCTACTGTATATTGCCTGCAGAAATTTATTACAAAATTGAATAATCTAGTATTGTCTTCACACTGTTTTAACCTTTTTTTTTTACTATTAAGAGGGAAAATTGAGGTTGGAGAGAGAGAGGTTGTCACTTACTTCTGCCTGCATATAGCATTTTTATTTCAGGTGCAACTAAATAATAGAATCATAGAATGGTTTGGGTTGGAAGGGACCTTAAAGATCATCTAGTTCCACCCCCCTTTTGCATTTTTTCTTCTGAAAAAAATTTAAACAATTCCTGCTGCAGAAGTGGCAAAGACAAAAATAGTTGCTCTGGATGTTAACAGAGTTGATTTTATTACATGGAATTATACTCTTTAGGCAAGGTCTCGGGGAGTTTTCTAGCCAAACAGGGAGTCTTAATAAAGTGCTGGCTGCTCCTCAGGCAGGGCTGGAGTTGCCTTGTCTTGAGAATGAATCATTCTTCACCTGTGTCTCTGATACACTGAACTATCACAATGGAAAACCATTAAAATATACCATAATTTTATATATGTAGCATCAAGGATTCAGAGGCCTCGAGGCCTGGTAGTTAATTATAGATAAAAAATTCAAAAACAAAACAAGAAGCCCTCATAAGACATGAGAAAAAATTCCTGGAACAGTATAACAACCACCACCCTCCATATGTGGCATCTACTGCACATGTATCTTCTTAGAGATGTCTGTCTAAGCAAAACACAATTAAAAAAATGGAAAACCTGAAGCATCCTGAAGGATCATAGAATGGTTTGGTTTGGAAGGGACCTTAGAGATCATCTAGCTCCAACTACCCTTCCGTGGGCAGTGACACCTTCCACTAGATCAGGTTGCTCAATGCCTTGTCTATCCTGGCCTTAAACACCTCCAGAGAGGGAGGATCCACAGCCTCTCTGGGCAGCCTGTGCCAGTGTCTCACCATCCTCACAGTAAAGAACTTCTTTCTTACATCCAACCTAAATCTTCCCTCTTCCAATTTACATCCATTCCTCCTAGTTCTGCCATCCTGTACCCTATTAAAAAGTCCTACCCCAGGCTTTCAGTAGCCCCCTTCAGGTATTGCTAAGCTACTATGAGGTCCCCCCTGAGCCTTCTCTTCTCCAGGCTGAACCCCAACTCCTTGAGCCTGTCCTCATAAGGGTTGTCAGAAGGTGTAACTCTATCATTCTGTCTCAGTCCCATGCTGAAAACTGATAATCAGTATCTTCATTATCAGTGGCCATATCAACATTTTTGAATTTTCTAGTTACTTTCTGCAATGGAGTGCAGATCTTAGGTGTTCCTGCTCTGGCAGGGGGATTGGTCCCTTCCAGTCCATGACATTCACTTGATTGTCCACATCATGTACATATTATATTGTTCCTGAGGTCCCTTCTGGATCAACTAGATCTCCCTCTTGGATTGGTGGCCAATAGACAGTATGGACATGATGACACCAAGTCATAATCCCTTTACTCCATCTAGTCTTTCAGTAGTGTCCCAGTACAGCTGACACCATCTCACACCTTTATATAATGGAGGAGTTTTTATTTCAGGGCAATAACTCTTTGAACTGTGCTGTCCAAGAGCATAGGCAAAAAGAAAAGCCTTCTTATTATAATTTTATTTTATGTGGAAATATTATTTCTTAAGGGTACCAGGCCATAACATGGAGACAGAAGATAAAGGTCCATAATGGGACTATGAAGGATGTGATCATGTGGCAAACAATACATGGACAGCTGTTGAGCCTGGCACAGACAGGACACCAATAAGCTGCCTGTCCTCCAAAGTATGAATCCCATTAGTTCAGTGATCCTGAGGGGGATGTTCTGTTGTGATCTGTTCAAATTGGCTGGTAAAAAAAATAAGTATTTCAGGGTAGAAGGACGTATTTCATAATGACCTAAGAGTATATGAACAGAATGCTGACTCATGTACTTACCTGATAATTTCTGTTTTGGTTTGTTGAAATGAAAACATGAAGTTACACCATGTGTAAGATTAACTTTAAAAAA
>VZTY01024825.1:984-54905 GCA_013400935.1 Turnix velox | reverse complement strand
GATGGGCGCGGGGGGGGGAGGCGGGTGACCCACACGAATCCCGCACTCACTGCGCGGTTGGAACAGGAGGTCACGCAGGCTGGCGGGGTTGCACATCCTGAGCAGGTGTTCCTATCCGCCTCCTAAGCGGACCGAACCCGCAGTAGCCCCGGGCGTGGCCACACGCCGCCTCTCCGCTGCCGTGGGAGGGCCCACAAACTCATAGTTCAGGCTACCGGGCCGGGCGGTGCTGAACCCCCTGTGGGCTTCCGCGGCGCCGGGTGAGGGTGGTACCTGCCATCTGCAGCGGCCGGGCAGGGTGCAGGGGGCTGAGGGGGTCCCCGCCGCCCAGGCTGGCCCGCTCCACTACGTCGTGGTCCGCCCGGCAGAAGAGGCCGTCCTCCCGCAAAGCGAACTCGTCTCCAGGGATGAGCTGGCGGCTGCAGGCCACGCAGCGGAAACATTCGATGTGGTACACCTTGGCGCGGGCGCGCATCACGAAGTCGTTCTTGCTGAAACCGATGCTGCACTTGGCGCACTTGATGCCGTATAACCTGAGCAGGGCCCAGCCCGGAGAGAAGTAGAAGGGAGGGAGGGAAGGAGGGAGAGACACGGGAGGGGCGGAGAGGGGTGGTAGGGGGAAGCAGGAAAGGGGATTGGGAGAGGGGGGAGGGGAAGGCAAGAAAGGAAGGGGAAAAAAAANGGCTGCAGGCCACGCAGCGGAAACATTCGATGTGGTACACCTTGGCGCGGGCGCGCATCACGAAGTCGTTCTTGCTGAAACCGATGCTGCACTTGGCGCACTTGATGCCGTATAACCTGAGCAGGGCCCAGCCCGGAGAGAAGTAGAAGGGAGGGAGGGAAGGAGGGAGAGACACGGGAGGGGCGGAGAGGGGTGGTAGGGGGAAGCAGGAAAGGGGATTGGGAGAGGGGGGAGGGGAAGGCAAGAAAGGAAGGGGAAAAAAAAGAGAAGTTTTCATTCCTGATGGTGGGCAGCCCCGCGTAGACACGCTACACTAGTGCACGCAGTCAACTAGTTAAATAAGCCTTGAAAATACAGAAGCCAGAAGGGGAAAGGAATAAACCAGACACGTTGGCTGCCGCCGCCCTGATCCACACGCCCCTAAAAGGGCAGTGGAGACGCAAACACACCGGTGGCCAAGGAGGTAGGGGGAGGGAAGGAGCAGAGGAGGTAGAAGGAGAAACAAGGAGAGAGAAACAAAAAAAGCGATCCCTTTCCTTCCCGAGGGGATGCCGACCTCTGCCTCCTGCCCTGGTACCTGGCCTGCAGCAGGCGTGAGGCCCACTCTTCTCATTCCCTCTCTCCTCACGTCGGGAGAGCCTGGCTGAGTTCGGGCTGGAGGTTTACCGGGGTCACCGGGGGAAAAGCCGGTCTGGCCAACTTGCCACCCGCTCTCCGCACATGAACGCACCAGACTCAAAAAGTGCTGGGTTTGTGTTTGGTCTTCGGTTTGTTTTTTTTTTTTTTTTAAGGAACACTCTCGGGACTTCCTGCTGCCTGGACTGCCGGCACCTGGAACTCGGCAGTGGCAGCCTCTTGTCCTCCTCTCGCCAGGTTAATTTTATACAGAAAATACCCCAACTTAAATATATATTTGCTCGAACCTAGGGAGGGGGTAACTGGCTAAATGCTAAGTGCTAAATGCCTACTAACAAGATTTAGGGTGTGTTGGCTTTGCAGCCGGTCCTTCTGCCCTCACCACTCTGTCCCCATAGCCACCGCTGGAGCTGCCACCTTGAGACTGGGCTCAAGCTCTCCCGCGGGAGCGAGAGGGCAACTTCTCGCTGAAAGCCCTTCACGGGAAATAAAGGTTTTCTGGGATTACACGCTTGAGTGGGTGGCGGGTTCCTCGTCTCCTCCGTGGAGGAGAGAGGGACACTATCCATCAGGAGAAAAATACAGCAACTCGGACGTCTAGAACTATACAGTTGCTTGGATCCCACCGAGTGCTCCTTACAAAGTCTCCCCGGTACCAAGTAAAATTAACATTTACCCGCAAACGTACATATACATGCGCATACGCAAGCACTGGGTCCACAGAGCCGTAAAAGCTGTTACTAAAACTGAGTAAACCCACATTTTCTCGACAGTACACCTCCTTAGAGATACAGCTTGTGATGTGCGCCTGTGGATAGAGATGCTTATTTACACTCACCTTTAGCTGCTCTGTCTATAGGTGTACTAATCCTGCATGCATAGTACATATTTTCTAATCAAATGGTTTTGGGAAGAAAAAAAACCCCAAACAAGCAACAAACAAGGCGATGAAAGCGCGTTCACAAAATGTATGCATTCATAGGTACAAAAGTTGGGGGATAGGGTGGTATTGCCCATGTACTCACGACTACAGATTAGCTCACTGTATAATTCAAAGACTACTTGCATATCACAAATTTCTTACTTTTAGAATTATAGCAAATTAAACGTATTATGCATTAATTTAAGAATGTTGAGGGGGTGTTGGCTCAAATATCGCCCACTAGTTCTAGCAGGAGGTAAGTGAGCACATCTCAGTCCAATCGTTTTCCTCTCGTTTGAAACTGATGAAAGAACAGCATTTAAAAGCACGGCTCCAAAGTATATTTAATAGTAGAGAAGTGTTGGCCGGGGAAGTTGGCTAGTTTTCACCGTTGTAAAACTTAGAGAATAATCTCACAACATGCCTTGAAGGAACGATCTGTTTATGCATTTTTTTGCTGGAAAAGAAAGGCTTGAGTACTTTGTTTCAATTTAGAATTACAAAGAAACTAGGGAAGATACCTTAAGTGAGTAGGTAGTTACCTGCTTCTTTCAGTTAAAAAATCCTGTCCGAACCTCATTATTACACAAAGTTATGGTTTGGCAAAGTCACTAGACGACAATGAAACAGATCAGCATGACCCAAGAGCACAAATAATAAACACACTCGAAATTCCTGGTTTGGTTTCTCTGTAGTGTCAGGATTGGCAACTCTCACATTTTATCAGTTACCAGATTTTAATGTGAGGAAGGAAGCAGTTCCATTATCTAAATATACCCAATTGTTCGTGAACAGATGATGGACAATTTGATCTGCTCTGTCTAATTCATCAGTACAGATAAGATAAGAAAGAAAAGCCAGTCAGATATCACCAAAGGGGTTAATATTTAAAAAGATTAAATGTCAGTTATTTTAGCGAAGAAACATTTCAATCTAGGTTTTAACCTCCCTATTAAAGGATTCTTTATTCTGAAGGAAACATCGGGTTTGTTTTTGTTTTTCTTTTGCCTGTTTGTTTTTGATAGGCCTAGTTTAAATAGTTTTTGATTGGTTTTGTTTTTTTCCCCCTCCATGTATTTATTTTTTCGGCATACATGCTTGAAGTGCTTTTCTTATGGATGCCGTTATGCCTTTGGAAAAGCACAGAGAGATGACTATTCAGGTTGTGTTAAAAAGCGATCAGCGATTGAAAATATTGTCCATTATCTAAGATTTCCCACTTCCTTAGAATCACAGAATGCATTGTCAAAATCCTCAGGACGGTCCCACACAGATGCTAGTTGTTCCCGAATGTGGTTTTTGTTTATACAGAAATTTGCATTTGAATCTATGGAATAAAAACCTTGAAGACTAACTTTTTTCTTCGCCTATCTGTGGGAAAATCACTTTAGAACATATCAGTTGCCTTTTACCCTCTTTCTCGCCATTATTCCTCTTCCTGCCTCTGTTAGCTTTACAAAGTTATGGAAAAAAAAAAAAAAAAAAAAAAAAGGACAGAGAGAAGTCCCACCGAAGCATTAAACAACGTAAAAGGCGTACCTGATATAATCTCTTTTACAGTAGGTTTTGCCATCCCTAACAAAGCACGTACAGGTCTCGTCCAAATACTGATTACACTCTGCACATTTCAAACACGCCGCATGCCATTCCAAATCCGGAGAAACCCTCAGAATATACTGATCGTGAATTTGATTGCCGCAACCAACACATAGGGAAATCAGGCGTTTTTCTGAAACGAAAATAAATACATGATTGACTAACCGTTTACTCTTCTACAGAGATAAACACATTTTTAGGGCTTACTCTGGGACTGTTGTTGATTTTTTGCCCCTTTGTTTCTTCTCTTTTTTCTCCTAAAAAATATACTTCTGGATGGTAATTGAACTATGCCATCAAACCTTGCCTCGTTTAGAAACTAGGTGGAACATATACTAAAAATGCAGATGTGAACAGCCTTCGGGGTGATAGCCTTCGTTTAGCAAGCCTTGCACGGAATCAAAACTTCATATTCCCCCCCTTGGTTTATTTTTTGTTTTATAGGTTGCTTGCTGGGATTTCTCGCCTTACCAGGAGAGCACCTTTATGTTTGATTTCCTTTATGAAAAGGCTCTGGCTGGAAAAAGTGAACTCGTGGCTAGGTGCGCTTCCCATGCAGCCCTATGCCACAGGAGAGAGAACTCGAGGCAAGAACAGGCATCATTACGATTGTCACTTGCTCTCTTTTGCAAGTCTAATACTAATTCCCCGAAACGGACTAGGTAGTCGGGTAGTAGACGGGTAGTCAGCCTCTAAGATCGAGAATGCTCTGTATCAGGAGATCTCGTTAAAATCCTGTCTGTCCACAAACTTTAAAATAGAGCAAGACCCCAGGCTATTAACACAGCAAGCATGCAGACATGGCAACAAAGGCACCTTCTCTACCATCCAAATGAAGTTCAACTCTCTAGCAATTCGCCAGCCTGAGACTATTACAACAGACATCACATTTATTTCAGCAACGGTAAAAATTCCTCCTTACTTTTTGGTGGGTCTCCCATGTCTCCCATATCTGTTAGAGGGTGTAATGTCCACAGTGAAATGGTATACGGTTTCGTTTTAAGACCCCAAAGTTGGATTGAAAGCTGTCGCTAAAAATTAAAAATAGAAAAAAATTTAAAAAGAAAAGTAGTAATAACAAAATTAAAAATATAGACTACAAAATAAAAGGAAAAAAAAAAGGCAAAACAAAACACCACCGGCGTGAGAAACACTGTTAGGGCTGCGGAGCAAGAAGGGGTTGCGCGGAAGGAGCGGCGCGAGGCGCTGCAACGGAAGCGCGGCAGAGTCCGTCCGCGCTGCGCGGGTCAGCGCGGTGCGCAGTGCGGTGCAGTGCGGTACAGCGGCAGGGGTCGGCGCGGTGCGGCGACTGTGCCGAACTGGGCGCTGGCAGCTCGGTCCCTCGCCTCGCCCTTATCTCTTACTCAAACTTCTCTGCTCCAACTCAGCCCGCTCGCCATTGGCCTGACGTCATGAGCGGGGACGTCACGCCCGCCTGATGATGATTGGCTGCCGGCGGCGCGGCGCAGCTGTGCTCATTATCATATTTCAGCGCCGAGCGGCGCGGTCGCCCTGGGCTGGGTTTGCTCGTAGGCAACTTTTCCTTGCTCCTCATTTGTATTTTCCTTTATACTTTCTTCTCGTCGCTTCGCTCTGTTCCTGATGCTTGTTCCCCCTCACACCTTTCATTTTTCTTTCTCGGCCCTACTTGAGCTCCTCCGCCCCTTCCCCCTCTCTGGGTCGCAGTCCCGTTTTTGCTACATATATACTTTTTAAAATTATTATTCTTTTTTGGGGGGATGTGTTTGGGGTGGTGTTAATCCACCTATTTCCTTTCCGGGTGTTTATCTCTCCCAGGAGAGTGCCACTGCTCGCGTTTGCCCAGGGGAAGCTGTCCCGAACGGGGAGGGCAGGGCTGGCTCCGCACAACCTCCCCAGCTGCAAAATGCGATTGTTTATGTTTGTCCTTCAACCCCCTTATCCCTTCAAATCGTGGATAAAAGTTTCATGCATTTCTGATAAACATGACATTGAAGAAGGCACAAATATTTATCTTAAATTGTCTCTCAACACTCCCTCCGTTCTGTTTTCCGATTCCTTTTAGATTTTTTTTCTTTTCTTTCTCCCCTCCCCCCTGTCTGTATGCATCCTGTGTTTAGACGGTTTCGTGGATTGTATGGAAATAGAGATTCGCGGGGAAAAGTGAAGAACTTCTACCTTCCCTCATGAAGAGTCCCTTGAAATTATTATTATTTAAAAAAAAAAAAAAAGGGAGTGAGAAGACGTGGACTCCGCCATTCGAGTGTCTCCGCGGCGCTGCTCCCATGAGGCGATGAGAGATGCACGGAGCCGAGAGCCGCGTTGCAGTGCAGAGGCTGCGCTCCCGCTCACCGCAGCGGGGCACCCCCGCAGCCCGCTCCGCCGGCCACCCGCCTCCCCGGCGCTTATCTGAAAGCTTCCCAAGCCAAGCAAAACACAACTTCTCTTTTGTAAACCGGGCACGGTTTCTTCTGTGAGTGTTTTTCACAGGGGAGGCTCCGTTCAGGGGGCACGGTGCCTTGTTTGTCTCTGTGCGAAACGGTATCCGCACCCCGTTTTGTCCCACTCAAACCCTTGTGAATTCCCGACCTCTCAATTTAAACGTCTCCTTTGAGTTTAAATCTCATTTTTGTGTTCGGTTCCATATGAGCTTTTACACCGTTCTCAACAATCTTACAATTACTATTCATCGGGAAAATATATTTTTTTCGAAGCCCTATTATTTTTTGTTTGTTTCTTTTTTTCTCGCTTTTTTTTTTTTTTTTTAAGGCAACCGCCTTTCCGTGAGAGAGAGGTAAACCCGTTTTTCCGCGGGGAAATCTAGTTGGGATGTAACAGCCACGACAAAGTTCAGAAACTCGCATTTGCTGTTGAGACAGTTGCTAAACAACGTCCTCGGAATTCCAAATTAGTTTGCAAAATGTTTACCTTCCCGAAGCTGAGGGAGCAGAGCACACCCTCCAGGTTTATTTCAGACAAGAAGTGGGACCCAGCGTTGCTACCTGTGGAGATAACTAAGATGTCTTGAAGTGATCTCAAGATAGTGTCAGGAGGTAAAGATACGGCTGTAAACACACACATATGGTTACTTCATATATTCGTCGTTTAAATAAACAGAGGGAAATGACCACTTTACACTCAAGAAACTGGCCATATGTATGAGGGGGTGTTACTGTACATATGTATGTTTAAAAGAGACCAGGAATATGTATACGTTATAATTCTATGTATGAGCTGAGTGAACCAGAAAATAATTATCAGCAATCACTGCTGATGCTGGGCAGCTTCTGACAGCTTGGCACATGTTTGGGGCAAACCTTTAGTAATGGCTAGTTTCACCCAAATAGATCCAGATTGCGGGGTGTGCCGCTGGGCCGGGCAGGGAGAGCACCGACGAGCTTTTCAGCCTCCGCCTCACCGTCTCTCGGCCTTGGAGTGGGCCGCGGTGACCGGGGACCGTCCCCCCCGCCGGATTCCCAGCTGGTCGCTCTCCGCGCTGCGATGCGCAGGCAGCGCGCGGGCGGGGCGACGGGCGACCTCTGCTGGCCGAGGGGCGACCGACCGCGGGCCCGTGCGGTGGTCGCGGACCGGAACTTTTTTGTGCCTCCGAAACTGGCATTCAGTAAATATCATCCTCTCTCCCCGTCCTCCCACTTCTCCCCCCCCCACCCCGACTCCCCTTCCTCTCCCGGCAGCACTCTGAGAATCCCCTCTCACCTCTCCCCCCCAGCCTCCACCTGTGACCTCGCAGGCAAAAGATCCGAGTAATTTAAAAAAAACAAAGGGTCGTCCCAG
Organism: Turnix velox; assembly: GCA_013400935.1. Classification (NCBI taxonomy): domain Eukaryota; kingdom Metazoa; phylum Chordata; class Aves; order Charadriiformes; family Turnicidae; genus Turnix; species Turnix velox. The sequence goes on along the minus strand of VZTY01024825.1, from coordinate 47,295 downwards.
TAACTGAGGAAAAAAAATTCCCCGATTTTATAGGAGAGACTGAAAAGGGGAAGGTGCTTTTCCCCAAGCATTTATCCCCAGAGATGTTTGTATTTCTTTTACAAATTTGACCTGATTAAAATACACCTTCTCCCAGCAGTGAAACAACGCATCTTATTTTCCACCATTACACCTTTGTTTGAATATAATTCAGTACGGATTTAGTTTTATGAACCCTCTCTCCCTAACTTTTGGGGGTTTAACTACTGTTTCTGGCAGAGGTGCTTAATCTTTTTAAAAGATGTGCAACAAGCGAGAAACCTGTCTCCGCCCCAACGAACCAGGATTGGGAAGAAAAGGAGGGCTTTGATCAAGGTTGCCCCCTCCCCCCCCGCCCGATCTACTGATTTGCTTACTGTGTATTCGATTCGCTTTCCCAGTAAGGAAAACCTCTATATTTAGCCAGCACCAGAACCGGGTTTAAGGGAGTGAAATAATGAGTCGAACTGCCAGTTTCATTGAATAAAGTATTTAAAGAAATACCGTGTCGAATGATTTCTCTTTCATGATACACATAATTGGAAGACACATTTGAAACACTTCCGAAGATGTGTGAATTTTATTTTTCCCCTTTTTGGGGGGGAGAGGTGGGGTTTTTTGTGTGTGTATAGTTTTGCGGGGTTTGGGTTTTTTTTTTTCTTTTTTGTTTTGTTTTGTTTTGGTTTGGTTTTGTGTCCCTTTTCTTATTTATTTACTTTTGGGGAAGGAACTGAGCGGAGCCTGATAAAATACGGTGGCTCTGCACTGTAATCACTACCTTTCATCACTGTGAGGGGCTCAAATAAGATTATAAGCAGCTGAGGGAAGAGAAAGGGGAAAAAAACAAACAATCCAAACTAACCCCCAAACTGACAGCGGCTATTAACCCTCTCTACCCCGTAAAGACTAGCTACAAATTCCATCCTGAGTTTGCTTAGAGGCAAAAGCTAGGACAGCTTTCTAGGGAGGTAAAAAAAAAAGGGTGGGTATGGGGGAGATTGAAAGAAAAAAAAATGGGAAAGGATTAAGGAGATATTTCAGGTTTCGGAAGGGAGACATCACTGGAGACTGTCTGAGATGCTCTTGCCGGCCACGGCAGAGGCAGCGCCGGGCTGTAGCAGCCGAGCCCCGGGAGGCAAGGGGGCAGCGGCTGGCTCCCCATCCGCCCCGCTGCAGTTTGTGGAAGTCATTGGGCCATGGCTCAGACCATGGGACCCAGCCTCGGGAGGCATCGGGGTGCCACAGAAACACAGTAATTCCGACTCCGGTTGAGAGGGCTGGTTTTGTCTCACTGCATGGCGGTGGCTCAGCGTAGCTTGTCTACTTGGGCAGGCAGAGAGGTTCCTTTCCTCAAATCCGCCTCAGAACTTTTCTTGAGGAGCTTTACACCTTACACTTTACACCAGAAAGATGCTTTTCAAGAAGAGTCTGGGTTTGGCTCCCAGAGGTTCAGATTCTTCCTCGCTGCTATGTGGGATGCGCCGAGAACACCAGGGCTGATGCAACGCAAAAGGGCTCGCACAAGGCTGAAACTGGAAACAACACAGCAAGGAAATAAATCACGAAATGCATTAGGAACTCCAGGGTATAGGCTTTGGCTCATCTAGAAGTGTGCAATTTTTAATCTTCAAGTCTTAGGTACTGCATGTGAGACAGAAGTGCACTGTAACAATACTAAATCTACCAAAACACAAGAAAACCTGTCAGTAGGGTTTTACGCGTCCAGAAGACCTCGTTGTTTTATTAATAAAATTTGGCTTATTAAACAGCGCTACCGCTTAAAAACAAAGGCAATCTTTCTCTCCTAAAGTCCTCTCCGAGTTCATTAACTCTGTCACAGGGCTGGCAAGCGGCCTCGGCCCCGCGTTAATCCGGTCATAAACGGACACACTGTAAAGGGGAGCTCAGGTAGGCGAGCCAGGTCTCTGGCAGACGAGGAAAAATATCCTCCAAAAATTCTTCAGGGAGTAAAATGCCCCAAAAAGGAGTTAAGAAGGTGTTAGAGCGCGGGTCGAGCCAAGCGGTCCGTAAGGAGACTGGAAAAGCCCCATTTCTCCCCATCCGAACGCTGCCCAAACTCAGCAGCAGCGGGCTCGCACGGTGTGCGAGGAGGGTCGGGGATATTTATTGCTTTAAACTTTCCCCTTTGTTATCTCCCCTGTGTCAGGAAGCGTCCGAGAACAGGAAATACAGCGGCGATTTCGTCTCCGGGGTGAACAGAAATCTCCAGTCAGGGAGGTAGTTTTAGGGCCCACTTTCTAGTCTCGGCTGTGGTTGCGGGGGGGTGCCGCTGGGGGTTGGATCGTGCACTTTCGCTCTCTCCGTGGGTTGTGGGAAGCTGTGAGGACGGGGGCAACGAGCAGAGACCGATCCCTCGCGGCCCCGAAGGGTGCCTAGCTCAAGTCGGGGGGATACACTGCTGGGAGAAGTGGTGTGTGGAAGTGTGCGGGGAGAGGATACGGAGCTGCAGGATAATTCTGTCGCCCATGAGTCCGTCTTGCCAGGAGTGTGCGTGGGGGGTACCCTGTCGTTCACACGGGAGACTTGCATCGCCGAAAATAACCCCCAAGCAGCGTGCCGGCTCGGGGCTGCTACAAATGGTCGCTCCTTCAGAAGAAAACAGTCCTCCCCTCCCAACCCCCCGGTACTGAGGGTGGCTTTGGAAAGGAAGGAAAAAAAACCCACGACCTGAAATTCCCCTCGCCCCTCACCTAAATAATTAATAACATCCTCCTCATCAAGAACAATAATGAGCAACAGCCGATGCCAGTCCCTGATGTGGGGACCGCAGCAGCTACGGTCTGGGTGAAGGCTGGTCCGTCCTCCCGCCCGCTTGTCCCGGCCGGGGAGCTCTACGCAACACCGCGGCTCTGCAGAGAGTGGGCGGCTCCGCGCCGCTCCGCGCTTCAGCTGGCAGGACGCCGCTGTTCACTCCGCGCCGAGGGGGCCAAGGCGGGGAGCCAAAAGCGGTGGGTAGAGCGGCACCAGCTGCTGTGCGGAGGGCTCTGCTTGGCGGAGCGGAGGCGCCGTCCCTCCCAGGCAATTAGGCATTCATTACTGCCTCGCTCGCTCCTGCGCTGCTCACAGCGACGGCTTTAATGTTTCACCAGCTTTGAATATTGCCTGTGCGGAGAGCTCTGCTTGGGCTTTTCCTTTGGAGAGCCGAGACCCGGCGTCTTCTCAACAAGGCTTCAAGCGATGCAAAAAAAAATCCCCACAACCACCTAAACAAACCCATGACCCAACAACACCAGCAGTGAAAGGGAAATAACACTTGTCTGCCACACAGAGACCTGGTTGAAACCTAGCAGAGGTTCATCAGTCCTTTGTCATTATAATGTACATTTATTGCTTCCCAAAAAAGTACAATGAAATTGACAGCAGCAACCTGAAAAAAAAAAATCCCCACACGGAGTTATCTGCACGGAGGTTAGATGGGTCGAGCTTATTAGCTGAAGAGAATAAATACATATAAACACAAAATGATTCACTGTTAAATTAGCTATTATTACATAGATCCTGAAAACCAACCTTGCAAAATCAAAGGTCAGTAAGGAGATCCAAAAAGTAGATGAAGTTCGAACAAGGAACATTTATAACTTGTTTACCTCAGTGTACATAGATACTGCAAGTTCCGTATGCTCACATAAATATTTCTGCAGTGCGTACAATTTATTTTATTTATTGTGGGCAGAGACTGCCTCACTACAACAGAAAAAAAAACCCACAACAAACTACCAAAAAAATCCCCTTAACAAGATTTGCATAATGCCAGCCCCGCAAGTTTGAAACCTGCAGACATAAAGTTGTTAAAGTGGCTACACTCAAAATAAAGGAATCCTGTGTGAAAGCAGTGCAATCAGCATGTTAGAGGGATAAATTAAAGACAGGTCATGACCCTTTGTACAATCGTTTCTCATTCATGAAAGCAAAAGAAAGGAGGGGGATTTTTATGTACTGTCCACTGTTCAGCGGTCTGTGTTTTGAACAGGGGCAAAGAAAAGCCATCAATAAATCATAAATCTTACATTAAGAACAAACACACATAGCATACTTATGGCTTAGCATTTTTTCCCACTTGTGGGACATGTGCCATCCATTACGTACAAAGATGAAAGGTGTATCATACAATACAGTGGTACTGGGTTATATATGTGTACAGATAGAAAGACTGTCAGAGTATTAATGCAATAGATATCACCCGTACATATGTTACACATTTGTAACTTTCATCTGGAGTGCACAATCATTATTAAAGCTACTTGTGGTTTCCTTTGTACTGCTCAGAATCCTGCATTCAACCCCAGAAAATGAAATGTATCTTGTGTAAGTCCATCAAGAGCTTGAGCTGCCTGTCATCGTTTGTTCCCTTCCTCTATAGGGTGTGTGTTTCTGCCCGCATGGTTATTTGCATCCACACACTGAGATTTTTCTATATCTGATGCACACAGCTTCTGTTTTGCTGTGTAAACAAACATATACAGGCTGAACTCAGCATATGAAGACCCTGCAAGAAGGATGCAGTCTTTAACAGTCAATTTCACCGTTGAACAAATGTGTTTCACACCAGGGATTTTCAGTTGGTATCAACTTCCTATATGCATATATAAGGTATATGACTGACAGATCAGAAGAAAAAATTGATGTCTAAAGGGTGTTTTTCCAGTTTGCATACAGTTTGCAGTAGTCCTCTTGGTTCCAGGAAAAGTTGTAAAGAAAAGAAAATCTCTTTGGACAAGGCAGGCTGGTAAATGCACTGTAGCCCCAGGACTGTACTTGATGACATATACTTTGGGTAATGCTGCAGGTGCAATCAGTAAAGAGGCCGTGTCATTCCCACTGTTGTCAAGAGTGCCAAAATTAATGGGGGGCTTTGGAAAGAAGCCAGATATGATCTGATCTGAAGGCCATATGTAGTTGTGCCATGTGGTAGGACAAAATGTGTGTACAAGGAGTGACTGCAGTAAAGAGAATGACGTTCAGGGAAAAGATTAAAAAGGATGGATGTGGCAGAAGAGGAAAGAGAAGCGCAAGCAGAAATTTACAAAGGAGTAAGTAGAACCACAGAGAGGCAGATGTGAGAGAAATGCTCAAGAAGTTGAATGCAGTGCAATAGGAAACTGAGACAACAAGGAAGAAAGAAAGAAACAAATGGTGGAAAGAATGTGAAAAAAAATTGCATGACAGAATGAGGAATGAGAAGAAGGAAGATGGAGGCAGGGCAAGAAAATAGAAAGAAGAGTGCCTCTTCCTTGGATATGCTGTGTGTGTTTGTGTTTGATGGTGCAGCTGTGGAAAATCAGATGCTGCCACTGATGATGATGATTTGTCATTCAACTGCAAAAGTTTTCCAGTCTCTCACAAAAGTATTTTTATGTTATAATCAGTCTTAATATGTTTGAAAAAAGTTTTTCATGTTCATTTTAACAATGCAATAATTTATTTGCTACTCTTGGATCTACATAGAATTTCTTTCTCTTTAAAAAGAATATTATTTTGATAGTGTACTTGTTTGTTTTGTTTTTAAGAAAGCACTGCTGTTTCAAAAGACTGACCTACTCCCCACCAAACCTGCCCTTCACCAAACCTTTCTCCCCTCCACATCTCCCTCCCTCTCTCTCTGCAACTCCTGTAGGTCAAAGAGGACCCCTTCTCTGCATATGTGCAGAAACTAACAGGCCTATAAAAACTTGATGCGAGTCAGCATTACTCTATAAAAGGTCGACTACAAGCTGAATCAAGCTATTCTTAAAAGGCATCTACCATGGAGAAGAAGTATAAGACAGACAGGAGCAGCATAGCAAAAGACAGAAATCAAAGAACAGAAAATTTTGACAAGCTTTAATACTTTTCCTCTAATACGTTCAACAGTGCTGATATGCACTGCCCAGGCTGATGGGCTAAGGTCAGGTTGATCTTAGCTATGCAAAAGGAAGCAGCTGTCAGCTGTGGCACATGGCAGATGGAGAACCCTTATCAGATTTTTTAAAACCTGAAATGACTTTTTTTTTTTTAATTTAGAAATTTATTTACTCTGTGACATTAGAAACCCTAATGCTGGCACCACATGTTGCAATGGATCATCTTCTACCTCTGTGTGACAAGATAAGAGTGTTTTTATGATGTGTATATATTTTGCCATACTTGGATTTTAAAAAATAATTTGGGTCAGTCTTATTTGTTTCAGGCCTTCTGCCTCTTTATCTATACTATGCTATAAACATTACTGTTGATACTGAAACAATTTGGTTTGACAACATTTGATTATATAGTAGAAAAAAGAAAAAACAGCTTTATTATGACAGGAGTTCAGAACAGATGAGCAGTATAGTGCTTTCTCTACATCAAGTCTCTGTTACGTAGCAGGCCTGTATGGAGTTTCACTGACATGACCATTTATAGCATCCATGACTCAGAAGTTAAGCAAATGGTAGCATGTTAAGACAAAAATAAGATACGTCTGTTCAGAAGCTCCACTGAATACAATTTTTGAGTATACTTTGTACAAAGCTTCACATGCTTGTTTTAATGCTCATCTGTGGATTTCTTAAGGTATCAAAGACTCAGGACAGTCATTACCTCAGGGACTTACTCCTTAATAAGAGTCTGGGAGTTGTGGATATCTGTGCAGAGGGGGAAATGTGCAAGACTAAGACCAAGGATTTCAGCCAAACAATATGGTGATGCAGGCAATAATCAGTGCACCCATTTTGCATATTCATTGAACTGTCCTTCACTTTTCCTTCAAGTGAAAAAGGGTGAATTTCTACTGCCAGTGTTGTGAGTGGGAGGCCTGTTGTTTGTAGTGCACCATTCTGACATATTTCTCGTCCTTGAGAATCAAAGTAATACTACCTTTGGAACTTTATGTTCCAGTAAATACATGTGCACATTAACAAATATAGCTCTGTGTGTGCAATATCATACAGGGACACCAGCTTTAGTACTTAAGCAGGTATAAGCTGAAATATGTTTGCATACATTTTCACCTGTGATCCAGCAAGATCTGTAAATCTTGCAGATGCCCCGGACTACTAGCAAGCAGTTAAAATTTATAAACAAGAAAGCAAAAAATTTTGGTTAGTATTCTTTTCTTTAGGTACTTACATTACGCATAAATGACCTTTGACTCTAAAGTTATTCATTATGCAAGTGGACTCCTTATAGATTTAAGAGCTCTGTTTAAAAAGTGGTGAAGCATTCATCTATTTTTAAGGCTTCAAGTCAGTTTACTGTCACAAATGGTGTGACACATAGATTTACAAGTAGGCACATAAAGTACATGGCTTCCTGAACCTCTGTCACCCTTCAGTCATTTGCAGCATTTCTCATATACTGTCATCACCACAAAAAAACAATTTTAGTTGTGTTGGATGAAATTTTGCCTCTACTCTTGGAGGAGGAGGAGGGAGGGACTTTCTAGAGGTTACCAGTTTGAGCTGGTAGTTAGATTAATATTTTCCCTTCTTTTGGAAAGAGCGTTCTGGTTTATACAGCGTGGCTTCACCTAATTTCATTTGCATCTGGAACCTTCTTTAAATTTAAGACCTGACAAAGAAACACAATCTTATACTTCAGAAGGTTTGCTCTTTCATTTAGGGAAATAATAGATCAATGGTTTCATCATTTTTGTGGGAAGTCAAGGAGATGTTCGGCAAAGGTTCTTGCAGCTTGGTTATGTTTTATGAACATAATTCAGCTTTGATTCTCACCTGTCCTTCCTCTTATTTCTATTTAGTATAGTTTAGATAAGTAAGATTGTCTTGAATAGTCAAGTATGACAGTCCAGAACTGCAGATACATGCATTTGGTGGCCTAATCATACAAATCTTTGCTCAGATGATCAATGACATTGATACCAGTCAGGCTACATGTATGTGTGATTTTATTCACTGAAATCAAGATCTCTTATAAAAGTTTCAGTACAGATTTCTGTGTTAGAAGCCACACTCAAAGGCAGTGTTTTATTAGAGTAAGGACAATTATCATGTCAGAAAAAACATACACACTTAAACATTTTATTCTGTCTAATATGTAAAATACAGAGAAGGATTTTTCCTTCCCCCTTCGTGAAAGTAATACAACTGAGAACATCACAGTCATTAGAGTACTTTCATCAGAAGACAGAAATGTCTCTTTAATCTATGTCCAGTTACAGAAACAAAATTTATGTAAGCTTCATAAAATTTGACAAACTCAAATAAGACAAACTCAATTTGTGTGAACTAATTAATAAAAGTGCTTTTATAGAAAAGAAAATGATCACTGGAATTTGCTTGATGGTCAAAATACTGTCAAAAAATGAAACTGTTAAGCTTAAACATACATAAAAAATCATTTTTTATGAAGCATGATTTTATGAATTCTTTAATGTCTTCCGATTTGTGTTCTGATGACACAGAAACAAAATGGAAAGAAATGAGGAGTGGGTGAGAAGTGGAGTAATACACAAAATTTATTTGTTTCTGCAGAAAAAACCTCTTGAGGCTAGTGAATGGCAGCAGAATCTTACATAATCAGGAGTCAAACTGATAGTGCAGTACTATAGTAGCAGAATCCAAAACAATTAATATAGTTAGGTTGTACTTCAGTGTTTTTATGTTTCTTATGTCCCTTTCAAAAAAATTCAATGTAATGTGCAATTAATCTGACAACATCAGTAAGATCTTTAAATAACTTCTGGCACAGAGTGGGCATGTTTTCCCATGTACTGTAAATATTTGCATTTTATGATAATCCCACAAGCCTAAATTATTCTGAAGAAAGTTTTTGGATTGCTGAATAAACAGCTTGGTGCAATTATATTTAGAAACTTACAAGGCCAACATGTGTCTAGTGCTTGTGAATAGAACACATATGATCTGTATAAATCTACCAGCTCACTAATACTACCATTTCAGTATCCTCTGTGCAACCATCAATAAATTATGACTTTGCAGCTAGATCTTTAACTGATTAATTGCAGGCTTTCACAAAGAAGCTTTTTCTGCCTCCGCCCCAACCCCTGAATATGTCAGTAACAGAGCTATTACATTCACAGACAAAAGAGTGTGCTAATACAACATTAAACTTGTGAAGCTAACTTAAAACCATGGCAAGCTCTTGTTGTGTGTGAAATGCTGAATATCTGAGACAGTATGCACTTTGTTTTGCTTAGGTAATATAGAGATATACTGACAAATTCTGAAGCAGAAATGAGCAAACCCATTACGATGACTATTAATGTCTTTGTTATTACTGCAGTTAGTTAAACAGAGAAATATCTTCAGTTCATGATTCCTGCCATTAAGCCATGGCAAAAAAAAAAAAATAGAGCAAGGGCCACAGACATGTGTTTTGGTTCCCACTTTTTTATAACACTGAATACTGAGGTCAGTCCTACAACTTAGTTTAAATTTACTATTGGCTGGTATCCATTGATTGTATTTCAAAGTTGAGCAGAGCAGAACCCTGATGTGAATTTTCCTGGTGAAGTTATGCCTGAATGTTGACTATATGTGCCCTATAGCCTATCATTTTTATACACATTTTTATATCCATTTAGAAGCAGGTATAAAAAGACATCAAAAAAAGTCAAGGACTGGGCAGATACTGCTTTGATGAGATGCATGTGAAGAACCCCTTTTCAATTCATGCAATGGGAGTGGTTAATGACTTTGAGGCTATCCTTCATGTGTCTTGGGGTTCTAAGAACTTACGTGAGAATGTATGACCTTTTTTACTGTGGCTGTCACACGCTGTGTGTTGCACTGGAGTACAGAAATGCTCTGTTCATAGAGCCTCCCTTCAGCTTGTCATAGAGCCAGCTGCTGCTCAGCTGCCTGCACATCTGGCTAAATAAAAATCTTAATGGTTTCTGTGCATCATTGACATGAGCAGTACCATAGTGGCCCTCCAAGTATGCTTCATTGCAGTCATGATGGATACAAAGAGGTACCAAGACAAAAGTTGCTTTCCTTTCTTTAAGAGTTTATGTTCTTTTTCTTAAGGTCCTGGTTGTACTGAAGATGACCAAAGATACTATTATCACTACACTCCCTCATGTATTGGTTATGGAAATGAGAGGAAGCAGAAATAGCACAAAAACTTTTTTAATATTAAAAGAGCATGCACCAAAGTAGTACAAAATGAAATGCAGGTTTCCTGAGTTCCATGTTGAATATTTCCATAAACTGCATCCTGAATATACATTATCACAGAGCACAGTGAAGATTAGATCCAAAAAAAGTAGTGTATTTACTTCAGATTTCTGTTTTTTCTCCCAAAACTCTGATACTTCTGGGGGTTGGCGGTGAACCTGGAGCCCCGAACTAGGTCTCTCAGCTTGCTGGGGTGATGTGAAGTAGATGAGCTCTCCCACCATGGAGTTCTTATCACCTTGTCATTACTACCCTAGTAGAAGAGGGTTTCCAGAAAAGAATAGACACCTTCCATCCACTCTACTGAAGATACACGACTATGAAGAAGATATGTGCTGTTAAACAGGACATGAAAATAGGAGGAAACACAATTCTGATGCTCTGTGGCATGTCACTGACTTGGATAAAGAAAAATCCAGGCTGTGATCTTCGTCTCAAGGCTTACATGATTTGTTCACAGATGCTCCATATAGTGGTGGAACAAGGAGCTAAAAATATGATCTTCTTTAATTTTCAGTCAGTAGAATAAAGAATCCTCTGGTTCCTCTGGTTATCATCTTTTGGTCCTATAAAGCACAAATCATAAAATTTCCTTGTTTGAAACAGAACTTTCAAGTCAGCATGGTGAAGAGAAGGCTCAGGGGTTACCTCATAGTAACTTATCAATACCTGAAGGGGGCCTACAGAAAGGCAGGAGCAGGACTTTTTAACAAGAGGGAGGACTAGAAATAATGGATGTAAATTGGAAGGGGATTGATTCAAGTGAGGGTAGTGAAACACCGGAACAGACTGCCCAGAGAGGTTGTGGATGTGCACTCTCTGGAGGGCCAGGCTGGACAAGGCACTGAGCAGCCTGATCTAGTGGAAGGTGTCCCTGCACATGGCAGGTGGGTTGGAACTCGATGATCTTTAAGGTCTCTTCCAACCAGAACTATTCTATGATCACCTGCATCAGCCTAACTCTGACAAAACCCATCACTAATCTAAACTGTATCTCCAAGTACTATGTCTACCCATCTTTTAAATACCTTCAGGGATGGTGCCTCAGCCACCTCTCTGGGTAGCGTGTTCCAATGCTTGACAACCCTTTCAGTGTAAAAACCCACTCAGTCCTTCCCTGGTGCAGCGTAAGGCAGTTTTGTTTTTCCTGATGCCTGTTATTTGGGAAAAGAGACCCAACTCCAGCTCTCTACAGCTTCCTTTGAGGTACTTGCAGAGACCGGTAACGTCTCTCAGCCTCCTTTTCTCCAGACCAAACAATGCCATCTCCCTCAATTCCTACTCATAAGATTTCTCCTGACTTCTCATCAGCTTTCTTGCCCTTCTTATCCTATTCTTATCTCTGAAGCAGGCAGCTGAAGTATCAAAAATACTGTGCACACATTACCACAGCTATATGTCCACTCAGAGTGAGTTCAGATGGCACCACTTAGACCTTGGGTGTGCATACTCCAAAGTTTCGTTATATATGTGCTTATTAAAGAGTGCCATATTCTGATGACTAGTAATGTATGAGTAAAGACGTTGCTTGTAACCCATGAGAACACAAATGCATAGTGAACATCCAACAGCAAAGTACTTCCAATGTAACTTTTGGAACAAATAATGGCCCTTTAATTCAGAGTTTTTTCATAAGTATCTGTTTCACATTAATGAATACTTGGAAATTGAAGGAAGCAATGAGTAGACAGTGTAGAAATCCCATGAGTGCATTCTCTTTCTAATCTCCACCAAGCCTTCAAGTGTAGCTGAAATATCAGCTGTGGATAGAGTTAGTATTACTTTGCAGCTCTTTTGCGCTGATGGAGAGATCCAGCTGATGTTTTTATAAGACAGATCATTATTTCCTGTCCTTATCCCTCTTTCTAAAAAGTGTCCTTTTCATTCCTCCTGGTCTTTCCCTGACATTTACACGCTCCTGGTCTGCTCACATCTTCCATCATCATGTGCACACTATCAATTCCTTTTTCTTCCCATTACTTTTCTCTGCCCATGGCAGTCTCCCCGTATCTTCAGAGCATTTCTAAATTTCATTCTGCTTTCTATCCTCTGGCAATGGAGGAGTAGTAGTGAATTACTAGAGAGGAATGAAAGAAGTATGATATAATATTTGGTCGGCACTTCTCTCAGAATGAAACTTCCTCCTTTCAATGAGAGGAATGTTAAGGTGTTGCTGAGCTGCAGGCTACTAAATGAGAGGGTTTGCATTTGCCTCAGAATCATTAAACTTGTTTCCAGACATCTCAATACCATTGAAACATCAATTAGTCTGGTGTTCTCCACCTCAACTCTTCTTCTTGTCTCCTAACCTTCCCTTTCCCCTCACATAATGGAGGAACTGTGAGGAGCTTCACAGCCTCACAGATGGGTCTCATAACACACATATTTCAAGGGGGAAATATTTTAATTGGATTATCAGTCTACAAAGATATGTACTGGCTCATTATTTTCAAGGGTATCTCTCTCAAGAAAATGGACCTACTTGACATGGATGCTAAGATTAACTTTGACACTTAGAAAATTTCACAACCAGTATTGACTATAGGTTATCAGAGCCATCTGGGGACTGATTCTGTAACTGCTTTTATCAGCAGTTAATTATTTCTAGAACTGAATATGTTACAAGCAGTGAATTGAAGTAAATTCACACATAAAATTAGATATTTATCAACTGAACATATCTAGAAGATATTGTATCTCGTCTTTCTTTTGAAGGTATGCGACTTATGAATTTCAGAATTAGCAAGGCACAGAATTTCTTGGATTGCAAGGTAGCAGAGATTTCCAGTCACTTCCATTTGTTGAAGAGACTGTAGCCTTTGTTCTCATTGCTCTGATAAAGGCTTTGTGCAATTATTCTTCCCATTATGAATTCTGCTGTATGATTTCCAAGCTTTCTTTCCAAGATTGATCTGAAGTCCACTAACATTACATGAGTGGTTCAGAACACAATTTCTCCTCTCAATACTGCTGTCCATAATGAGGACATTATCTCTTTTCCCACAGACTTCTAGTTTTCTTGCAGTTCAGGTCATGATGGCAATGTTAATGTATAAGTTCCTACATGGTTTGAATCAATTATACCTGAGGCACAAATTCTGTGTCCAGTGCAGTTTCAGCATCTCTGAGTACATCTCTTGTCACTGTGTGTGGCATAGCTGTCCTCTTGTGGTATGTGGTACTCCCCATGCCCCTGGTACGTGGAACAGGCCCTCCTCAAAACAAGCCCACATAAAAAGGCAATGTGAGTGTCTGGGCTACAGTCCTGCAAGTACTTCTCATTGAGGTCTTCGCTGTGCCAGTTGTGATACTTCAGTTAATCAGCAAAGTTGGATGGGATAGCAGGATGCAGTACCTTCTGCTGCTAGGACTACGTAGTGAGGCCAATTTTTTAATTGGAGATTCTTAAACTTGTATTTGTGTACATACTATACAAAGTAGAAACTCTATAGATTACATGAAAAAAAAATAATTCTAAGCAGGAACTCTTTAGTATATTTTACATTTAATTCAAAAAACAATATGGATAACAGAGCAGATCTCATGTTACTCACTGCACTAGTATTTGTTAGAAAAAACCTAAATTGTGTAGGTGACTGTACTTACTCAGAATACTCCAAAATGATGCTAACAAAACTGCAATGTTTAACTGTACCATCTAGTACTCAACAACATGGGATCAGAGGCCAAACAGTCCAAGCCAGGAGTAACAGGAGATAATTGGAGGAATCCAGAGGCAACAACTGGCAATTCTGCCATGTACTTGAAAGAAAGATTACTTCACAAAAATACAACAATCATAAAATTAAAGATTTACAAAAACTATTGTGTTACTGAATATAGTACTGTGAAAACAGTTGTAATGACAAATTTCTAACAATTGATGTTCAGATTATTCACTAGTTTCTTAGCAGCTTGTTGCTTAATCAGTAGACACAGCTTATGTTAAAGCTTGTCATGTAAAGAAGACACTTTCTTCAACCACATCTTATGAATTTAATATTTAGATTATAGTCTAAGTATACATCTTTCTAATCAAGATACACAGTTAGTAATATTTGACATTTTGCGGCACCCAGAGGTTGTATTTTTGCCTTTCACCTAAATTTCTGTTATTTTCTCCTGAAGTTCCTTGTCAGTTCAATAAAGCAAGAAAGACAGAAGTCTCATTTTATTTTGGTATCTGTTGCAGAGGAACTACTGAGAAAAGACATCATTGTGAATTTGACTGAGAAGGGTTTTAGTAATGACTAAATGATAATGCAATTACAATTAATTGTTGACTGAATCATAATCAAAGGGTGGTTCAATACTTGAATGGCAATTAAAAGTTATTTAACCATAATTTAAATAATCATTTAAACAATAATTTAGATTGTGCTTAGATGGCAGTCAAACACTCTGCAAATTACTACATTCCTAGTAATTAAGAGCTGGGCGTATGAATGTCATTAGTAGTCATTGTACTTTTAGGCCTAGTGTAAAATCTCACCTATCTTGTTACAGACAGCAGATACCAGATAAGAGGTCTCTCAAGCATGAGGAATAACCTTGAGAGTCATACCTGCTCAAGGGGACATCACTACCATTCTGTAGACTGTCACACAGGAGAGCTCAATCGGCTTGGGGGGGACTGCAGATACCTACAGCATCTACAGTGTTTGACTTGTTATCAACACCCTCTTTGATGTGTGTGCAAGTCTGCAAATATGGCATTTTTATTTTTGTCTGTTCCCAGCTCAAGCTGGTACTGTTGTCTCCTGATAAGGCATGGCTTGGACTCCTCAGTTCTGGAGAAGATGTGGTCCATTACAGCAGTCAAGGTTTGAACATCAGGGCTGATTTCAGTCAGGCCTATCATTGGTGATGCCTGAACTCATTTAGAATGAGAATGTCTGTCACAGCAGTATTCTTGTTTGTAAATAAAAACTTATTTTTTTTCCTTTTCCCACAAAAACAGTCTGAACACTTCGAGTCCACTCTGACTTTAAATGAAAGCAACATCACCAGGTGTGGGTTTTGCATTGTATATACCAAAGCATAAAAAATGATTGCTTGTTTATCATTGATTGCTTGTTTACCATTTTACCATTGATTGATTGATTTTGCTTTTGGCTAGTTACCAAGGAGTCACTATGGTTAAATGGAGCACCAAAACACAGTTTTAGGAGAACACACTTTAGTTCCTTCTGTTTTCCTTTGGTATTTCTGATTTTAAGGCCATGTGGCTTTAAACTTAAGTCTACAGCCAAAAAAATTAAAATCTCTCTGTATGTGAAAGTCAAGATTTTTTTCCAACAACAATTCCAGGAGTTAGTACCTAACAGAAATATTGTGTGTCAGTAAAATCCTGAGATTTGGCAATAAGCTTTAAACAGAAATTCTGTATTACAGCCAAAATTAGCATACCTTAATTAGATGTAATTCTCACTGCACTGCATGAGCTATAGTTTGCAATAGGGGCTTTCCACCATTAGATGCCTAAATACCAGTGTTTTCAGAGTATTATAAGAACCTAGGGAGTCAGATAGCCAAATACATGCTAAAACATAGGTGTCAGAGCTTTGCTCTGTGATTTGCAGGGAGTATAAATCAGGTGCCCCTTTTCTGCCTCTGAGTTTAAGGAAGATACAAAAAATGTGCTAGAAAGGTGAGGACAGTTGCACACAAGTGCCTTCAGCAGATATATTAGAACTGATTTAGTAATAGGTCTCACAATTCTGGTAGAGATGGGATATATTTAGAAAGAAAACATAACTTTTTTTTTTACTGCAGTAGGGAAAAAACTTATCAGCCACTCAGAAAATTATAGCTAGTTTTGAAAAGATTTTTTCCACATCACTCCAGTCTCATCTTTGTTTTTGTTACTGCTGCTGTATATTTTCATCTATGTGCATACTGATTCCTCAAGGAAATGTTTACTGAAGTTTGACAGCTGGCAGCTTTAGAGAGCTAAACCAAACTAACTTCCTCCAGAACAGTGCTATTTTGCATGCTCTCTCATGACTGGATAATGTGAAATAATTTACTTGAATTTCTAAATGAGTTTTAATTAAGATTCTTTAGATTTTTAACAGGATTTGAAACATTTTGTTGCCTCCTTCATTTTCATGTTAATTTTGGATGCCTGCTTGATTAAGCTATTTTTTACACATTTTATATCGGGGTTTTTGTTGTGGAGTTTGGCCTTGAGACCTTAGAAAAATGACATTGTTCATGTAACTCTCCCCTTGCTCTGCTTAAAACTATCTCCCCCTTAGTTTAGGGTCATGAGCTTTCCAATGAATAAATAAATGTAACAACCTTGTATTATGAAGGTTCACACCTTCACAGTGCTGAAATTTTTCCAAAAATATGGCCAGACAGGAAAATTTGTGCGCAGGTTTAGGTTATTATACCATAGCCTACATGTAGGGCTAGGTTTTAGCTTCCAGTATTTTTCCACAATGCCACAGCAGTCCATATAGTTAGATGAATCTGAAAGAGTATGGATACTTTTCAATGAACTTGGGTTGTTCATCCAAAGACTGCATCCATCAGAATATAGTAATATTGGAAGCATGACCCACAGAGTTTGAGCACTGAAGTCTGCAGTAAAGTGCTACCAAGTCTCTAAGGTTAAGGGAAGAGGTACTTCACAGCTCTCTTCTCCCTCTTTTTCTCCCTCTCCCAAGCACATACTAAAGACAAGGAGTAATATTTCTGTTCCTGTATATGATAATCTTAGAATCATAGAATAGTTTGGGTTGGAAGGGATCTTAAAGATCATTGAGTTCCAACCCCCTGCCATAGGCAGGGACACCTCCCACTAGATCAGGCTGCTCAGTGCCATGTCCAGCCTGGCCTTGAACACCTCCAGAGAGGGGGTGTCCACAGCCTCTCTGGGAAACCTGTTCCAGTGTTTCACCACCCTGACTGTAAAGAGTTTCTTTCTTATGTCAAGCCTGAATCTACCCCCTTCCAATTTACATGCAGTTCAAATCATATGATTACATATGGGAGAAGAGGATGAATTTGTTTACTAAGTTACAATGTTCTGCTTGGCTGAAATACAGAGAAAGTTCCTTCAAGTTAGAAAGAATCTATTTCAGATCTGCCATTTTACCTGTTATTCCTGGTGGCACATGAGATCAAACATTATTTGTCTAGATTTGCTTAACTTGTCTTATATCAATGTACTTGCTGCAGCTGTAAGAATTAGATCTATAAAATCCTAAAAGTTACATTGCCATCTACTTTCTTCTAAAAAAATCTATACAGTTACTTCATTTGATAACCTGTGGCATTTTCACACTGATAATCCATATTTGAACATGCCTTATGATAATTTTGGATATAATTTGCTTTCTGTTTTTACTAGAATTCACATTTTTTGTCTTAGCTTCCTGAAGTAAAAAATCTGAGATTCAAACACTTTTTAGGAGGGGTAAAAAATTAATTTTCAAAAGTTACCTTTTGTTCTCCTTTTCTTTTTCTTCTAGAATTCTTTCATGGATGCCACTCACTTATTTGCTTTTTTTGTCCAGGAGGTTCTCTTGTTTAATATTTCAAGGCTTATGATTATAGTCACCCAGACACTGTGGTTCCCCCCTGAAACTGCCTCAGATCCATTTCTATAGATCTAATTAATTTTATCCTTGATTACTGCCTCTGTCTTTCCTAATGTTTCAGGAATGCAAAATGCTCCAGCCCATTTTCTTGCATATATCAAGAAATGCTTTCCAAGGTCTTATTTATCCCATTGAGCTCTTACATGAATTTCAAGAGATCCTCTCCAGAGACATCCACATAGTGATCTCTGTTGTAGGCTACCTTTTACTTTAACACATGCCGATGTTGCTTAATGCCTTCAGAAATGAAAGTTTAAAGCTGAGGCAATTGGAGAGCAAAAAAAAAAAAAAATATTGCCAGAGCGTGTAGCTTGCAATATATAGTTTCCCTTGGGACAGCAAAGTCTGAAGAGTGTTTTAGAGTCTGCATGAAAGTTTCTGCTTATCTGTTCCTCTGTGCTCGCCAACAGGGATTATTTTGAGTAAGTACTTTGCTTTATCAATTTTACTGCAGCTGATGAATCTCCTGTCTCTCCCATTTCACTTACAAAGGGCCAAATCATGTTTTCTCCTGTTACTAAGGTGCTTCAAAACTGGCATTAATCCCCAAATTAATATTAATTCATATATGGAAAACTGCTTCTCTGTCTGGATATGTCTTTGGAGAAAGTGCATCACATGATCAGGAAAGATATGAACACTTTTATAAGTCATGTTTGCTGTGGGAGAAGAACTAGAACTCCTCTCTTCTGATGGTCTAGACCAAGATGCCTGTTAAAAAGATGCTACAGGCTCTTTCTGTCTCATGTAACAGTTCTGCTTTGTGTGAAATCACAGTTTGATGCATAGACAGTTAATGTCTGAGCCTTGTCATCCAACATGGAGTCATAAGGAGCCTATAATGAGCTCGGTCCTGCCTGCCATCTGTGATTAAGTGTAAAAGGAATCTTCAGGAAAAAAGATTCTTGTTGCTGCAGGGAAGTGGCCAAATTGTGATACTTTTCTGGATTCTTCCTGTGAAATGTGACTTCTGAAGGATTTATCTTCTGATGAGGAAATAGCTCTTTGTTTCTGCTCTTGTATTTCCAGCTGGAAATTCCACAGATTTAGTGTCATATGACACTGAGAGGACAGACAGGTTCTTTTAGGGACCCTTGGCAGAATGATGATAGTACTAAATCATTATTATAATTGCTTTCTTAACAGGATTTTATGATTTGTATAACACAGAATTTATGATTACAATAGCACAGCAATTCTATGAGCAGAATCTATGTAGTACAACCTGTAAGTAGTCTTACACAGAATTTATAATGCAACTTGATTTATGATTTCTAATCACCTACACTCTGTAGATCATGTAAAATCTTAATAGATGGCTTCCCTTATCAATATAACAATCACAATCTAGACTCGAAAATCTTATGCAAGAGCACAAGTAACTTTTTCATTTCTTAGAGAAGCAGAGGACCATGGAGATGTTCTTGGTAAAAGAAGGGCATGGTTCTCTCTGTCCAGTGGTAGTGAGATTCTGTTCTGGGTTCCCCACTTAGGACTTGTAACTGCTTATAGACAGTGCTCTGTGTGATGTTTCACATTCCTGTGCATCTGTCTGGCTGAGTGCCCAGGACCTTTAAGGCCAGTAAGGAAGGGAGTGATCACCCTGGCACCCAGGAACGTTGAGGCTACTAGGGAGTGAAACAAGAAATGAGTTTGGTTTGTCTGCTTGCTTCACAAGACCTTCAGGGCCTGATAACGTGGGGAAGGAAGCAAACACATGATTTACTTGGTCACAAAAAGTGGCTGCTTACCTCATTAAATGACCTTTGTTATGCTGACCACATTACCAGGAGTGGGGAGGAGGGGCTGCTCATCATATTTAGTCATCAGGAAGTTACTGGGATTGGAGTAATTTGCATTTCAGAGGTTCTGTCATTATATTTACCTTTTATTTTTTTCATTGATTTATTTATAAAAGCTGTGTCATAAATGTGGGTACTTTCTGAATATGAGAGTATATGGCATAATCTGACCTCATATAGTCCATTTACCTTGAACAGAGACTCCCAAACATGGACTCCACAGATTGTAGAGGTAAAAGTGAGACAGTCTTTTTGAGGTCTTTGCTATTTTTGTCTTCTGTAGAGAACACATCTGAAAGAGAAAGTCATAAAACAAGAGGGTAATTCTGTATACATTTGCCAAATTCTTACTTTTCCACAAAAACCAGCCTGTGGCTTTAGGGTGGAGCAGAGCATGAGGTTTTTTTCATAGCATCATGTTTTTACCTCCACCCACAGATGTTGCTTTATTAACCTGGATTGCCTTGGAGCCACTTCAATGATCACTGTACTGAATTTCACAGTGTAGATGTAAGAAGGCAATCATTTGGTCAAGCACAATCCAAAAACTCACTGGTCACACTCCCAGCATGGTCTTTGTTGCTGGCTGCCAGCTGTCAGATGATTTGTCTCCAAAGCCTGCAAGCTGTTTGCAGTTTAGCCAAAATTAAGGATTTTAAAAAATATCTGTGATGTAGAAAAATTTCTAAAAGAGGCAAAATTTAAAACCCTAAAATACCTGATTAATTCATTTTTTCACCTTGATTAATTCTGGACTTTAGGGATTTCATTTAGCATATTTTCTTAAGAGCAAAGACTTGTCATTCTGTTTGCTTGTCTGTATTTCTAGATACTTTCTGCCCATTATCAAGGGAACTAAATTCTTACCACATATTATAGATAGAGTAGGCACTGTGCCCACACAAATAATGTGATCTTATCTGCTTGCATAGAGAATGGAAGATAGAAGACTGAATGGAATAATAGAATTAATCTGTTCTATGTGCTTCATATTTAGGAGCATTTCAGAATTGCTGATATTTTGAGTGTAAGTCAAATTTTTTAAACCATCTTAGTTTAAAATCAATTCCCAGAAGATTACCTACTTCAAATGCTGTTGAAATGGAATAATTCTTACAACATCTCAATCATCACTGTATGTAATGCTGAAAAGAAGGGCTTTGAGATCCTAGTTCTGTAAATTATTCCATCTAGTGTCTTCTACAGGAGCTGCCAACATTGTCCATGAGTTTGAAATCTATCCTTAAGTAGTAATGTATGTCTCAAGGATCACAAGCCCAGAGTGCTACGCTGTTCAGTAATTTCTCTGAACACTTTCATTGGTTCTATCACTGTCCTGATTTCAGATGGGAAAGAGTTCATTTTCTTTCTGTGATTGCTGCTAAAGGAATGTCACTAATACTTAGTGTTTCTAGGTGTTGCTAAGTGATGTTTACACTATTCAAGAACTTTTTCAGTTTCCCATAAAAACATAGTCAGAATGATGGAACAGCCAAAAGAATATTCCATACCACAAAAAAAATATTCATTATAAAATTAGAGGTTGTTTGGAGGATGAGAATTTGCAGTAGCTACTTGGGATAGTGCCACTTGTCCAGGTGTTGAGAGCGATCCAAGTAAATTTAATCATTGTTATTATTATTGTTATTTTTTCCTTTTCTGTTGTTGTTTCTGCTAGTCTGTCTTTATCTCAGTCCTCAAGGTTTCTTTTTAATCTTTCTCCTCTTTTTCTTTTTTTTTTTTTTCCCTCTTTTCTCCTATAATCCTCTTGGGGGTGAGTAAGCAGCTGCTTGGTTCCAGTTGCTGGCTGCAGTTAAACCATGAATTCCTTTTCCAGGGGAATAGATAACCCTCAAACAAATTCCTGACAGTCCCAAAAGTGACATTAATCTGCACCCATCTGAGAAGCCTGAACTCCTGTGTTCTTTGGCCTTTTCAGAGTATCTCAGAAGCAGGTTCCTTGTTTCTGAAAACAAGCAATGAATCATGAATCATAACTGAGTAGGGAGCCCTGGTCCTCCAGTGTCTAGCAGCCTGACCTGATAGCAGCTGTCTTTGCTGCTGGTCCTTGAACAAAGTGCATGCAAGCAGAGGGCTTCAGGCTCCCCAGATCCAAGTCTCACACATACCACAGATCAGACATTGCATCCCAATAGGTGACCATGATATCTTCTTTCAATAGCATGTATTAATTGTTATGTTTCAAGCTAAAACACTCAGCATGCTGTTCAGCAGAAATAACATGCAAGTTACAGAGCTACAGTTCTTTCCACTTGTTCTGCATGGATACAGCAAGGAGATCATAAACACAAATAAATCCTTCCAGTTACCATGGACAAAGCAAGAAGCAGAGTGAATACTACACTTTGACCCTTAACAGTTTGAAAGATCCTTCCCTGTAACATCAGGGAATGCTGGTTTTTCATACCTTAAAGATTATTATTTAACACACCCCAAATGGTGCAAAATGTATCACGTGCATTTTGAATTGTTAGAAAACTTCATTAGAAAGTCTCTGTCTTGAATGGCATAAACAAGTCTATAGTTACCTACTTCTGCTATTGAAGTGCCAATATGCTTGGAAAAAGGAAAATCAATATTCGTGTTTCCTCCTCTGTTTAGAAGTTGTGTTTTGATGAAAAAGATAACGTGACAGGAAGTGTCAAAGACAAAAAATCTCCTTTAGATTTGAGAACTAGCAATATTTTTACTTATCTTTTTTTTCTTTAAGGTTCAGCTGGAAAACATTATATTCAAAAGCTGACTACTATGAAGAAGATGAAATGCTACTTTCAATATACTTACTGAACTCAAGCACTTCAGTGTTTTTTTTTCTTTTAAAAATATTTTGTAGGGCAATAGCACTTCTATAAGTATGAAACAAAACAATTTTCTGTGGCTAAAATTCTCAAATCAGCCTCCTAGTATACAATCTATGCAAACCCTTATTTTAACTTTGTGTAAGTACACAGTTTGTATATAGTGTTTGACCTTTAGTACCATGTTTCAAACTGCCAGTGTTTTAATAAACCACTGGAAAATAGAGCTATCTCCAATGCGTAGACTGAGCACAGAAATAAAATTATGCTTTAATGCAACCATGAAACTATGGCATTCCAAAAATTACATATTACAGTGTGTCCTAGAGCATTAGATATCCGTTAATCTTTTAGCAGCTTTTTGAGCAGGACATCTCTTTGAGCATGAGTGCTTGTTTCCAAAGAGACCATGCCCTTGTCTTAGAGAGGGGAGGTTATGAAGACTACTGAAGGAATTTGTCAGAACACCAGATTTATTATCCTTCTCTTTTTCAGAATGTACCGTGTAATCTCTAATCTCTGGAAAACTTTGATTTAACATGTCATCTAAAAGATATTACTGTATTATTAGTAGCACACTAGCCAGAATGCAAAATACAAGGGTGCAAGTAGAAGGAATATGCCCCAGATTTTCAGACTGACTGCAATCTTCTGACACAGCAGTGACAGTGGTACCTTCCAGTTAAACTGCATCCCGTTAGTATAATTTAAGATTAAAAGAGTGAAGATTTATAAAGTATGATTTTAGGGAACTAAGACATCTAAGACATTTTAGAGAAGTACAGCATCGATCACAGTTATATCAAATTCCTGCGGTTTTCCCATCCTTAAAATCTGCTTAATGCAAATTAGGATCTGTAGCAAATACAAGCCTACTGTCAACAGACATCATTTTTTTACACAGTAGAAGTTTATTTGCAAACATGGAGGACCCACAGCCCACTGATGGTAAAAACTTTTCTTGTTTATCCAAGTATAAGACTTGATCTCTGGAATCCTGCAGCATATTATCGAGTCATGATACTTTGGAGAGAGAAATCAAAATGGCGAAACAACACTTTTTGTCATGGAATAGGAATACCAGAGCAGGGTATTCACCTCCTGTCAAGCAAGCTGCTGTGAGTTACAATATGTTGTCTGCTGCAAGACACAATATGTTGTCTGCTTCCTTTGTAATGTGAGTTAATTTCTTCACTTTCTTCCAAGTAATTATAAGAAGGAAAATATAGTGTCCTTTTCTCTCCTGCTTACAACATATTTATGGTTAATCCTTATAGGTGTCTGCATAATAAGTTTATACTTCTGGTTTTTTGCTTAAGAGTAGGGTTGGAATGCCACGGTTTCAAGATGTGAAATGCTACATCATATGAAATAAAATCCATTGGCTGAAGAAATTTTAGAGTGTTATAAGATTATATTTCATTTTATAATGTCAAAGGTTCCATGGGCAAAAATTTGCAACAGTTAACAAGTATGACCTTTAAATTAGTCACATGAAATTCAAGGCATAAACTTTAATTTTAGCTCATGAACAGCATGTCTTTGCCTAAGAAGTCCAGTAGAAGGAATGACTCCACCAGCCTTTTTTAATATCACGTTGGTGAGTGATATCAGAGTGATGGTTTGAATCTGTACAGTAACTTAAATAAGAGGAAAGACTCAGACTGTGTGAAAGTGAAGATACTTAAAATAATCAAATAATCAAATTCTTACTTCATAAAGTTTGATGTGCTGAATCATGATGAAAAGAATCATGTTAGAACTGTTCACGCATTTGTGTCATATATAAATAGATAAAATCAAAATACTTTTTTCTATTTCATTCTACAATTACAATGTAGAACCTGGAATGCTTACTAGCTACTTGAGATCAAAGTTATTTGAAAATGCATTTGTCAAAAGGATAAACATAGAATATGCTTTGAAAACTAACCAGTTTTGAAATATCAAGGATCACCTCTACTGCCACCTACAAAAATACTTATAAGAACTATGAAATATGAGATATGCCAAAGATATGTCTCCCATCATGGGCACAGAATCCAAAAGTGAGGCATATTCAATGTCAGATATGCAGCCTTTTCCAATAGTGCTTCTCATGAAAAGTTAAATGTAATGTCTTACCATTCACCCAAGTTAAAAAACTATATACCCAAGAGTTCTACAGAGCATAATGAATTAGTCATCACTAGATTCTGTTCTCAAGTAATGCGTTTTTCAGGACTGAGAAACAAAGCTATGAAATCAAAATAATCCAAAGTGATGGTCTTTGCTTTTCAGCATGGTAATCCCACTCTCCAAGCTCTAAAGAGTATTTTAAAGTTGCATTTAATTAAACAAGAACTGTGTATGCATTCAAAGTCACACATATAATACTTCTAAAAAAACTACTGATGCTTAATTGCTGTTTATACTTTCAGTTTCTGCATTTGAAGAAGTAGCTGAAAAAAATATTAGGAGGTAGGAATTAGCCTCTATATGTCTGATGACTGGAAAGCTTCTTGTAGGAGGTTTAAAAGAGCTCAGTGTGTTGAGGACATCAGACAGAAAGCTGAGAGTAGAAGAATTAAATATAATGAAGTAGAGATATATTTGAGGAGCGACTAGATGACAACAGAGGTTGCTGGTTGTGAACTCTCAAACTGGAATTATATTTTTGACCAAAATGTTCACAGATGTAATAATCATTGAATTCCAGCCTTAAAATTTTGCTTCTTATTTATGATTTGCTTTCTTGTAATCCAAAACAAGAAATTTAGTTTTTCTTATTAATATACCCTTTTGGAGCTGGGTTCATGAAATAGTAGAATACGTTCTACCATCTTGAACATCAATAATTAGATTTTATGGCAGTATTCTCTGAATGTACACACTATTTTTACCATCTAAATAGGACTTTTGTTTACAAAATAAGCTAAGGGAAATACCATGATACTCCACATGATTCAAAAATAAGATTGCTTTAGTACCAGACATTTTTAAAATTAATTGCCGAGCTTCAGTCCTTTGTTTCAGCAATTCTGTAATAAGCATAGAACTGGATTGATAAGCTGGAGTGGGAGTGAGAACATGATTATTGCTGTAAAGGTACTGAGGAAAACAGTTGTGTGCTGTCCCCTTAGGGGAAGTTCATTGGAGGATGTGCAAATGTGGGAAAACCTATTTTTGTGTGTCTAAGGTGAAAATCCATGAGTTGCTGCAATATGGAAAAGAGCCTCTCTAAAATATAAAAGAACATGGGCCTGTTGGAGAGGTCCAGAGGAGGTCCACAAGGATGATCAGGGGGCTGAAGCACTTCTCCTGTGGGGACAGGCTGAGAGAGTTTGGGCTAGTCAGCCTAGGAAAGAGAAGGCTCAGGGTTGGTCTAGATAATGTTTGAAGGTCCCTTCCAATTCTATGATTCAGTGATAAAACAATGCATCCTGTAGTTTTCCCAAATTTACTGAAACATGGGAGTGATAGGCCTAATCCAAATCTCTGGATTAATCCAGATCTCTACTACTATACATAGTAATTGTCTATTTGAAAAAAGCAATGTATTTGATGGGTTTATTTTTCAAATAAAAAAACTGCACACACATGACAATCAATTACAGACCTTTAAAGTTTTATTTGGTGGCTGATTCCACAAAAAAGAAACCAGCCCTCTGCAGACACAATCACCTCTTATGATTCTAGTACTGGACAGTTTGCTGAAACTGTACCATTCCCCACCATATGTTCAGCTCCCATCTACATGATTAAATAATATGAATAACAATTTCTGAGAAAAAATAATACAGATAAAGTGCAGCTTGCAGTAGGCTGTCAGACAACAGATAAGGCTGGCAACCTTTATATTGGAAATGGTCTTGAACTAAAGGTTAAGCAGAAGAATGTGTAAGAAATTCTTTAACTGAACATCAATTTGCATAAAATCTTACATGCTTATTGCAGGTTTCATACTAATAAAAATAAGTTTCTTTCTTGCGATTAACCAGTTCTTTCACAGAGAGGAAGAAATTTTATTTTTGCTAGAAGCAATTCTTTATGTCTTAGATATCTGTAGTGACTTGCCTAGGTTCTAGTACCTAGACATATTAAATTATCTAGTATTAACATAATTTTCCATAGTTTTTAACATATAAAGAATAAAAATAGTCTGAAACACAACTGTGTCTCTGAAATGGATATAATCTGAGATAACTATCAGAAATTAGTGAGTTTGGATGAATCGAAGACAGTATTGTTAAAACTAAATCACATATTTGACTTTCTGTCTAACTATTTGAATGTCACTATATGCCAGCACTGTACAGCTGGAAATAATAACCATCTTCAGTTACTTCATCTTTTATGCTTGCCAAAAAGTACTTGTAATAGCATGTTTAATTCATCATGTTTTGTTTGTACATTAATAAAAGGAAATTGCACAGACAGGGACTGCAAAGTACTATACAGCAGAACCTCTGAATAGACAGCAGCAGGTCTGAAGTAAAAGTTCTGTGTTCATCTATGAACTATGGATCTGAAATACATTAAATCTCAGAGCAAACCACATCAATGCAATCCATATTTGCAAAATAGTTTTAAAATATATTTACATTTTAAATAACTTATTTTGAGTTATCTTTTCTTCTGAAAGTAGTGCTAAA
Source organism: Turnix velox (assembly GCA_013400935.1). Classification (NCBI taxonomy): domain Eukaryota; kingdom Metazoa; phylum Chordata; class Aves; order Charadriiformes; family Turnicidae; genus Turnix; species Turnix velox. The sequence goes on along the minus strand of VZTY01024825.1, from coordinate 20,273 downwards.
ACCTTCACCTGGACTACCAAGTCATCTGCTGATTCATCGATAACCTCTGTAAGAATTTTCTGAACAGTTTCCATAAAATAACTGGATTAAATTTCACAGGTGAAGCCTGATACTATCACCTGGGGCTCAGTTTGGTGTATTGTATTCTAGAGAGAATAGTTCCTGTGTTATTTTGCTGAAACAATGAAGAGTAATAGAAGCACTTTCTGAGATCAAAGTGTAAATCAGATACTTCTACATTCAGAAATTTAAATTCTCTGTGACTGACAATTTTTGTATCCTTTCTTTTTATTTTTGTCAAACTTGAATTTTATTTGCCATTCTCAGGCAAAGGTCCCTTGTTCTTGGAAAATCTTTCAGTCAAAGCAAAACAAAAATAAGACTAGGAACAAGATTAACATATTTCTTGATTATTATCTAATTAAATCATCATCCAGGTATGGGAAGAAAGCCAAGAAAAGAGAGACATGGGAAGAAAGTTTAGAGTTTATTTGTGTCTTTGCACAAAATAGATATGTTTCAGCTCATTCCCTACAGAAAATACTGTTTTCAGGGACTCTTAAAACAAAAAAACAAGGGAAGAAATGTAAAGCAACAGCTAAGCTTTTAATGAGTTACTCAGGGAATCAGTCCTTTCACCTATTAAAATGTAGAAAATTTTCTTTCCTGTAGCACAAGAAAGAGGCCAGGTATTATGACGAGGGAACCTGGGGATCCCATTCAGTGTGCAGAAAAAGAGGTAAGGCTGACCGGTTGTGTTACAAATGAGGCAGGAACTCAGGTGAAGTCTGTCACTGTCAGTAGTCTCAAGTAACCTGCACATCTTTTCCTCCTGCAGAGACACACAGCAAACAAAAAAAGTGTGGAAGGAGACACAGCTGGAAAAGGTGGCACTTTTGAAAAGGCTCAGCCTTCATGCTCTAAGGAGGAATTTAGCTAGCCTCTCTCAGACAGTGCTCATATTTGCTTCCTTAAGTGCTGTGATGCACTTTTCGCTGATTCCCCTGCAAATCACAGACAAAAGCAGAAAGTGAGTCCAGCAGACAATTAAGTCTGGTATAGAAGTAAATTTAGGAGTTCATAACATAGAATGAACTGCAGATTATTCAGACTGGCTTTGCTTAGTTTATTATAATAGGCCAAGGAATATGAAATCTCACATTGAAGGGAAGTCAGGATTTCTTCTTACACAATGTTGGCTGTGGATTAACTAGAATTACATCATGTTAAACTGCCTCAAATCTGTTCTTTACTTTCCCTTTGGTGTAAATAACATGTAATTTTACCATAGATTATATGGTAAAAGTAGGTTTCCTGAGATATGATCAGTGTTCATTCTAATGGAATTGCTGTGGATGCTGAATCCTGTGCCAGCTGTTGCTCTACTAGTCCACTCTCTCTTCCTACCAAGGCTATGTTATCTGTTAATCTCTTAGTCATCTTTGATCATAATGCATATCATAATATCACCTAATGCAAAACTTCACATGCAAACATATAGTAATTTGTATGCCTTTGTACCAGAATTCTTGTAAGTGTGATGTGGCATTGAGATACTTCTTGTACATGAGAAATGGTTAGGATGCTTGGCACCTTTTCATATTATCTTATTGATCTTAGAGAATCCTGAGATCTGACTGTTGGGGAAAGAGTGAATATAAGGCCATTCAATGATCATTTAGATCACACATATACACTAGCACCTGCAGAAAAGCATTCCAGGGAGGATACTAGTTTCTCCCTATGCAACAACAATACTAGAAACAACAAGACCCTTGGAATATCACGGAAGTGTATAGAAACAAATCTTTCATCCCTTCTGCTCTAATATTGAAAGGTATAGTATCTATCAGTAATGCATTATATATTAATTCACTGCCTTTTTTTTGCTAATTTTTTTTTCTCCATATCATCAGCAGGGAGAAGAGAAGGCTCCAGGGAGACACTGTAGCAGTCTTTCAGTATCTAATGAAGGCCTACAGGAGATGGACTCTTTATGAGACAGTATATTGATAGGACAAATGGTAACAGCTTTAAACTGAAAGAGTAAAAATTTAGATCAGTAATTAGGAAGAAATTCTTTACTGTGAGGGTGGTGAGACACTGGAAAAGGTTGCTCAGAGCAGCTCATGATTCCTCATCCTATGAAGTGTTCAAGACCAAGCTGGATAAATTGGTCCAGGGGGCAATGTCAATGCCCAGGGCAGGGATTTTAGAACTGGGTGATCTTTAAGGTCTCTTCCAACTCAAACCATTTTTTAATTTTGTGGTTCTATGATCTATGTGGAGGAAAAACTTTTGCCCAAGCAGCTGATAGCTAAAATAAATTGCTGCACAATCATTTTGAAGTACATGATTTTTAAAGAACAAATGCAGCTGGCTGCAGCTAGCTGTTTTCTCAGAACAAAGAGTGTTTTTTAACTTCACAGTTGTGAAATCCCAGTATTTATTATCGTCCTGAAGATTTATATAATTTTGCTTTTCAGTTGCACTGACCATTATCTTAAAAAACTGTAAAGAAAAAAAAAAAGAAAAATCCTCTTAAATAGGTACAGGAAGTTTGGTAGAGTGGGTGCATGAATGATAAAATCCTTTTACTACAACACATTTGAAGGATGCATGTGCTGAACCCAGTGTTAGTGTGCTTCCCATAATACTTTATGTCAGCAATTTGAAGTATGAACTTAATGCATCCTTGACCATTAATCTGAGGAAGTGCAACATCTTTGGTGCAACATTTGAACATCTGCATGGGTGTTCAAAGCAAAGCAAGCATCAAGTGCTACTCATAGCCTTCCAAGACCTGATGTAAAAGTCTAGGGAAATGATTTCCTCTAGAACGAGTGCAGAGGCACATTACCAGCAGTGTGAACTCTCCAAAGACAGTGACTCTCATCTCCTAACGCAGCCCAGAAATAGGTAGGATACTTAGGGCATGGAACTTCTTAAAATTCTCTACTTTATGTCATCAAATATAGGAAATAATCTGCATGGATTTGATCTAAATACCTCTGTCATTATATGGCTGAGAACATCAGTCCAATAAAGCTGGTATAAAATTCAGTGCCACCAGTCATGAAAAGCCAGAGATTATCTTACAAGAGTCAGGGCACCAGAATCTTTCTGTCAGAAACTCCCTGGGGATGGAAAAGGCATCCTAGAGAAGTGTGGCTACATGAATGTAGTGTTTTTCCTATAATCTTCACCAAATGCCTTGTGTTGGATAGTGCTGAAAACACTGGACTAGAAGGACGACAGGTCTAATTATCATACTTCCATTCTGATAGCAGCCACAGATGCCTCCACAGTTCCTTTTGTAATTTCTGCAGATAGCAATGTCCCTTTTCAATGTTCATTGAAGTAAATTAGCACTGTACCTCACTCCAGTGGTTCTAAAAGCAGGTAAACCACATGATATGTGAGAGGTGAGAAAGATAATTGTTTTGTGAAAATATTGTATTTAAGTCTAGATAATGTGTAGTTGATATATCACCATGTTGACACAAATAGTGAAATGAAGCACTTAATTACAATTTTACAGCAAGATGTCTACATATTTAATGAAGATACATTAAATCTACAATATATTTCAAGTGTTGACATACCATATGTATTTAGCTTGTGGAACTATATTCTTACACAGAATGGAATGAGAAACAAAATGACAATTACTGCTAGATGGACGTAAGGAAATTTCAATGAAGCAGTGCTTCATCAGCTTGAGAATGGTTTTCACCAAATTTTCAGTCTCATTGCACATAACATCACAGTTATGCTTTGCAGCACGTAGCAGTGGATATGATATTCTAGCTCTGAAAAAAAAAAAAAAATTTTTTTTTAAAGACGGGAAAATTAATACCGGGGATTTATCTTTTTTCAAGAAGGTATCTGAACTCAGTGACAATCCAAGTTCAAGGAAAAATGGAGTATCTCTAGATCATATTTCATTTCTAGTCTAGGGAAGTTTTTGTTTTTAAACCTTAATGAATTCATTGCACCTGGTGATTTCAAAAACAATATGTCAGAGGAAATTAATCCCAGAGGAGTGTGTCCCCTGCAGCTGTCCTTGGAACCTACTAAGAGTACTTAGGGAGTTTTGTGATGTCTGCATACATACAGACATAGGAGTGTCCATGAAGCAACTCTCTCACTTTATGATATGTACTATTCTTTTTGTTGCCTATGAGGTTATATCTGAGATACTTCAAAGTTTATTCTGAGAAGTAAAATTATTTCAGTCTCTATAAAAATATACTCACCAAATACATCTTTAATTCTGAAAACCTAACCATCAACAACATCAATACATCCATATTATAGACTATAGTTTTGAGCACAATGTCTATAAATTATTATTAAAAGAAATTACTTTCTAGTTCACTTTTTAAGAGGGAGACCATGTACTAATTTAGCTTTCTTCAAAGCTGTTCAGACTCTCAAGGCTGTGCAGATAAGTAATAATAAACAGTTCTTGAGAAGACTGAAAATAATGTAAAACAAATGAAAAACCAATCACTAAGGAACAATTTCACTCTTCATTAGATTTCTTTTAGTTCAACTTCCACATAAAACAGGATAACTGATATTAATATCTTCTTCCAAAAAGTGCTTTAGGCAAATGTAAACTTGCATCACTGAACAACTAAATTCTTTTTAACAGAATGATTTCTGGTTGTTACTTCAAACATATTCTGAGAATAATTTTATTCCCCTCTGCAAAGTCTGAAACTGACATCATTCTCTTAAGTGCTTTTTTCTTGATAGCTTGCTTGTCTGGAGAAATATGAGGTAGATTTTGCATTTATAGCAAAATTCCATAGAAATGGAATTTATGAAAGTGGCCAAGAGGTGGGGAAGAGTATGGGCAAAAAACTTTATGATGCCTCTTTTTTCCTCTTTTAAATTTTTATCTGTGTCTATGTGATACCTGATTTTTGGTTTTGGTCATGAATTCTCTGCTGCATGAACTGTCTTTTTGTTATAGACTTGTGTAACTCCCTCAGTGCACCAGTTGGGAACCTAGTGGTGCAGTAATCCTTACTGTAGTAGAAAACTGAAGTCTGTTCAGCCTTAAAATTGAAGGCCCATATAACCAGCAGGGCTGTGGCCGACTGAATTTGGTAACCACTGACACACAGAAAAATTGTGTGACTGAGATTAATTTTGGCACATCTTTGATTTCACAACCAGAATAATCTGTCACCCATTTACTTCTGTAGAAAACATTCAACAAAGTACCTGAGCAATTTTGATCTCAGAAAAATAATAATTCCGAGACTGATCTTATCTCTGGATTCATAACATGAACCTCAAAGCCCTTTCTCACTAAATCTTTTTATGTGGCATAAATTAACAGTAAGCAGTTAAAATAGCATCTTCATACTTGCTTAGGGTTTGAAAGTAGGAACAAGGCCAAGCTAAAGAAGCAACATTAATCACTGTTTATCACTGAATGAAACAATGGTGGTGAGTTTAATTTCCAGTTAAAGATAGCAGAGTTATAGTACCAGCAGCTTTTGGGTTTCCAAAATATAAAGACCTTTCCAGTTATTATTGAAATAACTTAGTAGCCATCAAAGATATGTCCTGAAAGGTTTTACCCATGAGGCAAATCCCCAGGTACCTAACTCCATCCAGTTTGAAACTTGTGCCCTTTGACATCCATATCATCAAACATTGGCTTGTAGCATTCTGATAACATTTGTTATGTTTTAGTATTACTTATGGTGGTTTTCTGGCACCTTTAAATTTGTAACTTGAAATCCAAGCTTAAAATGACTGCACTGAATCAGCCAAGAGTTATACCCTGTATTGCCATTTTAATGTTTTTTGTGTCATAATGCATTAGATACACCAAACTAATAATGTAGAGAATCTTTTTTATTTTATGGTATGTTTTTTCAGAACTAATGAACTACTCTGCGTTCCTTGGGAAGCCTGGTGGCTCAGAGTGACTCAGTCTGTGTTTCAGCCTTCTCCATTACTTCATTTTACACAAAATTCAAATTCTGTCTTTCAGGAAGACAAAATCCTTTATACGCCTTGTACAAAATTTAACATTGGCAGTAGGAGACCTGTTTCAGTTGTTTCCTCTTCTTCAAGAAAATTAAGCTTATATTTTCTGTCTCCAGAAAAAATCACCAATATCACTGTAAGCTACAATGATAAAGCACAAATGAATTCTCAATTCCTTTTGTTGAAAGTGTTACTATTTGGTTTTAGGCAAAGAAAGAAACACAAACAAAATTTGAACTGAGTTGTAAAAACAAATCTTTGTGTGAACAAAATCGCACTGTAATGGATAGGAAAAGACTTGGCATTAGCCCAGAAGTCACTTATGTGTTACCACCAAATTGTCATTGAACTGAATCACAGAACCATTGTGTAGTTTGAGTTGAAAGGGACACTAAATATCATCTAGTTCCAACCCCTCTGCCATAGGCAGGGACACCTCCCACTAGGTAAGGTTGCTCAGTGCTTTGTCCAGCCTGGCCTTAAACACCTCCAGAGAGAGAGCATCCACAGCCTCTCTGGGAAACCTGTTCCAGTGTCACACCATCTTCATCATAAAGAACTTCTTTCTTATACCTAGCCAGAATCTCCTCTTTTCCAGTTTACATCCATTATTCCATCACATATCCTCTTAAATAGTCCTACTCCTGCCTTTCTGTACGCCCCCTTCAGGTATTGATAAGCTACTACGCGGTTCCCCCAGCACCTTCTCTTTGCCAAACTGAACAATGCCAACTCCTTCAGCCTGTCCTCATAAGGGAGTTGCTCCAGCCCTTTGATCATCTTTGTGGCCCTTCTCTAGACCTACTCCAACAGCTCAATGTCCTTCTCATGCTGAGGTCTCCAGAATTGGACACAATACCCCAGGTGGGACCTCACCAGTACAGGGGCAAAATCACCTCTCTTGGTCACACTTCTCTTGATGCAGCCCAGGATTTGCTTAGCCTTCTGGGCTACAGGCACACACTGGCAGCTCATGCTAAGTTTTTCACCCACTGACACCTCCAAATACTTCTTTTCAGGGCTGCACTCACACTCAAGCTGATTGCCACTCAGCCTGTGTCTGTGCTTGAAGTTGGTCCAGCCCAGGTCCAGGACCTTGTACTCGAACTTGTTGAAATTCATGACGTTGCTATTGGCCCACCTCTCAAGCTTGTCAAAGTTCCTCTGGAAAAATATAAAGGTTGTCCTTAGAGTTGATTTTGGCTTCTTTCTCGAAGCAGAGTACAAGGGGAATGTACAGAAAACTTATTGGTAGGTGACAGAATCATAAAGTTGGCTAAAGATCCTGAGACGGGTCCATGCTGAACCTTTTTTTTTAAGCAGCAGATGGTGGGACAGAATTGACACTGTACTTAATGTCTTATCTGTGTGAGTAAGCCTTCACTTTGATTCATCAATAGTAGAACCAAGCATATCCTCCAGGAATAGTATAATGTATGTAAGCTTAAACAAATAGATTCACACTCTCTGACCCAATTAATTGTTGTGGTCACTGCTTCCCAAGGCTAAATAAATAGACTAATATTCTCTTCCATGTTAATAATAATAATAAAGACCTTGTCCAGGCAAGGAAAAAAGCAAATTTCACCACAGGTACCAATTCTTGCTTATGCTTAGTATTGATGAGGGATGGATTTTGATTTCTATGTCTACTTGTTATTTTTCCTGCTAGATTGCTCTTCCCTCACCAGATGAATCCAGCTGCTCAAAGCTCCAAAATATTTGCTGTTGTTCTGAGCCTTCCAGTGTCTGTTTCTAGTCTCTGTCACTGAAAAATTCAATATGCATACTTGCAATTTCATATTTATGTATAAATATAGTTTATTTACTTTTCTTTTCTTGCTGAGATCGTGAAAAAGGTGCTGCTTTCAGCAGAAAGACCTCCCTGTCTGTTCCTATTTTTAGTCCCTGCAAGCTTCTGAATTTTTGTATTAGCAATTAGGAAGAGGCTTGTAACTTGGAAAATGGACTAACTGTATGAAACTTTCCTAGTTTATCCAATTTTTATGCTATAATGTAGTTTTGAGAGATCTGGAGTAACAAGATATGAGCATCTTATAGCCATGTCTGTATTCATTTTTAAAAGTCTATTGAATTGTTGTGCTGCATTATGTTTAGATATATCCATGGTTGTACTATTGACTTTGACAGTAATGTGATCTGGACATTTCCATGAATAGCCTCAAAGTGCACATCATTATAGTCTGGATGTGCTTGCATAAGCACTTCCTTTGATTAAGTGGCATGATTAATTTTTCCTTCTTTCTAGGATGCTTGAGTTTAGCCTAAAACTTGCATACCAGGACCTCCTCCATGCAGTAAATAGGATTTTTTTACAACTTTCAGATGTATTATGAATTTCTGCCACTATAATTAGATCAATTGCGAGAAAAAAATACAAGTAAAGCAGTATTGAAAATAGCCATTTTTTTTCTGTAACTTCCAGAAGCTTCTGCTTTTAATGATGCTTCTTGCACATACACCTGAAATGAGGGTGCTATTAAAGATGAACTCATTAAAGTCAAAGCTTTCTGTAGAAAAGATTCAGACATTCTTCACAACAGATTTGAGACAGAGAACATGACCCTGCAGTAATTCAGGGGAAAAAGAATCCCTCCTAAGAAGCCATATATTTTTTCCTGTCTCCTACATTCAAGCACTAAGCCTTAGTCATTCTGCTTCTCTCTTTTCAGTTCTGGCCTATTCTAATGGCTCTGGTGGGTGTTGCTCATCTCTTGAAGTGCTATCCTCTGCCTCATGTACTTATTTTGGAGCTCAAGGCTCAGTAGATTCATTGACTGCCTGAGTCATAATACAAACAGAGTTGTCTGCACCCATGCTGAATGCCCTAATCATTGGACCAATGAATCACCTCTTCTAATTTTCTGGGCCAAAGTCTCTGTTCAATTATTTAAAGAATCCCTGTCCTTTTTTTGTCACAGATGAACACAACTGGTCATCAGAGCATTTAGCTATAATGAGGGAAACTCAGGTTTAAGACTTTTTTGCTTGATTCAGATCTGTTTGTACTTACCTGCTCCCATGTTCTGTGGGATAATCTTTCCCCAGCTTTATTTCCATAGATATTTCTGCCTTCTTCATCCCAAAATCTCAAAGTTATGCCTGTATAAGCATATTACTAGTTTAAAGAAATATTTTCTGAGGTAGGAAAACAATTTCCCACACTTCCATTCACCAACCCTTGATAAACAGCGTCTTCTTCATATGCCTGTTCATTTCATAGTAAGTATTATATTTTCTGATTTACAACATGGCTTTTTAATAGATAGAATAGAAGAAATGCTTAGGAACTCAAGTAATATTCTTTTTCCACATACTATTAGAGTTTCTTCTTCATGTGTTGTCTAAATTACATGGATATGATAAAAATTATGAATTTTAAGTGTTTTAAAATTACTTTCCTTAGCTAGAAGTATTTTGACATGTAGTACATTGCAAAAATTTGCTATGTTTACATTACTACCCTCAAGATTCTCAAATTCTGGATAAGGTTCCCAGAATCATGAAATGTTTAAAAATTATATCTTTTTATTAATTTGTTCAATTTTTTAATATTCTAAATCACTAGAGTGCACTTAGGTTACATTGGCAAATCTTTTTGTAACCTCTCTACAAGTCTAGGATTCCATGCTTATTAGAGGAAATGAACACCAAGACTTGTGTATTAGCGTAAGCCCAGAAATTTGCAAGGCTTGCAATAAAAACATAAGATCTGCAGGTTAATCCTCTGTTACCAAGGCTCAGTAAATCTCTTCTGTAAAAGAGTACTGTTGAGGGGAGGCTGCTATTTTGTTTTGGATTATGAATGGGCATTACATTCCCCTTCCTTCGTGGTATTTCACCAGTAATGCTTTTGTGGTACTCAGAGTACAGGCTTGATATATACTTACTCCAATGTTACGGAGTTTACTTTTTTCATGATTGCTTTAATTCCAGAAACATTCAAATGTAAGATAATTTTCCAGCACAGAACAACAAACTAAACCTGCTTACTTGTACATTTTTTCCCGCTATCCATCAACCTATATGGGAAACCGTGGGACTGAACGTGTTCAGGCATGCTGCTGCAGCTGACTATAGGCCACATATGATTTGCTGTGAGAATATGACTCAGGAAATCTTGGAATATCTTCTTTTATGATGTATTTCAATTAAAGCTTCCACATGAACCCTGAACAAGCCAATTGATTGAATTGTCTAACATTATTTTATTTTTGTAATCTAGACCTTTTTTTTTCATTGTTTCACTTAGGATTTCCACTTAGGTATTTTTGGGCTAAGCCAAATTAGCATTTTTTCCTCTCAGCGATAAGGTGTTATTTTAATGCATGCTGTAGGAATGACTGTATTCTATCATCAGCCTTTAAGTGTGAGTACTGCATGTTCAGCAACATCAAGACTCAGAAATTAATATTAAGACAGCATTAGATCTATAAGATTGCAGTAAGAAAGACAACAGTAGATGGTTACTCCATCATTATTGTTAACTATTTCTGTGCTCTGTTTTCTTCTAAATTTATCTGTCTTTTTTAAAATCAAGGCATGCCCAAAGAAATGCATATGCAATTAAAAGACATACACAGTATTTTTGAATAACAGTCCACTCTTGAGTCTTACTTTCGGCTTTAAGGTCAGGAAATCTTGATCCAACTCTACTTGCTTTCACTGAATCCATTAAGAGCTCTACAGTGCCTGCAGTCATCATTAAAAATGAGCAATACAGATTTTATTTTGTTAATAGTCAGCTTCTCTGCTGGTTGACACTTCAAAAGTAGTCTGGTTCGAAAACAAGCCCACGTGACATTCTGGTTTTATTTCTTTTTCTTAATTGCATGCTGTCTTGAAAACTTGACAGATAGCTCCCTGCCAGTTTTTTTGTACTGGACATTTCTATCAAAATGACAAAAAAAATCAGTCATGGGATTTAGGGTCTGCTAAGTAATTAATACCATCTCAGCATTAACTGTGTAGAAAATACTATGTTTCTAATCTGCCTGATCTGGAAGGTCAAGCTGTGCCCATATGGTGCCACCTTTTAAGAACTCAAAATCAGGAGCATTGGTATTGCCAGAAGTAGCAAATCCAGCAAGAATGGTTTGAACTGCTGCTTTTAATCCTATCTGTCTAGCTATCTACCTACACATCTGAAGTACCCACCATTATAATGTTGTGATGCCAAACTTTGTAAATTATGGAACTACTTAATAATTTGAGCCTTAATATCTACTATTTAAGTTAGGTTAATATTTCCTTCTCTGTATTTATTTCTTTCAGAATAATAGCTTAACAAGAAGTATGGGGTTTTGCTGTGTAAAAATAATTCACTCCAGTAGAATGAATTGTGATTTTTCCTTTTAATTTTTTCCATTAGTTCCTCTCAGCTGGGAATGAATTTGCAAGAAACAATCTACTGGTCCATATTATTTCCTTGTGGAAGATTAACAATTATACAAAAAAACCCCATGGCATGAAGAAAAGCAGCTCATGCCACATTTTGCAGTAGCAATGTTTCCTGAAGCAAGGGGAAATCCTGTGTGAATGGTGTTTTCAAAGGCAACTTTCACTCTAAAAGAGTTGTCTTCATGAGGGTGAAACCAAATAAATATGCTGATCTGAGCTTGGGTTTGAGAAGATTAAATGAGATTATATACGTGTTTTATTTAACAAAAATGTATCTGAGTGAACAAAGAAGATGCCAGGAAAGATTTTCTGTGCATGGTATTAGAAAAAAACCTGATTTTTGAAAGTATAAATCTCTGCAATTTTATGCAAAGTAGCTGTTCGCTTCTGCTTGGTTAAAGAAAACATTTTGCCTCAAAGAACCAGTTCTTAACTCTTTTGTAGTTACTTGGAGAAGCAATACACATACACCCCTGACAAGCTAAGGCAAATCTACCCTGAAGTACTTCAGATGTGGATGTCATATATTCCATTCATAGATGGATGTAGTCTTGTGCTTTTGTACAGTCAAAATGAGTCATAATAAATACTGAGAGGTCAGTCTGCAATGACCACAGTATTAAATCTCAGAGTGTTATGGTGCAATGAAAGAATACTCTGAATGTTAAGAGCAGGTCTACAAGCAGTGTAATTCTTAAACATTAAGAATGTTAACAGCAGGTCTACAAGCAGTGTAATTCTTAAGCATTTGTATTATTTCTTTTTCAGTAGCTAATATACATGACATACCATTATGGTCCATCTGCAAACAATGAAATGACAATACTATCCATGCCACAGCACAGGCAGGTGTAAAGGTGTAAAGAGAAATGACAAGGTATTGCAGCCAACTACACTTGATGAAATGCTCTAATAAATATTTAATATATTTATTTGCTTTCTGAAACCAGCAACTTTAGAGACCGCAAATGGCTGACTGGACATGGCTATTATCTGAGCAATCTAAGTAGGCATGTTTTGAGCTATATGGTGTTGAAGATAATAGTTCAGTCTAGACTCAGTGACTACATAATGGTAGATTGCCCTCTCCTTTCTACTCATCAGTCAAGCCCAGATGATGGTGATTGTCTTAACAAGAGTCACTCGGCTCATAACCTAAGAAATAAAGGTACTGTTTACACAGAAAAACAATATTATGCTCCTTAGGGGAATTTGATTGATTTTATTAGTTTTGGAGCTGTTTAACTCAGGACTAACTGTGATACCTGCAGCAAATTGGCAGTTTGATAATGGTGTCTTCAAGGGATTACTGAAATTACTTACATATTTTATGTAACAAGAAGTATGTAATTGCCCAAAATATTCAATCTGACATTCATCTTGATGCCACCAGCCCTCTCCTTCTCTCCGTGTTTGTTTAATTTCCATAAGAGTATATAGTTTAAATCTAAACTCTAACAAATGTGTTTTCACTGAGTGATATTCTGTTCTGATTATTGCAGGCAATATGTGCCTGTGCAGGAACTTTTTCCAAAATTTTTCCCAATGTTTTAGAGTTGCAGGTGCATAATTCACAGCCTAAAGCATCAGGTACATTTTTCAGTCATCTAAAAAAGAGTGGTTAATATTTGTTTAAGGCCTCCCTCCCCCTTCTCATTTGTTTGGCAGAAGGGGTCCGGGAGAAGAGGCATCACCTGAGTTCAAGGGGCTCACTTTAGGATTTTTGGGAGATCTTATGTAAGCATGACTAAAATGTTTAGCAACACTACTCAGGTTTGCATGAAGCAAAAAAAGTCAATATTCTGTCTATGCCAAGGAGAGATCAAAGTTTTTATGGAGAGCCAAGCATAAAGAGGCTAATGTTTGTATAAAAAATTTTTGGAAATAAACAAAAGAAAAATAAAGTGTCAGAGGTTATTTCCTCCTAAAACTTATATCTTTGCTGGAATGGATGGATTAGATACACATAAAATTCAGCCTAACAACTGAAATACAGCTGAGATCATACAATGCTAAATAAAAATAATTCTATCTAGCTGAAAATCTAAAAGCCTAAAGCAATAGCATGTATCCTGTTCCCCCATGAAAGAACCATCAATGCAAAGATAGACTTGTCAGTCCAGAACCTAAGTGCATATCATTCAAAACATCCTTATTCTTGACAGGATGGTAGGGTTCACTCTGACTGCATGTTTCTAACAAGCAAGACTACAGTCTGATAAACATTCACTGACTTTGATATGTTAACAACAAAATTAATTAAACCCCATGATTACTTTTTAAATTTTTTTTTTTTAGGAAAAGGAAGAAATGTTAATTATTAAAATTGATTAGTTTCTCTTGTTCTAACCTGACTAATTTTTGACTACCATCCCATTGAGCTGGAGTAAAATATTCCACTTACCCTTAGGACTCAGTACGTTTCACCTTTGTAGTGAAGCACATTCTTAATTTTCTGCCATTTTTGAAAACCATTACTGTTGTTACTGTGTTTCTATCCTAACTTGAATTCACTGGTGATCTCAGACCAATTTTCTACAAATTCCTGTAGTCCTTGATCTCTGTGCTTCCTATAAGGAAATGACATTCAGAACTCAGACCTTGTCTGAACCTATTATAATGGGGATCTGTGGTAATATTTTAGGTGTCCTGCTTTGTGCTCTAGTAAGTCCTAGTATGAGCTTTCCAGAGATATGCAAATAAAAGGAAGTTACTGAGAATAACCAGCAAATTTATCAGCACACCCAAAAGCTGTGCATGATACTTTGGCTGGTACAAATCTGGTTTCTTCTCTTAAATATTGCCATCAGGTGCTTGTGTTTCAGTGTCCTTTAATAGGGCTAAACAGGTTAGACAGCAGAAGTACCTGAATTCTGTTCTGTTCCTTCTCTCAGCACATGAATATATCTATAAATAAGTAAAGGGTGAGTGTCAGGAGGACTCAGGGCAATGGGTGCAAACTGGAACATAAGAGGTTCCATACAAATATAAGAAAAACTTCTTCGCAGTTGAGGGTGACAGAACACTGGAACAGGCTGTCCAGGGGGGTCTGGATTCTCCTTCTCTGGAGACATTAAAAACCTGTCTGGATGTGTTCCTGTGTGACCTGGTCTAGGTGTTTCTGCTACAGCAGGAGAATTGGACTAGATGATCTCTTGAGGTCCCTTCCAATCTCTGATATTCTGTGATTTTGTGAATACTGCACCTTAAATTGACTTACATTGCCAGTTTTCTCTATGTAAAGGAGGGCTAAGGCTTTATAATTTCTTAGTACAAAGGGATCATTTGGTCACCAGCAGAGCCATCTGTTCAGAGGAAGTTTTTCCATCCTGCTTATTCACCTGTGGGAGAACAGGGAAAAGATAACCCTAAAGGTTATTTATTGCTCCAAATCCAGAAAGAGGAAGAAGTTATGGGAATGATGCCTTGAGATCCCTTATCACAGATTAAAAACTAGCTTGTCAAAACGCAAAGAAATATCTCTTTGACTTGCCAGTTGAGGATACAAATACCAGAAGGTTTTTACTTCAGTGCTTTCAGATTCAATAATCATTCACCACCTTGTTTTCCTGCTGTGGTAGGGAGGACAGGTAGTCAGAGCAGAGAATACAGATTGTTTCAGTTGGCTTCTGTTCAGCTGATGATAGTATACACAGCTGTACATAGCCAGTGCCTGCCAGCAGAGGCCTGACCCAGACAATTAACCTTATATTAACGCCCCTAATGGTGATCATCTGTTGCCATATGCCTGCAGCCTGAGGTCTAAGTCAGCAATGAGACCATCCACTCCTCAATTCACATCTGATCACAAGCTACTGAGATGGAGTTGGTTTTGAAATGGATAAAGAATGGATTTTAAAAAAGATTTCTTTGTAACCTGTTCATTCTAGGGAAAAATAAATCCTCCTATGTATTAGTAATTGCCTTGGAAAAATCAGTGAAACCCACTTGCCTGGAGGCAAATGGTTAAACAGATTACTCTAAATAACTTCTTGGGTTGTAGCAGCCCCATATTTCCCCTTGTTGAGAACTGTATTCCATGTTAAAACCAACAAGAAAGTAGGAAAACTAATTTTCTAGCTTGTTTACTTTTCAGATTAAATCTGTTCACAGTTCCTAGATTGACTATTTTTATTGTTCTGGGAACAGTTATTGAATCCAAAAGCATTTTGATATACCAAGTGTGTGAAGTAATTTTTCTTGTACACAGATTGTGATATTTAAAGGTATGTGCGTTAAGACCAGTATTTGCTGCACCACTGCTGGTGTTAATCCTTGTTTATACTGCACATAAGCTGCCTGGCAGGTGTTACATTTTTATATCAAATCTGTTGCTTTCTTGGATTTATTTTCCGTATCCTTGTCATTCTAAACAAGCTTTTTCTTTTTTTCTCTGGTAGCAACTCAGGTTTGAACACCTACAAGGACAGCCGCAGTGGAAATATACAACAAAATACCAGCCTTTCCAAATCATTCATACAGTCGAGAAGAAAGTAACACTGAAGCAAATAGTGCATTAATAAGAAATATAAGACAAATAGGCATTTTGAAAGGTGTAACTTGCTTCATAATTAAAAACAAAGGGGCCCTTTTGTCTATTGCCATTATCATATTTTGTGTATGATGCTCCCATGTGCCACTTTTCCTCAGACTATATACGTGCAGTAGACTATTGCAAAAGCCAGAGGGACAGAGAGGGTACAATATATTTGGATATCTTCTTGGATAAGTACAGAGAATGTACAGCTGCTTTAAGGCTTACTGATGAATGAAAGTTAGAGTGACTTGCTCTGTAAGGATAAAAATTTGGCCTTACAAAAATCACTACATGTTAGATTTTGAAAGTAAAATAATATACTTGCTTCCACCCCTTTTAATTTTTCAGTACTCACTAAAACAAAAAGCAAAAAGGATGTTGCGTGCAGTGCAAATAAAAATGTTTTACAAATCATCTCATACATTACTCCGTCACTACATGTGAAAGTAATCCAGTATTAAAAGATTTCAAAATTCTTTACTATATGAATAAATGAACAGTATAAGGTTATATTTTTCCCAAGACCAACTAAGATTTATTTCTGAGTACAGTGTTTACCACTGTGAATAGTACTAAAGAAACAGTAGGAATGATGTAGATAGGATTTTCAGGACTGAATCTCCATACCACTCAATTTTCTCTTCTGCACACATATTGCATCTTCCATTCAGTCCTGGTCCTTTGAGGGATTATGGTCTCTCGATTATTTTCAACTTTTCTGAGAAAAAGGCATTCAGTACCTCAGAGTTCCCATAAAATGTTATCAAGATTAAAATCTCTCCACTAATATCAATGGCAATATTCCAATTCCCTATAGGCAAGATAGCATTTCTTCCCTGATAGAAGTGTTAGCTGCAGAAATAATACTTGAGGAACTTATGCATGCCACTTCCATCAACCACATAGGCTGGAAACACAGGAGCTGATCCTTAAAGTGACTTTTAGAATATTCTGTAAAGAAACAGGAATATTTAAATACAAAGCATAAAATCTCTGAAGGTACTTTTACAGAAGAAGAACAGAAGTAGCATTGTATTCCGTAGAATTAACCTGTACTCTTATGAAACTAATATTTTCAAATTATAATTCCAAATTACTAAAATTTTAACTTTAGCAGACCAGGTCAGATGATCTGGAGAAAAATGAAATTCTTCCTTAATATTGTCCAGAATGTTCATCCCTGAAACACTAACAGAGACTCCTTAGTGACTTATCAGGTGGAATAAATTTTTTCTGTCAAACTAAAAGCTCAGTTCTGTTCTTAGTTTATCAAACTGTGGTGGTAAAGGGGAACATCTTGAGCTGTCAGTTGGCTATTAGAATTGGTTTGTGTGTCTGACTGAATATCACAGATGGCTGGACAAAAGGGAGGAATACTTCACAAGAAGGCATATTTTATTAAGTTTCTCTAGATGATTTTTGTTAAGGTCTCTGTGATGTTGACAGAGGTGTGGTAACTAGATAGCTGGAAGAGGGAAGGGAAAAAGCATGCTTTCATTCCTATCTGTAATGAAAATTCAGAAGTGAACATGTCTGACAAGATATTGAAATAGAATACTTTTGGTTTTGACAAAGCGCAACAGAAATGTGAGTCTCTTAGTATGTTTGAAGAGACCCAGTATATTTGAAAATATTGCAAAACTTTTGTAAACAAAACTGAATACTGTGTATTACATCTGCTTACATTTGAACTGTAGTTGTATACGATATACAATTATGGAATTAACAAATTCTGTATTTAAAAATCAAATTACATTGAGAGCTGTCCTTAAGTTTTTCAGGAAAAATCTTCCAGTTAGCTCTTGATTCTAAGTAGTAGTAAGAGAGTTTGTTGTTTGAAGAGGGGTAATAATATTTTGCTTTTCCTATTCCACTGTGAAATTAACAGAGTAGCTGAGTGCCTCTGGTATTTCCATTGAAAAAAAAAATTAAGAAATATTTTTAAAGTTATTGCAGTTTAACTATTGAAAGGCAGAATATTTAGACCATTTAAAAGTTCCCATACCTGTCTTCCCTCTCAAATCATAACTGTAAAATTTATAATTATTCAGACACATAACCTGCAGAATTATCTTAAAATATTTTTTGCTGTCAGGTCCTCAGAAGGCTTTTGATGAACTACAATTAAATCCAGTTCTCCCACATAAACCTTGAGTAATTTAGATATATAAAGCAGTGAAAGAGATGAACTCCACAGGGGAAAAAATAGCCACGATACCAGGAGAGGAGCAGAGATAAAGTCTCTTTCCCCCCTCCATCAATTTCACACTGTTGAATGAATCAGTGAGACAAATATTTGCCTCTTCTCTGCTTCACTTATGTCCTTAATTTATATAAACGTGTATCCTTCAGCCCTTTGCTGCAAGCACACAGCTTCAGAGTACAAAATGAACAGCATTCTCACAGATGGTCCCAGGCTCATGATATGAATCTTCTACAGAGTGTTAAACGTTGGGCAAGCCTACTCACTCAGAGGTGAAATTTGCCTCTGAGGTTTCAGATTGACTTCCAGTTATATATTTTTATTTATATCTTTTACAAAAGACGTGATGCACCCTAGAAAATGTGTAGTCATTCATCAGGGAAAATAAACTTTGGAATTCACTGCATGAAAGCCCAAAGCCATCACCAGAACTACTACCGAACAGAATGAGAATTCAAGGAGGAAGCCAGTTCTGAAACTTGAAATTTTTGTGTCTGTGCAACTACTTTTCTTTTTGACACTTGCTTCATTTCTGGGAAGCATACTTTACTCATTTTTTTTCCTTGATATAATCCTGACTCAAGTCAAATAAATCTTGTGAGTTTTTCTTACTCACTGAGTAAGAAAGAATTGACGGACCATTGGATAAAGATCTGGTTGAATGGTCCCACTCAAAGAGTTGCAGTCAATGGCTTGTTGTCCAAGTGAAAACTAGGTGACAAGTGGTGCTCCTCAGGGATCAGTACTGGGGCCAGTGCTTTGGCCTATGTTTCTGGGAGATATGGACAGCGGAATTGAGTGCACCCTCAGCAAGTTTGCAGATGACACCAAGCTGTGTGGTGCAGTTGATACGACAGTGTTGGGGGATGGGCACAGGCCAGAGAGTTAACGACTGCCATCAAGTTCTCGGAGCAAGACAAAGACAGCAATCAAGGCCTGAGGCAGATCTCTCCAGGTTGGAGTCATAGCCGCGTGATGTCCTTGGCGGCCTGGGAGAGGTGCTGAGAACTAGTGAACAAGGAACTCGTGGTCAACTGTACCGGAAGGAGGAAAGAGAGAAACCGCAAGGGGAGGGTTCTACATTGATGGATGTAACATGTGACCAATCGGAGT
>VZTY01024812.1:0-13558 GCA_013400935.1 Turnix velox | reverse complement strand
AGAGGGTGGGATGTGCAGGGGCACTTACAGGAGTCGTTGGTGGTTGCCACCACCCCGTAGTACTGGATCTGCCCGTTCTCCTCACTGAACAGCTCAGAGGAGATGATGACGGTGGAGCTGGCCTCCACCTGGAAGATGTCTGCTCGCAGGGGGGGAGGTAAGGCTGGAAAAGGAAGCCAAACAGCCTGTTGGTGTGTCCCTGCTCCCACAGCCTCTCACTGGTCCCAGTAGCACTGCCCAGAGCCCTCAACTGCTGCAGTTCAGAGCAGAACCACGTGGGGTCAGGGCATGGAGACACAGGACAAGGAGCAACAGTTGGAAAGTAGAGCAGGGCAGGGTTAGAGGGGACATGAGGTTGAAGTTCTTCCCCAGGAGGGAGGTGAGACACTGGCCCAGGTTGCCCAGAGAGGTGGTGGAGTCCCCAAAGATGCCTGGAGACACCCAAGGACTTGCTGAGGCTCTGAGCAACCTCAGCTAGGTCAGGATGTCCCTGTCACTGCAGGGGGTGGCACTGGATCACTTTGAGGAGTCCTTCCAACTCAGTGATTCTATGGTTTTTGAAAGGGTCCCAGGTGTAGTTAAGCAGCCCTGGGGTGTGTGGCAAGGCTGTGGGAGAGAAGGGGACTCACCCTCCACCGTTGTGTTGCAGAGCAGAGTCACAGCCCGGCTCCTCAGCCTGTTGCTGCCCACGCTGCTCAGCAGGATGCGGTAGG
This sequence comes from Turnix velox, assembly GCA_013400935.1. Taxonomy (NCBI): domain Eukaryota; kingdom Metazoa; phylum Chordata; class Aves; order Charadriiformes; family Turnicidae; genus Turnix; species Turnix velox. The sequence goes on along the minus strand of VZTY01024812.1, from coordinate 12,845 downwards.
AGGAGTTTGGCCCCAGCCCCTGCAGACTGGCCTCGCTGGTAGGGATGCTCATGACATACTTGGAGGTGGGAATTCCATCAGAGAGTCTCTCTGTCACCACCTCATAGGCCTCCACATCCCCAGGAGAGCTGGTCCAGTTCAAGTAAAGGCCCCTTGACTCTGGCAGACATTGCACATCCTCCACTGGCTCTGGCTCTGTGAAGGAGACGTGGCAGGCTCTGAATTCACTGAATTCATTGTGTCAAGCCCCACAGGACAAAGCCAAAGTCTTATTTAGGAGAAACAGAGCAATGGAGATCTCTGCAGAGTCCTCTTTGCTTCACAGCCACAGGTGATGGCCGTGGCAGGACTAAGCTTTGGGAGCTGANTCACCACCTCATAGGCCTCCACATCCCCAGGAGAGCTGGTCCAGTTCAAGTAAAGGCCCCTTGACTCTGGCAGACATTGCACATCCTCCACTGGCTCTGGCTCTGTGAAGGAGACGTGGCAGGCTCTGAATTCACTGAATTCATTGTGTCAAGCCCCACAGGACAAAGCCAAAGTCTTATTTAGGAGAAACAGAGCAATGGAGATCTCTGCAGAGTCCTCTTTGCTTCACAGCCACAGGACTAAGCTTTGGGAGCTGATGGCTCCCAGCAGGTCACCCCCTTGGCTTTTCTTATCTCCCCTCCTGAAGACTTGTTTACCCTCAGGGGCTGNAGATGGGAAAGAAACCTGTCAGAGCATGTAGTGACAGGACAGGGACAGTGGCTTTACACTAGAGTAAAACATTAGGAAGAAGTTTTCCCCTATGAGGCACTGGAAGAGGTTGCCCAGAGAGGTGGTGGGGGCCCCATCCCTGGAGACATCCAAGGACTTGCTGAGGCTCTGAGGGACCCCATCTAGGGCAGGATGTCCCTGTCACTGCAGGGGTTGGACAGGATGGCCCTTGGAGGTCCCTTCCAACTCTGTGACTCTGATTCTTAGGTTGAATGAGAACATTTCTGCAGCTGCCAAGAGCCACTACCAGAAATGACCCTCAAGTGTCAATTTAAGGCCATGCACAGCAAGAAGCAGAAGGAGATGGGTTCCTCTTCCTGCTAATTAGCAACTTTCATTAGAGACCTGTCCCTGAGGCTCTGCAAACCAGTCCCAGCACCCTGCTGGGGGCGGGCTGAGCGTGGGAGCAGAGATTCCCCAGGCAGAGTGCAGGGACTGCAGGGACAGGCACATGAAAAGGCTGATTGTGCTTATCTGCAGTTTCCACATTCCTTAAACAACAACAAGCAGCAAAGAAGAAAAAGCCCAGCCTCCCCCCGGCCTCCACACCAGGAATTTTCCGGAGATAGGGATGGAGGGGTGTCCTCCAGCTCTCCCCACTTACTTGTCCAGTCACTGATGTTCCCCGAGGAGGCTGAGTAAGGTCCTGCCACGGCGACCACCTCCAGCAGGTATTTGTGCCCCGGAGCTAGGGCAGAAAAGGTGAATTTGCTGCTGCCTTTCCCCAGAGACACGTTGGCTGCCACCATACCTGATCCCCAGTGATAGAGGAGGAGTCTGTAACCGTCCTGCCCTTGGGGTTCAGCTCTCCAGGACACACTCAGCCTGTTGGGATAGCCCTGGTTTGTCACGTACACGGCACGGGGTGCCAGGGGGTCTGGGGAGACAGGATGGGGGACAGGTCAGTGAGAGCTCAGAGAGCTCAGAGACAGGTCAGAGAGAGCTCAGAGAGCTCAGAGACAGGTCAGAGAGAGCTCAGAGAGCTCAGAGGACAGTGCCTGAGTCAATGTCACCAGAAAGGAGGCAGCAGTCAGGACAGGGCTCTGAGTCTCAGCTGCACCCACCAGCCTGGGGGCATCTAAAAGCAGCTTCTTATCTGAGCAGGGACAGCCATGTCCCAGCTGGAGCAAGACACCCAGAGATGGTTGAGGAGGGAGCACCCAGACACCCAGAGATGGTTGAGGAGGGAGCACCCATCCTCCTAAAGGGAAGGGTAAGGGAAATGTTCCCTCCTCTGAAGCACAGCCCCTGCAGCTTCAGCTGGAACAAGCCAGGCTGGTGGATCTGATGGGGAGGGTGGGCAAAGCTCTGCTCAGAGCCCTTGGGGTCAAGCAGGACTGGGGTCTGCCATGAAGGTGAGTAGGGCCATGTCCTTTGCCAGCAGCTTTCACGAGTCCCCAGAAAAGCAAATGGCCCCCAGAACATGAGACTCACATGTCCAGTTGCTGACGTTCCCTGCAGGTACCTGGTAGGGCCCCGCCACAGCCATGGCCTCCAGCACATACTTGGTTCCTGGGGTCAGCCCCGTGAAGGTGAAGCTCTGGGTGTCTCTTCCGAGGGAGGTGAGAGCTGCCAGGCTGCCCGAGTGCCCGTGGAACAGGCTGAGAGTGAAACCCTCTCTGCCCCCCTGAGCAGGCAGCCAGGACGCGCTCAGCCTGTCGGGGACCCCCCAGCTCTGCAGCCGCACCGACACGGGGGGCAACGGGCCTGGGGAGTCACCGGGCCTCATGTTAGGGACCAGACAGGGTACAGAAGGAAACAGACACTTGACAAGACATTGAGCAGCAGGAGAAGGTGCTTCCTGAGGGCTGGGACTTGCAAACTCCCTCGTCCTCCTCTCTTTTCTTTCCCCATCCCTCCCCACCTTTGATGCTGCTCAATCTCTGTGGTCCTTCACATTCCCCCCAGTCCCTGTGGTCCTTCACCTGCCCCCCCAGTCCCTGTGCTCCTTCACATGCCCCCCCAATCTCTGTGGTCCTTCCCATTCCCCCCCAGTCCCTGTGGTCCTTCACATGCCCCCCCAGTCTCTGTGGTCCCTCACACCCCCCCCTGCTTCATCCAGCTCCATCTCATCCCTCCAACCCAACCAGACCATCTTTGACTTGTGTCCTTCAGCATCTCCCTGGGCAGAGCTGACACAGCTCCACACTCTCTCCAGCCCTAACCCCAGGACTCGTGTTCTAGTCCATGTGCAGAGCAAAGATCAGCTCTCCTGAGAGCTCTCTGCATTTTTCTCCTCCTATCCTGCACTAATTCATTCAATGAATAAACTCATAAGTGGTTGGTTAATTAATTAATTAATCCTAATTGGTTAATTAGTGGTTAATTCCCTTAACATTCACAGTAATGTGGTTTCTACCTGCTGGAAGAGACTGAGTAAGGGTGTGAGTGCTCTCCTGTACAGCACAGACAGGGCTTTGTCCCCTCCTGCTACATCCCTCCATGTTCACCAGCTTGAACTTGTGCAAGTCTACAGCTGTGTCCATGGAGGTAACTGTGTCCCTGCACTAACTGCTGCCTGTTGCACCCACACAGGGGTGTGCACATCCCCACAGACACCCTGTAAACCTCCCATTGTCCCCTCAGGGCTGCCCAGTGCTGCCACATCTCCCCCCCCTCTGCAGGGGAACTTACGTGTCCAGGCTGTGATGTTGGGAGCTGCTGCCTGGTAGGGGCCAGCTCTGGCACTGGCCTCCAGGGAGTACTCCTCTCCTGGGCTCAAGCCCATGAAGGTGAAGTTGTGGGTGTCTCTCCCCAGTGAGACTGTGGCTGTGACTGTCCCCAGCTGTGTGTGGGACAGGGTGAGGGTGTAGCCATCTCGTCCCCCAGCTGCAGCTCCCCAGGACACACTCAGCCTGTCGGGGTGTCCCCCCCTCAGCCAGTGCACAGTGCTGGGGGGCAATGGGCCTGGGGAGGAAACACCAGTCAGGGCCAGGAACCAGCTCCAGCCTGAGGGACAGGAGATGCTCCATGTCTTTGCCAAGCCCATGCTGCAGGAGGTGGCTTTGCCCTTGACTCTGTGGCAGTTGCCTTCAGAGATCTCCCCCTCCTCAGTGCTGCCTGTGGCTGGCACCTGGGACATGGGTGGCCAGGACAAGGGTGGCACTTGGGACATGGGTGGCCAGAATATGGGTGGCACTTGGGACATGGGTGGCCAGGATATGGCTGGCACCTGGGACATGGGTGGCCATGACAAGGGTAGCACCTGGGACATGGGTGGCCAGGATATGGGTGACACCTGGGACATGGGTGGCCAGGACATGGGGTGATGCCCAGATTCTCCAGCAGGGCAGGGGCAGTGGGCACATGTATGGGTGGGAGGGGAAGGCAGGAGCTGGGTGCAGCAGTAGGATTTGAATGAGATGAGTGAGAGGACACCTGGCTGCAAGGAGAACATCAAACATGACACTCACGTGTGCAGTGGGTGACATTGGGGGTGCTGGTGTGGAAGGGCCCTGCTGTGGCCCTCACTGCCAGGCTGTAGAAGGTTCCAGGGCTGAGCCCTCTGAAGGTGTGACTCCTGGCACCCCCCCTCAGCACCACGTGCCCCACAGGATGGCGAGAGGCTGCCTCAAACACATCCACCTCGTAGCCTTCTGCTCCAAGCCCTGCTGCTGCCCAGGACACCTGCAGTGTGGAGGCAGAGGGGCTGCCCAGGGTGAGGTTGGCAGGGGCCAGGGGATCTGCAAAGAAAGAGGGAAACTGTCACCTCCTGTGTGCCACCACCTCAGTGCTAGGAGGTGGCAGCTTTGCCCAGTGATCCCTTGGGCTCTGGAAGTGCTGGCATCAGCTCCAGCGCCCTCAGTGGGCAGAAAGAAGCAGAGGGACAGGCAGACAGACAGGGCAGGTGGCTCTGAGCTCACTGTCCCCTGGGTTTGCCCTGGGACGTGGCAGGGGAGACACCCTGAGCCTCTGTGCTGGGCAGGGGACCTGGGTCTGTGTCAGGGAAGGGGTGAGGACAGGGAGCAGGAAGGTGGGATGGCTGGAGGGAGGGCAGGGACAGAACAGGGATGGGTTGGGATGGGGAAGGTTTTGATGGGAGCTCTGCAAGGCTCAGGGGGAGGCTGTGGATGGAGCACAGGGGGTGTCAGCCCAAAGCATCAGACTCACGTGTCCACTGGCTGATGTTGGTGGAAGAGGCTTCCAATGAGCCTCTCACAGCTGTGACCTGCACAGCAAACCTGCTGCCTGCCTCCAGCTGGCTCCAGCTGATGTTCTGGGTGTCTGGACTCAAGGTGAGCACCCGATGTCCCCTCTGGGTGCTGAGGCTGAACAGAACCACCCTGTAGTGATCCCTCCTGCCAGGGGGGCTGCTCCAGCTCGCCACAAGCTCTGAGGAGCTGCCTGGGTTGGTGAGGCTCAGGTTTGTTGGTGCAGCAGGAACTGCAAGGAAGAGAGAGGTCAGAGAGAAAAAGATCCAGCTCTCAGTGTGCAGACATCTTTCGGAAGGAGCAACTGGACTGCAAGCCCTCTGTGCCCACATGGTGACTGCAGGGCAGCAGCACTGGGAAATGGGCATCTCTTGTGGATGTCAGCACTGATGCCCACCCCATTGTGGAGCTGTGCTCCCACCCAAATCAGCCGTGGGAGGTGTGGATGCCCACCTGTGCAGCCCGTGATGTTCTTGGGGAGGGAGCGGTAGGGTCCAGCCACTGCCCACAGCCCAACAAGGTAACAGGTTCCTGGTTCCAGCTGTGTCAGGGTGACGTTGGTGCTGTCCTTCCCTGCTTCCAAGCTCCTTGCTGGGGCAGAGGAACCCTCCTGGTGCAGGCTGAGCAGGTACCCATCCCTCTGCCCAGGAGGGGTGTCCCAGTGCAGGGTCAGGGCTGTGCTGCCAGGGCTGGCTGCCAGGGTGAGAGGAGGCAGAGGCTCTGTGGGAGAGAAACAGCATCTCAGGGGACAAACCTGGGACCAAGGGCTGACTCGTCTGGGAATGAAGGTGGGAACTGCAGCAAAATGCTCTCAGGGCACTCCTGAATAAGGTGACTGGGAATGCCCCTTGGTGCCCAGTCCCTGAGCAGGTGTTAGTGATGGGACTGGGGGGGGGTTACTGGGAATTTTCCTTGTTTCCCAGTCCCTGAGCAGGTGTCAGTGCTGGGTTTGGGGGGGGTTACTGGGAATTTCCCTTGTTTCCCAGTCCCTGAGCAGGTGTCAGTGCTGGGTTTGGGGGGGGTCAGTGTCCTACCCGTGTAGCCAATGGCTGTCTGTGAGGAGGAGCGGTGAGGTCCAGCCTGAGAGATGATCTCCACACGGTACCGGGACCCCGGCACCAGCCCCTCCAGGTCCAGCTGGGTGACACCACGAGGGACAGACACGTTCCTGATGGTGGCCAGGGACTCGGCCACAGAGAGCTGTACCAGGTGCTCTCTGCCACCTCCTGATTCCAGCCAGGTGAGACGGAGCTGCCCAGGGCTGTGGCCGGGCTGCACACTCACGTTAGTCAGAGACAGGGGGTCTGAGGGGAAACACAACATGGAGCTACTTGAGAGGGTGGAGGGGAGCAGCTGGAGAAGCCACAACACAGCCTGCACCTAGAGAGGTCGCTGAAGGAGAAGAGGTGGCTGCTGACTGCCAGCTCCCCTGCTGCTCTGGGGCACATACAAGTTGCTCATCCATCTCCTCCTCCTCTCTCCCATCCCTGTCCCACCAGTCCCACACTGGCCTTGAGCTCACAAGGGGTCTCAGCTCAACCAGAGCAAAGCTGAGCTGGAGAAAAGGCTCTTTTGTGTCCCAGAAGTCAGCACACAGCACCCACTCAGCATGTCTGCCCTGATTCCCAGGAGCAGGTCTCAGCAGAGCCCAAACACCTCAGTGCCACCACCAGCCCTGCCCTGTCCCTGCAGGAGGCTGGGGACACTCCTCACTCACATGTCCACTCGGTGGCAAAGTGTGACGATGACCTGTAGGGGCCGGCGAGGGCAGTCACCTTCAGGAAGTACTGGATGCCAGGGGACAGCCCCAGGAATGTGAAGTTGTGGGTGTTTGGCCCCACTGAGATGTTCCTGTGTGTGGGGTGGCTCTTGCTGTAGAGCTGCAGGTGGAACTGCTCCACATCTCCAGCAGCCTTGTCCCAGAAGGCAGAGAGTCCCAGTGGCCGCCGGCTGTTGGTCAGAGTCACACTGGCTGGAGCCAGAGGGTCTGAGGGAGAGGAGAGGCAGCTGTGGGGTGGGGGGGACTCCCACTTGTCCTCTCTTTTCCCTGGGTCTCCCACCTCCCCATACACTGTCCCCCCTCTCCCCTGCTTCCATAGCACGAGCTTTGTGCCCCCACTGGGAGCAGGGCTGCAATTCACACGTCAGGGGAGGATTGAGGTCCAGCACACTCACATGTCCAGTCTGTGGCTGACTGCACGTGGGAGCTGTAAGGTCCAGCCACAGCAGCCATCTCCAGAGTGTACTGTCGCCCGGGGACAAGGTCCTCAAAGGTGACATTCATCCCACTGCTGCCCACAGTGACGTTCCTCACCCTCTCCTGGGACTTGTTTTCCCGGAGGGAGCCGCAGTAGCCGGTGGTGCCGGAGGGAGCAGCTCTCCAGGAGGCTCTGAGGGACGTGCTGTGACCCTGGTTGCTGAGGGTCAGCTGCTCTGGGGGCAAAGGGTCTGGCAAAGGAAAAGTCTGGAGTCACAGCAGCCCCTGCATGGGGCTCACCTGGCAGAGATGAAGCCCCTGATGTGCTGAGGCTGGAGCCCCTTCATGGAAAAACCCAAACCCAGGTCCCCTGGTCACCCACTCCCCAGTGAGGCAGGGACTGGGCACACACACTTCAAACTGCTCTGATAGTCTATGCTAAGAGAGGGCTGTTCTGCTGCTGGAGGAGGTGGTGGGTGGGATGGGCTCCACCAGGGTGGTGGGGAGGTGTCTGAGGGCAGAGAGGAAGGCAGTCCTGGTGAGGAGGAGGAGGGCACTGGGCTCTGGCTGACCCCTGTGCTCTGGGATACAGAGCAGGGTCAGACACATCCAGCACCTCCTGCTTTTCTCCTTCCCCTTTTACTACATGAAGCTGAAGGAGACCCATTTTACCACATGCCCTGGGGCACAGCAAGCTGCAGTGGAAAGCCCAGGGCTGGCAAAGGTGAGGCTGGCACACTCACATGTCCAGTTGGTGACCCGGCGGGGTGAGGAGCTGTAGGGACCAGCCACGGTGCTGACCTCCAAGGTGTAGAGAGTCCCAGGGTGGAGGCCTGTGTAGGTGAAGCTGGTGACACCTCTGAGCAGAGAGCTGTTCCTCATGGGGTGCTCCATGGGGCTGAGGGCCAGCAGGTAGCCCTCTCCCTTTGCCTCCTCCCAGCTGGCCAGCAGGCTGTAGGGGCTGCCCTGGCTGGACAGACTCACAGCAGAAGGTGCGAGGGGCTCTGCAAGGGACAAGGAGGACATTGTGCTTGTCACTATGTTGGCCACTGCACTGGGCAGCCAGACTGATGCTCTGCAGTGTCCCCACCAAAACCAGAGCTGCAGGGAGAGCCTTTTCCTGCTCCCAGCAGCAGGGACTGGGTGAGTGTCTCCCCAGTTTGTCCTTCCCAGGGTGGCAGCTCAGAGCTGGATCCCTCAGCACCAGCTGCACCAACTGCTCAGGGGGGACAATTGTTGGCTCTGAGGAAGCTGATGGTGCTTCAGTGCCCACCAAAGCAGAGGGAGGAGGGGAATCTGTGCTGCAGCCAAATGCTGAGGCCAAAATGCTACCGAGGGGGATCTGCTCTGGACTCGTGCCTGGCACCAGCCTGCCAAGAACCTCCCAGTCCCCCCACCCTGGGAACTGTGGGGCAGCAGATTTTACTGCTCTGACCCTCGAGAGCAGCTTTTGGCCACTGCCCTGCTCAGCCCCAGCTCTGCCCCTGCTGCAGGTTCCCATTTGGGACATGAGGTGTCAGAAATGTCCCCAAAAGGTCCCAGCTCTGAGCTCACGTGTCCAGGCTGCAGCACTGCGAGCTGATGCTCTGTGGGGCCCAGCCACTGCTGTCACCAGCACAGAGTATTTCCTGCCAGGGCTCAGCCCATGGAAGGTGAGGTGGCTGCTCTTCCCATCGATGGAGACGTTCCTGGTGGGCACAACATCCTCTCCCTCCTGCAGGGTCAGCAGGTACAGGTCCCTGTGTCCCGCCGGGGTGCTCCAGCGAGCCTGCAGGGAGTTGTGTCCCTCTGCTCTGCTCAGGGTCACATTGACAGGGCTCAGGGGGTCTGCAAGGGAAGGGGAGGGTGTGTATCAGAACTATGGGGTGCTCAGGACCCCATAATCCCATCAGCCTCATTCCCTGCTTCCTTATCTGCGGGGTCACACGCAGCCTTAGACATCCTTTTGGAGCCTGCTGCATCCATTCCCCAGCACAATCACTCCTTGTCTAGCAAAGCCCAGAAGAAGCTGGCAGCCCTGCTGGGAAATTCCTCAAAGTCCTTTTCCTCCTCTCCATTCAAGTCCCATGATAAACTCGCTGATATTCCCAGGAACAGGCCTGGACCAAGTGCCCACCAAGATGCCCCTGGCTCCTGCCTCTGGCACCAAGTGCTCAGAGCACAGGTCAGAGCCCCAGACAGCAGCAGGGACACACTCACACTCTCTCCAGCAGAAAGGAACCAGCTGGAGGGGTGGAGGGCTTCCAAAAGCCCAGCTGGAGAGTCAGCAGAGAGCAGCTACAGCTTCCTGGGCTGGCAGGCAGGGCAGGAAAGAGCTGGAGTCTCATCAGCTCCTGCCATCCAAGTCCTTCCAGCCCTCACCTGAGCAGTGACCCTGCCCAGGACAAGTCACTGCCCACAACAGCCCTGAGCTTGGCACCTCGTTGGAGAGGACCAACACTTTCCTGGTGTTTGACACCAGTTTGGGGACTCACTGGTCCCTAAGCTGGGTCCTGGAGCAGCTTTTGGCCAAGAAGTGCCCTCTGCACCCACTCTGGTGGTGCAATCCTAATCCCTTTGGATTCAGAAGCTGGAGCAGAGGTAGAGACAAAGCCATCAAGGTCCTCTCCCACCCCTGGCATCATACTCACAAGTCCAAGCAGTGGCATTGGGGCCCAGCAGGGTGTAGGGTCCAGCCATGGCACTCAGCCCCAAGCAGTAGTGGGTGCCAGGGTGGAGATGCTGGAAGGTGTAGCTGCTGAGGCCCCTCCTGGCTGAGAGGGTGGTGGCCACCGTGTGTGTGAGGAGGTTGTGGAGTGTGAGGTGCAGCCAGGCAGCTCCCCCACCATCTGCCCAGGAGGCCACCAGGCTGGTGCTGGAGCCTGGGCTGAGCCTCAGCTGGCTGGGAACAGAGGGAGCTGAGGGGAAGAGCAGGAGGGAGAGAGGGTCAGAAATGGGACTGGGGCTCCCTGCACCCACCCCAGGGTCTCTCTCTCGAAGCTGAAGGTCTGTCAGGGCTCTGCTCCCTCCCATGTCCCTTACCAGCCATGTTGAGGAGCTCCTGAGGGGCTCTAAAGGTCTCTCCATCCCCACAAACCCTTTCTCCCACCTTTTCCCTCTTGGCCAGGCAGCCCCCTGCTCCTCACCTGTCCACTGGTGGGTACTGGTGCTGGCCTGCCTGGCTCCAGCCAGCGTGCTGACCTTCAGGGCGTACTCACTGCCAGGCAGCAGCCCCTCAAAGAGGAAGGTGGAGGTGTTGGGCAGGAGGGACACGTTTCTCAGGAGCCTCTGGGAGTGGTAGAGGGTGAGCTGGTAGCCATCTCGGTGGCCATGGGCATGTCCCCAGGAGGCGAGAAGCTGAGCAGAGCTCCCACCACTGCTCAGGCTCAGGTTGTGGACGGGTGAAGGACCTGCATCAGACACAGCTCAGCTGCTCAGGGCTCCTTACTGGGGATGCTCCTTCCTTGTGGATCTCCCTAAACCTCCTGATGTGACACTTTCCACCCCCCCAGCCCTCTCTGCAATCCAAGGATGGGTTGGTCCATCATTAGTTCTATCATTCCATGAGAAGACACAGCATGAACTCTGCCCATGAAAGGTGGAAAGACGGGACCCTCCCTCCCTGTGGATGAGGGAGTAACCCCTGGGGCTCTGGGGACCAGGAAAGGACCCTCTTCCTTGTGGAAATGAGTAAAAGCCCAACCTCCCAGTGAAGTCCCAGGACTCTGCAGACCTCACACCTTGCAAAGCACTGGTGGGAACACTGACACCCTCTGAGTCTGCAGCCCCTGGAGCCCCCCTTACTTGTCTGTGCTGTGAGGGTCTGGCTGGAGGTCTCTGTGCAGGAGAGGGTGGCTGTCACCTCAACCTCATAGACAGTGCCAGGGCTCAGCCCGTGGAACCAGAAGCTGGTGGTGTTGGGTCCAGCAGATCCATTCTGCAGGGCTGTCTCTGAGCCCAGGGGGGAGAGGGTGAGCCAGTAGCCCTTGGCACCCTCCTCGGGCTCATCCCAGGCCAGAAGGAGGGAGTCTGAGCGGCCATGGTCACTCACACTCAGGTTCAGGAGGGCTCCTGAAGAGGCAAAGCCACAAACCAGGGAGCTGAGTGGTCAGTCTGGGGCGAGGTCCCCACTTCACCCCCTTTAGTGCCCACCTGGGCAGAGGCCACCCCCAGGGGCACTGCCACACTCTGCAGAGCACCTTCCACAGCCTGGGGGGACCTTTGTGCCCTGACTCACCTCTGGCACTGGCTGTGTCCTGTCCCTCCAGCCCTGCCTCTGCTGTTCCATTGCATCCCTCGCCCTGGGGGATTGATGGAGACAAGTGAGAGAGGGACAAGGTGAGGAGGTCTGAGATGAGATCAACCCTGGGAGAGGTTCCTTGTGCAGCCCGGGCACTGCTCCCACCCCACCATGGCATGTAGGAGCTGTCACCCTCTGGGGACTGTGACCTCTTCAGGCTTGCTGAGGCTCTGAGAGACCTCATCTAGTGCAGGATGTCCCTGTCACTTGCAGGGGTGGCCTTGGAAGGGCCTTTCCAACCCTGTGATTCTGTGACTGCCCTCCCCTGTCCAAGGCAGGGACACGTGGCTCGAGTGTCCTGGGACTGCAGAACAACGAGGGGCTGTGGCCACAAGGGAGGACACCCCAGAGAACCAGCCAGGGCACGAGGAGAAGGGAGCTCTGGACAAACCCTGACAACTGCTCCAGCCTCCCCCTCCTCCTGTCATCTGGGACAGGGTGGAGGATGCAAAGACCCTGCTCTCGGTCCTGCTGCTCCCCCAGAGCCCCCAGTCCCCTCCCCACTGAGCCCCTGGTGGGGTGTCTCTCCCCACAGAGCAGGGTGTGCCTCTTTAGGTTCTCCCCACATGAAAGGCATTCATTCCCTCTGCCCATTCCCCAGCCCGGGACAAGCCACGGAGAAACCATCATCATGTTTCTGTAGCTATTTCCCTCTTGGCTCCGCTGCCTGACTCATTCCTGCCTCCTCCCAGCACCTCCCCACACTGACTTTCGGGGGGGTGGGAGACAAAGGGGCTCCGGGCACCCCTGGCAGGAGCAGGCAGCCCATTCCTGGGGCTGCGACACTCGCAGCCATGGCAGCGGGGACACGGGGGACAGGGCAGGGCGAGGAGGGGGAAGCAGAGAGGGAAAAGCCAGCCCCTAATGGCCAAACGTGGCTAATGGGGAGCAGAGACAGCAACATCCCGGTAGGGAAAGGGCAGAGACCCCTCGTCCCCAGCCAGGTGGGAGCCGAGAGCAGGGACAAAGTGAGGGGTGGAAATGGAGGGACGGGGGGGACTGACCTGCGACAGGGATCCCGGCACACACAGGAGGAGCAGCAGCAGCGGGGACGGTCCCATCGGGAGCAGGGGGGCTGCAGACAGAGGGGGGACAAGTTGGAGGCAGGGAGCAGTTTCTTAGGGGGGTGGCTTCTCAGAAGTGTCTGTCCCCAGCCATGGCAGCGAGGGGCAGCCTCCAGGGGTGCTCTGCGAGGGTGACATCAGGGGGGACCGCAGTCTCACGCCAAGACATCCCTCAACAGCAGCAGCAGCAGAACAACCCCGGGCTGGGACAAGTCCAGTGGGTGTCCCTGTCCCTCACCGGCACCATCGGCTCCTGTCCCTGCTCGCCCTGTCCCAGCCAGCGGGGATGGAGGGGTTTGGGGAGGGGTCTCGGCTCAGCTGGAGCCCCCTCCACCCGCAGCAGGAGCCGAGCGGGGCTGAGGGAGCCGCGGCTGGGAGGGGAGGGGAGGAGACAG
>VZTY01024810.1:0-12132 GCA_013400935.1 Turnix velox | reverse complement strand
AAAAAAAAAAAAACCAAAACCCAACACCCCCCCAAAAGAAACAAAACAAAAAACAAGACCCCAAATATAAAACAAAACATCCCCCCCCAAAAAAAACCCCAAAACAACAAATAAAAAAACAAAACAAAACCCCCAAAATCCCCAACTTCTTGTGGGACAGCATGGCACAGTTCTCATGAGTGACTACCCCCCCAAAACTTTGCCAGCCTTCCCCCTTACAAGTTTTCATATAATCAAAATAAAATCAGAAGTGGATGCAGGAGAGAAGCTGGGTAAAGGGGGTGAAGAGGAGGAGGAACTCATTATTTTTCTTTTCTATTATTTGCACCCAGCTCCTACACCCTCCTGAATCACAGCTTTTGTGCACAAATAACCGGGTCATCTGCAGGAAATCACCACCACAATTGCAATCATCATCCTTTTAACTGAAGAATTTGCAGGACTGAACTATTCGTGGCACAATGCATTGGTACACATCCAAATAATACCTCTATTGTATGGGGTATAGTTCCTCTAATCTAACTGTTCAACATCTCTTGAACTGTAGCTGGGGAGAAAAAACTAATGCAACAAAGGGAGATGAAAACTCATCATTGCTTAAGATCTCAGACTGGTTGTACCTAATTCAACCACAAATTCCTGGGCTGAACTGAGTTCAGGGCACAGCCAGGAAGAGTGATTCCTTCCCTTGCAGGAATTACCACCTTAAACTCCCTGACCTGGGTTACACAGGAGGTCAGATTAGATTATCATTGCCCCATATTCTGGTCTTGGAAACCAGTTTTGAGTGCCCATCTGGCTGCAATCCCAAGTAAACATTAAGGGGAAAAAAACCCTGCAAGCACATGGTTGGGGTATCTAGTTACTGTGTGCTGTGGTGGGAGCACTCTCATCTCTGTCGGTAAGAAGGCAGCAAACCTCAGACTTTCCTGAAAATGGGGGCTGAGAAAAACTTCAGTGGATGTAAGGGGGCTTTTTAGGGTTAAGGTTGGTCAACATCAGTCTCTCCCAGCATGGCCTGTGTCTATGTGCAGGCTGTAGCAAAGGTCAAAAATGCCCACAACTTGGCTAAATACAGAGAAACTTCTCCATAACTTGATGAGTCCCAGAGATGCAAACCATTTTCAGTGGGCAATGTTTGATCCATCCTCAGCCTCTCCCCTTGGCAATCAGCTGGAGAAAGGGATGCCATCTTCAGGCTTGACATAAGGAAGAAATTCTTTACAATGAGGGTGGTGAAACACTGGAACAGGTTGCCCAGAGAGGTTGTGGATGCCCCCTCTCTGGAGGTGTTTAAGGCCAGAGTGGACAAGGCACTGAGCAGCCTGATGTAGTGGGAGGTGTCCCTGCCTATGGCAGGTGGGTTGGAACTCAATGATCTTTAAGGTCCCTTCCAACTCATCCTATTCTATGATTCTATGATATTTTTCTTCTGATCCCATCTATTTCCTTTACAAGCTGCTAAAACTTCACCTATTTGAAAATTTTAGAAAAGCTGTTGTCAAAACTGCTGTCCCTTCCAACCTGAACTATTCTATGATTCTATGATCTCACCCAGTGGGTTCATTCACCAGTCTCTTCTGCCATGCCCAGTGGCTGGCTGTGCAAGAAGAGAGAGACCAAATAAGCCCTGCTGCCTGTTTTCTCTCCCTGCAGCAGCCAGCCATCAGGCAAACAGACCAGAAATAGCACCTTCCCATGCCATAGCCACAGCCGTGCTGTCTGAAGACTAGAAGGTGGCAAGAGGCAGAAACTCCCTGCAGTCAACTTGAGAGGCAGAATTTTATTTCTCAAAGAGCTGCTCACTTCCCAGCACAGCCAGCAAAGCCTGTTTGCCTGCTGTGTTGTTGCTCACTTACAATTCATGCTTACCCCTAAACCTCCAGGATTCCCTTTTAACACCTCCTGTGTGAAACGCTCAGGTAGATGGTACCAGCAGGGTTTGAGCTCCTTTTTTGAGGTACCATGAAATCTCTGGGGTGATTGACTCCACCCAGGGCAACTTGCCCATCCCAGATTACCAAACACTCGCCTCCGGCCGCTTGTTCTTTCCCCACCCCTGGAAGGATGGTGAATTCACAGCAAGGCTGTGACTAAAGGCAGGGTGAGCAAGCAGAGAAGCCATCGGGCGTCCAAATCAGCTGAATCAGAAGGAGCAGGCGAAAGGGGAAGGGAGAAAAAAAAAGAAAAAAGAGCTATGTGAACCAGCACTAATGGCCTGCAAGCTGCGACAAGAACAGCCAGGCACATTAGTGACTCACATGTGAAATGTGTGACACTTTGGTGTCTTTGGTGGAAAGGGCTTTGAGCTTGGGCGGCGGGGCCAGGAGCTCCACCAGCCCAGGCTTTCCCACGCACATTCCTCTGTTCTATAATCTATGAAATCTGCTCAGAAGATAAACCGTGGAAGCAGAAAGAACCTCCTAGGAGGAAAGTGAAACAGAAAAGCAAAAACAGCATGGTAATTTCTTGCTTGCAAAGAGCAGGATTTCCATGTGCGGGCTTGCTCCACCTGTGAGTTTACATGTGTAGGGCGATTGCTGATACGTGCCTCTGGTAAAAAAACCCTTGATCTGTCTCAGGAAAATCCCTTCCTTGTTAATTTATTATTTGATATATATGTAAAGCAGCAGCGTACCATCTAGCCTCAATCCACAGAGATTTGTGCCTCTAGGGCTGCGGGTGAAGAAAAGACTACACAAGGGATGAATGAGGGGGGGAGAAGTGAGGCAGCAGCTGAGCACCCTGGCTCACAGCAGTTGCTGGGGATATTTCATAGAATCATAGAATAGTTTGGGTTGGAAGGAACCTTAAAGATCATCGAGTTCCAACCCCCCTGCCATAGACAGGGACACCTCCCACTAGAGGTGTGATTAACAGCGCTGTGGTAGCACCTGGAGGCTCAGCTGTGCATGTCCTTTATCTACACAT
The DNA here is from genome assembly GCA_013400935.1 of Turnix velox. Taxonomy (NCBI): domain Eukaryota; kingdom Metazoa; phylum Chordata; class Aves; order Charadriiformes; family Turnicidae; genus Turnix; species Turnix velox. The sequence continues at coordinate 9,201 of VZTY01024810.1, read as the reverse complement.
CCCTGCTGGCTGGCAGCCCTTGGTTGTACAGCCCTGGACACAGCAATCCATCCTAGTCCTTTGGTGGCACTGGATTTTCTAAGTACCTCTGTGAATACCCTTGTCTGGGCCCTTTGTAGCAGAAGAATGGTTGGAGTTGGAAGGGGCCATAATGATAGTCTTCTTCCAACCCCCATGCCAGAGACAGGGACACCTTCCACCAGACCAAGCTGCTTAAAGCCTCAACCAGTCTGGCCTTGAACACCTCCAGGGATGGGATGTCCATAGCTATTCTGGGCAACTTCTTTCCAGCACCTCACCACAGCACTCTCACAGTAAAGAATTTCTTCCCAATACCTAATATAGAGAATCATAGAATAGTCTGGGTTGGTAGGGACCTTAAAGATCATCAAGTTCCAACCCCCCTGCCATAGGCAGGGACAACTCCCACTACATCAGGCTGCTCAGTGCCTTGTCCAGCCCGGCCTTAAACACCTCCAGGGATTGAGGAGGCATCCACAACCTCTCTGGGCAACCTGTTCCAATGTCGCACCGTCTTCATAAGGCATATATCTCTCCTCTTTCAGTTGGAAGCCACTACTCCTTGTGCTATCGCCACATGCCACTGTAAAAGGTCCCTCTCCTGCTTTCTGGAAGTACAGGAGGGAGCTATAAGATGTCCTTGAGCCTTCTTTTCTCCATTTCTGAAGGAGAGTTGTCTGCCCGAGGGTCTGTATGCTCCTGATCTCACCTTGATAAGGAATCTTGATAAATGATGGATAAATCTTGACGATGGATAAATAGCTAAAAATAAACCACTCTGTATTGAGGAAACTATTATTTGCAAGCAGTGACCACACATGTGCCTTGCACATAGTGGCATTCAGTCCCTGGGACAAGTCATAGTCTCCCAGTGGTATTTCAGTCAGCTGTGCTCACTGGGACACTGACCCCTCATCCAACCCCATGGTGTTAGGGGCAAAGAGCTTGCAGATGATCCAAGGGACAAACCAAGATTACAAAAGTGGTGGGAGGTGCAGAGAAACCCTTAAATAATACATTAGTGTTGCAAACAGCAGCCCAGACCTCCCCCAGCCAAAGTGCTCACTGGGTGTTGTTGCAGCCATAAAATCATTGGTGGTAGGAGTCTGGAAGAGACCTATCTCTGCTGGTTCCTGCAGGGGAGGTGCAGCTCCTGTCCCAACATTTCTCAGCCCTTCTGCCAGGGCCTGAACACGTGATGAGTGAGCTGTGATTGCAACACAGCAACCTGCAGTATATTAAAATTAGGCAAGCAGTTAATTTATTTGCCAAATCAGGTCCCGACATGAGGCAAAGATGCAAAGTCAGGCTAGCAGAGGAAGCAGAGGGGGCGGAGAAGAAAGGGAGCAGCAGCCCTCCGGATGTGTTGTAAAGTAAACCCTCAGCATGCCCCACTCGATGATTACTGATCAGAATGTTTTTTCAGACATACCAGATAGAGGAGGTAAATGCCAGAAAACCAGGGATACAGATAGCCCACCACAAGCCCACAGAATGACACATCTGCTGTCTGGTTCTCATGCATCATGACCTCTCTTCCACTGCAGCAATGTCTCGTGGTGGCAGAGCCCTGTGGGTTTTGCATTGTGTAGGTATGACCCAACCTGGGATCCTGTGCATGTGTCTTGCTTTCTGAGACTGCCAAAACATCCATGTGGTGCTGGCAGCCCCCTGCTCCCCTGTCTGCAATATTTTCTGGTGGTTCAACACATCTTCTGCTGTTTATCCTGCTGACCTTCATCTATAAAACAACCCCTGTCTTTTGTAATGAGCACTGTTACAGGGGTGAGACTTTTTAATAAGATATGTGATGGAAGGACTAGAAATAATGGATGTAAATTGGAAGGGGGTAGATTCAGGCTAGATATAAGAAAGAAATTTTTTACAGTGAGGGTAGTGAAATACTGGAAGAGGTTCCCCAGAGAGGCTGTGGATGCCCCCTCTCTGGAGGTGTTTAAGGTCAGGCTGGACAAGGCACTGAGCAGCCTGATGTAGTGGGAGGTGTCCCTGCTATGGCAGGGGGGTTGGAATTTGATGATCTTCAGGGTTCCTTCCCACCTGAACTATTCTATGATTCTATGATTCTATGGTGAGCCAGGCACCTCACCAGCTTCTGCTGCACCTTCAGGTGCTAAGACATTGTGAAACAGTCTTGTGCACACCTTGTTTATGTGAATGACTGGCTGCAAGGAGATCTCTTTGTAGATGTGTGAGTTTTGGTCCACACTGTCTCATGCAGGTGCCCAAGAGGGGCTGTAAGATATTGTCTTAGTTTGAGTGACACAAAATGAATTACCCTTTCAGTAATTTAAATTTTTTGTTATGTCTCCTGTAATGCTTGGGGAAAACACACTTTCAGAAGACTCCAGTGCCTCAATTTGTGAAAATATTTACTTCATAGCCAGCTGTGGTGTGCCACTTTCAAGGTCTCACTGTTTTTAAACCTTGCTGGGTGTGGGGATAAGGAAGGATCAAGACTTAGGCACTTGATTCAAGGTGGCCAGCAGGATTACTTCATAGTATGGAATAATAAAAACAGCATATATTAATAATCACATTCAATATAAAGTTTGCTGAGGAGTATCTCTCTTCTGTGATGGTTGTGATCCTGAGAACTCTTTGCCATGATGCTGGAAACCCAGAGCCTCTCCACCATCACTATATGGCAACAAGAACCTCTCTTACTGTCCTCTGAAGTTTCTTTTGCCTCCAAAAAATGTGTTCTTCTTTTCTTTTTTCCAATGAAAGTTTCTTATTTGTTTTTTAACTGTGGGTTAGAGTGAGGCTGGCCTTGGGACAGATGGTAAAGTGAGGTTGGCCCTGGGACCAGAGGGATCTGGGAAGGGGCAAAGTTCTTCCTTATCATAGTTTCCATAGGGCAGATGATGGTTACAGTCTTGGCCTGGCCCCAAACTTAACTGTATAAACAAGATGGGGGGAGAGAGCCTGGACAACACCTGCTGCCACCCTGCCAGGTCTGGTAGACATTGGAGAGGCTTGAGAAGAGGAGGAGGAGAGACACCACATTGCTCACCACCTTCTCCATGATGAAATGGGATTGCAAGATCCCATATTAAATGAAACTGTGGCTAATGTAAGCTGTGTATGGGGCTGCTGTAATGAAAACAGCACCAAACAATGAGCTCCTGGTGCCACTGGAGCTCTCTGCCTGCCCCAAACTTCCTGGGAAGCGTTTTGAACTTCGGTTTTAAAAGGGCAATTAATCACAGAGCAGAGCCTGAAATCAGCCCAAGCACAATAAAAGCAGCCCAGCAGAGCCTGAACAGCCCAGCCTGCATTGTTCACTGTGGCCTGACTTCAGGCATCAGGAAACTTCCAGATGTGTCAACTTTGCAGCTCCTGGCTCCTGCAGGAATCTTAACTGCTACCATCTGGGTGGGGGAAAAGCTTTGGGAAAGCAGCTCTCCCTTTACTTGCCCTCCTTCAAACATCAGGAGTTATTACCCCCATGGCCTCTGCTGTTTCTGCTGGCTTTGTCCTCATCGACTGACAACTGCTTCCTGCAAAGGCACCATTTCTTTCTGCTTCCATCTTTAGGCAGGCAGAGCCATGGTGGAGCCCCTTCATGGGGTGGGGAAAGGGCCCCCTCCATCTGCTCCTGTTCTGCCTGTGGTTTACAATGCGCTACAGGAAGGCATTTTCTCACGCTATTAAGTTTTCACTAGATGCAGAGAGGGATCAGGAATGCCTCGGACAGCAGAAAAATTCCCTTCTCTACTTGGTTATTAGGATGCAGCAGCAGCAGCAGCAGCGTGGTAAAATTACAGCCTCCACAAAATCCAAGTCTGCTGCTGTGCCACAGACAAGGGGTGCAGAGTGTCATCATTCCAGGTATGGCTGAACATCTCCTGGGGCAGCCCTGGAGCCTCCTCAGACCTCTAACCAACCATGTTTGTGCACAGAGTCTGTGGGTCAGGAAGATTTGGGGCTGAAAGGTTGTGAAACATCACAGCCCTGGAGAAGTTTTTTCCCCAAGAAGAGGTTGCCTTCTGCTACCATGCTTTTTCCTTAAGACCTGCAAGTTACAGCCCCAAGAGCAAGTTATATAGATGGTGTTAATCATCATAACACCATCAAGAGCTCCTCACACACCTAAACTTTTCAATGCCCAGAGAATGGAGGTGAACAGGAGCTGCAAACTCTGTTTTGCAGATGGCAACACACAGACCAAGAGGTTCATTGTTTCAGCAAAGGCCACACAAGGGGCTAATGGCACTGCTGAGATCAGAAACTCTCTTAAACTCTTGAACTGTGCTCAAACTAACAAACTGGGAGGACTGGGTCTGAACCAAAAGCAAGCAGTGCCCAGGACTACAAATTAATTTCATTTGACACAGCTTGTACAAAATATAGAAAAGGCTGGTGTCATCCTGGGGTTTGTGACTATGTTTCCTTCAGAAACCCTGCAGAACATTCAGCTCCCCCCTCCAGCATCCAGATGAGTCCAGGAAATAATAAAAACAGTGAAGTTGTTTGTGGCAGTAGAAAGCTTGTCCTTGGCCAGAAGTTTGGGGGTTATCACAACCAACCCAAGAAGGGTGACTGCTCAAAAGTAAACCTACACAAGAGAGCAGCAAGTGAAAAAAAAAAAGGAGGAGCTGGAGAGAAAAGAAAGGAGAAGCCTGATAAGAGGGAGCTTGGTAATCCAAGCTTCTCAGGTGGAAGCTAAAAGGAGGGGCTGGTTACCTGCCTGGTATCAATAGGGCTGGGTATATCCAAATATAAAGTTGAACCTATGTGTTCAGGATGTAAATTTTGTTGCCTCATGTTCCTGGAAGGGGATGAACAAACTGCATGAAATGAAGAGCAGCTCTGAAGAGAAAGACTTGGGAGTGTCAGTAGATGACAAACTCAACATGAGCTGCCAGTGTGAACTCGTACCCAAGAAGGCCAACNGAGTTGGGGTTGTTGAGCATGGAGAAGGCTCAGGGAGGACCTCAGAGTAACTTAGCAATACCTGAAGGGGGCTACAGAAAGGCAGGGGTAGGACTTTTTAATGGGATATGTGATGGGAGGACTAGAAATAACGGATGTAAATTGAAGGGGAAGGATTCAGGCTGGACATAAGAAAGAAATTCTTTACAGTGAGGGTGGTGAAACAGTGGAAGAGGTTACCCGGAGAGGCTGTGGATGCCCCCTCTCTGGAGGTGTTTAAGGCCAGGCTTGACAAGGCACTGAGCATCCTGATATAGGAGGTGTCCCTGCCTATGGCAGGGGGGTTGGAACTCGATGATCTTTAAGGTCCTTTCCAACCCAAACTATTCTATGATTCTATGATTCTATGAAATGTATGGTTTCCCATACATCCCCTGTATTTTACCCTGCTGTCCTGTAGTTCCAAGTGGCTTCTTCTTGTGTGGGTTCAGCCTCTCATCCTGCTTCTTGGAGGAGGAGGAGGAATGTGACTCAGCACTCTCTCATGCAAGAGCTACTGACAGTAAGTCAGACCTGCTGACCTCAGGCTCTACGTGCCCCTGGGCAATGATTTCTGAGAGGAGGGACATTTTCATAACCACTGTGCCAAAGCTGAGGCAGGATGCGGTGACATTCTACTTACTCATCCTGTCTTAAACCCCAAAGGATGTCTCGAGTGACTGGAGTGTAGGCAGAAAATACAAGCTAAAACTCTAAGTTTGGGGATTTTGGAATTAGTTGACTGGCCACAGAGAGGGCCAACATGACAGGACCAAGTAGATGACCCCAAATGACAGTAGGAAATATGACTAGACAGAGTTGCCTGTTTCCAAGGAGTTTTGGCATCACTAGGGGCTGTCAATGAATAAGCCCTATTACAAAAATAGCAAAGCAGGAAAATTTTGGTCATAGGAGGAACAATACCTATTTTTTTCTCATTTGTTGGGTTTTATCAGCTGTTTATAAGATTTCAAAATCAAGAAGTTTCTTCTGCTTTCTCCGTTTTCCTGACAGTGCAACAAGTGAGAACATCCCACAAAGTGGCAAATGCTGGAAATGAGATGTGAGACGAGAATTCACATTTCACATTGGAATTAGAAACTGTGAAGGGAAGATAGCTCTCCACTTTCCATGCAGGACAAAATGCACTCCCTCCAATTTTAAGCACTTTTGGTGCTATTTGCTTAATCTGATGGAACAGAGATTTACTAGGAGCTTAAAATGTTGTAATGTGATTTATTAGGAAGCAGATAAAATCTGTTTAAGAGACACAGATATGTCCAGACAAGTTCGATAAACTAAGAATTTTGGTATCAAATCTATGCAGAGGTTTGCAAGGGATTTATCTGAGCAGACATTCTAATGCATTTTAATAGTGGGCATAATGATGGAAATGAGAAGGAAATTGGAAAACAGCACTTGTGACAGTTGTGACATAGGGGAAATAGTTCATCATCACTCATTAAGGCTTGCAAAGGGAAAGGAAACAAAGAAGTCAGGGAGAAGATGATGCAGTGGAAGAAGAGAAAAAGCTGCTGTTGCCTCTGAGTTGGGCATGGTTTTTGTCTTTGCCATTTCTCAGCTCATTATCCCTAGAACAGGCTCCAGCTGTAGTGCAGTGACTTAGCAAAGTCAGCCAATGCTATTTCACAATGCCCTTCTCACCAAGTCTTCTACTAGAAATGAAATCAAGACTGATTCAACTGACTTCATGTGACAGCTCTGTAAATTTCTGGCAGTCTTCTGTCCAGATCTGGAAGCCCTTCAGCACTCTCAAACACCTTCCTGGCTGGAAGATTTTCCTCGCTTGCTTTCTCTTCCCCTTGAATTCTTGCTTCTTGGTTTTCATCCATTTGTCCCACAGTATCACAGACAGCAGCTCCTCTGCAGCTGCATGATCTGCTGTCCCAAGTGGTGTCATTAATATCTGCAGAACAGGCAGGTTTATGATGTTTTGAATGCTTCCTAGTGATGTTTTATTTGCAGCACTCCCCATTTCAGGGAATGATTGTGATTCCTCATGTCATGATGGTGCTCCAGATGTTGTGCTGCAGCTGTGGTGGCAGCTGGAGAGTACAACGTGAGAACTCAAACTGTGCTTAAAGCTTCTGCCTTGGCCCAGGAAAATAATATTCATTCTCCTCCCATCCCATTCAAGTGCACATATGTGGAGCCCTGTGACCAGATGGCAGCCTTTACAGGGCTTATTTCTTCAGCTCTTCAGTATATTTGAGAGGAGATTTTCTTTAGGGCCCAAAATGAATGGTGTTTGACAGACTAAACTTTCTCAGCTGGCCTGATTCGCCCCAATCACATGTGTAAAGGGATGTTTCAATCTCTTACTCATGAGAAAAAGTAAATAAAAAAGCACATGCCAGCCTATTGCTGCATTCTGCAAAATTCTGTACTACTTCCCCTGGTTTGTTTTGGCAGAGCAGGGTGTGCAGATCTTCATATCTGGCTTGTAGTGTCACTTCCAAACACGTTCACTGTCAAAATTATCAACTTCTGATCCATTCCTATTCAGAAACCAGTTTCTAGGTACCTTTTTAGAAGTGTCAGTGAAATAAAAATATGCTTTGTATAAACTTGGCCCTGTTACCAAACATCAGGTTGTGAACTCTACTTCCACTAACCCCGAGCCTGTGCAGAGATGCTTCTCCTGCTCACTGCCAATACAGGTGTGGTTGCTTTGAGTAGAATTCCATCAGTTGGGAAAAGGTTGGGGAGCCCATGCCTTCAGAAGGGACAGAAGAGGACCCTGGGACAAGCCCTTGGGAAGGCAGACCCAGACTTACTGCTTGGTTCACACTGCACAAGGGGTACTGGGATGGTTCCAGGCTAAAGGAGTTGGGGTTGTTCAGCTTGGTGAAGAGAAGGCTCAGGGTAAACCTCATAGTAACTTATCAATACCTGAAGGGTGCCTACAGAAAGGCTGGGGTAGGACTTTTTAATAGGGTCAAGGATGGCAGGACTAGGAGGAATGGATGCAAATTGGAAGAGGAGAGATTTAGGTTGGAGATAAGAAAGTTCTTTGCTGTGAGGTTGGTGAGACCTTGGAAGAGGTTGCCCAGAGAGGTTGTGGATGCTCCCTCAATCCCTGGAGGTGTTTAAGGCCAGGCTGGACAAGGCACTGAGCAACCTGGTCTAGTGGGAGGTGTCCCTGCCCATGGCAGGGGGGTTGGAACTTTATGATCTTTAAGGTCCCTTCCAACTCGAACATTTCTATGATTCTATGTGTCTTAGTCTCTGTATAGCAAGCATGAAAAAATCTGAACCTCACTCTCTTTAGGTATTAGGCTACATCCCCAAAACCTGGGTCCAAACTTAGACTTTAGTTATCTCTATTCCAGAGGCTGCTTCTTGTGGATTACTGAGCAATTTAATGGCCTGTACAGCTAGCACAGTCCTAGAGCTCCACATGCCCAAGGTGTCTGGGCAAAGGATCTTTCAGCTGCTCAGTGTGACATGAAATGCACTGCATGATTGCCCAATCTTACTGTTATTGAGGTCTTATCATCTGTGCGTATTTGTTTTCTCCAACCAGCAGGGTACTCAGGCTGCACTTAATTCACTCAGGCTCCATCAAAGTGTCATGGTATCCTTCCCCAGGAAATGTCATTGAGGGGATGCTGGTGGAGTTGTGAAGAGGAGAGGAGTGTGTTTCTTTGCTGAAGACATCTATATACACATATATAGGATCACAAGATCCAGAGAGGATTAAACAAGAGAGCTTACCTCTATAATCTAGAGCTCTATTGTGATAGATTGTAAATAAATAATAGCTGCAACCATAATAAAACCTGTGAGCAGTACAAGGATGTTGATTCAGGCAAACATCCTCAGGATATATACATATATACATATAAATGCACACACATTTAAGCATGCAGGTATCAAAGTTGCCTAGATAAGTATATAGATAGTTGTCACATGTATTTTACTTACGTAGTGGTTCACTTTAAAGAATCTCAGTGATCTTTGTAGACACCAGTGAACTGTTGAAGCAAATAAATATTGAACAGGCAGCTCAGATGGGGAAATCCTGTACCCTACTCTGAGCAGAGATGTTGGACAAGAGGGTCTTAAGATGTTCCTTCCAGCCCTGGTAACTCTGTGAAACAATCTAAAACAGCACAGGAAGTCTGAAGTAGGATCAGATATGCTTTTGTGTGCTGTGCTGAGTAAATGCTTAGCTGTAGTTTAATTGAATACTGGAGCTCTCAACATATAAAGGACATTGAG
>VZTY01024805.1:11939-30951 GCA_013400935.1 Turnix velox | reverse complement strand
AACTATTCTATGATTCTAAACGGGAACACTCAGACCATGTAATACCAGCTACCACTGAAAGCCCAGATTCTTGTCTTCCCTTCTTGATTCTGGGAAAATCAGTCTATCCAGAGCTCTCAAAGAAAATATTTTTAAGGGAAGGAGGGAAACTTAACTCATTGCTTACAAGGTCCTAAATTCACAGCCCTTTGAAAATCAGGGCCAGGTAGCTTAAAGCTGGGAAGTCAAACTTGTAACTCTATTTTAGAAAGTCTGATGATGTTTCATCAAGCAGATTTTTGCTGTGTGTTCCAGAGGAAGCCCAGATAGCAAACAGAGGAATTTCTCAGCTGCCTGCAATGGGCAGCCATGAGTTGGGTCAGAGGGGCAGAGGTGATAGGGTTTCAAAACAGCTGCTGCACTGATAACTCAAGGGGGGCTAAAATTAAAACCTAGCTCAGTTTTCAATCCCAGAGCAGTGCTTTGGACAGCCAGCACTTACCTATCAATAATTTTCTTCTTTTCCCTTTCAGTAGAAGCAGAAAGTGACTTAGGCTGTTGCAACACAAGAGACAAATTTTTTAGTCTTTTTTAGAAAAGACTCTGAAACCACATGCAGGAAATGCTTATTATTTAGTAGTTAATTATCTACAATAGCTGCGAGTGCATGAAAGTAAAGGGATCTCATGCTGAGGCTCTGAGCAACCTGATCTGGTGCTGGATGTCCATTCTGGAGCTCTCAATATAGGAAGGAGCTGTTGGAGCAGATCCACAGGAGGGCCACAAAGATGATCAGAGGGCTGGAGCACCTCCTTTATGAGGACAAGCTGAAGGAGTTGGGGTTGCTCAGCCTGGAGAAGGCTCAGGGGGGACCTCAGAGTAGCTTCTCAATACCTGAAGGGGGCCTACAGGAAGGCTGGGGTAGGACTTTTTAATAGGGTACAAGATGGGAGGACTAGGAGTAATGGATGCAAACTGGAAGAGGGGAGATTTAGGCTGGAGAGAAGAAAGAAGATTTTTCTTGTGAGGGTGGTGAGACATGAATAGGTTGCCCACAGAGGCTGTGGATGCCCCCTCCCTGGAGGGGTCTGAGCAACCTGGTCTAGTGGGAGGTGTCCCTGCCCATGGCAGAGGGGTTGGAACTGGATGATCTTTGGGGTCCCTTCTGGCCCAAACCATTCTATGAATCTTATTTTGGGTGGCTTTTTGAAGCCTGAAGATAGGAATGAATGTTGGGCAGGAAATCTCAGGTATGATCTTTCAGAGCACTGATGGAGCACGTAGTTCAGTGATGTCTGCCTTTTTTATTTAGTAGACTGCCCTCTCCCTAATAGTGCCAAACATTGCAGTAAATTGTTGTACTAGAATGGAACTGGCCCAAGTTTCCTCTGCAAACAAGAGTGGCAAGTCTAGCCACTCTTCTGAGACTTCTCCCATAAAAACATTGGTTTGGTGTTTGGGCTATGCCGTAACAAAACCAGCCCAGCTCCACTGCAGTCCTAAACTGGATCTGTCTTTGCTAAAAGGGGACTGCAGCACCAGCCTCTCCACGGTGTGGGAGTGTTGTGCTACATTTGATGAGATCTGAGTCTTCAATTTGCAATGTGCAAACAATTCTATAGGAAGAAAAACCAGTATCACTGGATAGTGGTAGAGTGAGGTAAGACTCAGTTTCTAGCAGTTAACCCGCAATGTGAGCCTAGCCTGTTCACCTCAGTTCATATTCCACAGGAAAAAGCAATTGTCATTACTTGATTTGGCTGAGAAAAGTAGTGTAAGACCCTTGGATGTGAATGTGGATTTGGCCAAGGGGCAGTGATTTATTTGTATCACGAGTCCTAGCAGGGTCCCAGGTTTCTCTTGGCTGCATCCATCACCCTGTGCAGTTCCTTCTTGATTTTGTGCAGCATCACTCTGAGGAATTGCATCCACTTTGTCTCTCTGTTTTTCTTCTTGGCTGATGGACAGGCTCCAGTATGAGGGATGTCAGCAGAGTAGTAAAGAAAAGGAGTTAGTAGCTGGGAATGACACGGGCTTGCAGACATCAGTCAAGCCCCAGCAGTGAGGACATCAATGAGAGACAGCTAATGAGAGACCACTCAAGAACAGCAGTGGTGGGGAATGTGTTTTGCCTGGAGCACAGAGATGCTTTTCACATGAATGACTAAAGCCCACAGCTTGTGAGGAGCACTACTGCATGAGCTGATGCCAGGCCAAGCCTGCCCTGTGTCCTTCCTTCAAGTCATGGTTTGTTACAAAATGAAAGCCCAACCTGCAATCCAATCTGTGAAGCAGTTTCTCAAGTGCATGGGGTGACTGGACTCTCCTTCANTGATGCCAGGCCAAGCCTGCCCTGTGTCCTTCCTTCAAGTCATGGTTTGTTACAAAATGAAAGCCCAACCTGCAATCCAGGGAAAATTAACTCTGTGAAGCAGTTTCTCAAGTGCATGGGGTCTGCTGCTTCAGCCCTACGGGAGACTCCCCAGTGAAAACTAAGAATTTGCTGCCATCTGTAGACATCTGGGTGCTGTTCAGGCAGTTTCCTCAGCCCAGCTCACACAGCCCTTATATAGGCAAGGCATCTGCAGCAAAACCCCCCTAGTCCCAAGGCAACCTAGTCCTTTCTTCAGCATTTCCCCATCTAAGGTAAATTCTACAGTCTCTGGCTTATTTATTATCTGCTCTTGGATGCTAGTCCTATGGGGAGGGTTTCAACATCCAGCTCTGCTGGTTGCAGGCGGAGAGCTTGGACTTTGCTGGGACACAGCCAGCTTCTCCATTCTAAATAGATCTGATGGAAAGAAAGTCTATCCATTGAGGAGTGGAGCATTAAAATCCCACAGCAAGCTTTTCCCAATAGAGCTGTGCTCCAGCATTGGCATCAGGAGCCTCTCCTGGTGGGGTTAGGTGGGTAGCAGGGACAGCCATACCTATTTGGACACTTACACTGTCCAGGAGAAAAACCCTGACTGGTCCTGGCATTTCTGTGTCTCTGTAGACACACAGAGGCCATACTGTCCACTGACCCATCTGCACTGCTGCTCCCTATCCTCATGAGCTTGCCATCTCCTTGTCCCCACCAACCTACTTGAGCTTTAACACACAAACATACTTGAGAAAATTATCTGCCATCTCCCCTCCCTAGAATTTTGCTTCTTACTCAGGTCAGGAAAATAGCCCTGAAATGGTGAGGGAGTCCATAGTACCTTCTTGGAGCACATAAGACCCCACATTCTCTTTGCTGAATTATGGCAGGTTCTTGCCAGCCCTACAACATGTCCCATGCTGTGGCCTCAGCACAGCTCTCTGGCTGATGGAGAAAAATGAAGCCACATAACTGAGATGTCCTGGATATTAGCACAGTTCCCTGGTGCTATTCAGACTGTCACTTGTGCCAACCCCAAGTCCTCAGCAGGTGAGAAACGGGGGTCTGGACTTATGTCTCCTGCAGACCAGGCTGTCACAGCAGTGGCATCTTCCTTTGCTCTCACAAGTGCTCCACTCTTGAGGCCATGGCTGAGGTTGGCAGAATCATAGAATGGTTTGGGCCAGAAGGGACCAACCCCGCTGCTATGGGCAGGGACACCTCCCTCTAGACCAGGTTGCTCAATGCCTCATCCAGCCTGGCATTAAACCCCTCCAGGGAGGGGGCATCCACAGCCTCTCTGGCAACATATTCCAGTGTCTCACCATGCTCACAGGAGAGAACTTCTTTCTTATCTCCAGCCTAAATCTCCCCTCTTCCAGTTTGCATCCACTACTCCTACTCTTGTCATCCTGGACCCTATTAAAAAGTCCTGCCCCTCCCTTTCTGTAACCCCCTTTCTTCAGGTATTGAGAAACTACTCTGAGGTCCCCCCTGAGCCTTCTCTTCTCCAGGCTGAACAACCCCAACTCCTTCAGCCTGTCCTCAGAAGGGAGGTGCTCCAGCCCTCTCATGCATGGGAGGGACACGACTATTCATGGTGCCCTACTTCTGTCCACCAGTTTCAGGGCCAGGCCAATCTGCACGTGTTTGAGGACTGGTGTGGAAGCTCCATTCAGCAGCTCAGGAAAAATCTCCACTTCCCCCTCTTCCCCCATGTAAGTAAGACTGTGACACCCTCTGTCCCACACTTCCCAGTTCTCCATCCTAGCTGGATCTCCCCTATGCCTTTCACATCCTGTCCTGTGTCCCTCTTATCACCTCCACTTTCTTCCTGCTGAGGGAGTAGGAAGTTTCATATGTGTTCCACAGTGGCAGCTCTTCTGTTGTGTGGCGGAGGCTCATTTTCCCCATGCTGATCTGCCAGGCCTTGGACAGGGGGTGCAGGAGCCCAACAGTTAGTGCCGTCCTTCCAAGTGGCTAGCAAAGACCATGTCCTGTCCCCACCATCTCACCAGCATCCCCATGCAGCTCTGCCCTCCACAGCTTATTCCAGTTTATCATTTATCTGGCTTGCTCTTTCCTGCTGCTTTTGCCACACACTGAGCCCCATCCTCTTCCCAGAGCAAACCCCATGCTTCCTTCTACCCACCTGTCCCAGTGGTTTTGTGTTCCCCTTTGTTCCTGTCACAATTATTTTTATTAATTTTTTTCCCCTTCTACTTCAGACACGGACTACACTGAAGAAGCTGGCTGTGTCCCCAAGATGGACTAATTATGGTCTCCGTGTATTTGGCTACCTGCATCCCTTCACTGATGGTGAGGACTGTAAGGCTGCTGTGCTGTATCTCTTCTCACCTGCTCCTCCCTCATCTCCTGGTAATAAACATTGGTATCTTCACCCCAGGGAGCCCAATGCTAAGTCCCTTATGGGGCACAGTGAGCTGTGTGTGGCAGTCTGTGGCCTCAGCGTGAGTGAAACACATCTGCCTCCCCTGTAGGGTGGAAATGAAAAACCCAGAAAAAAGCAGATGGGAAGCACTAGAAAAAAACCCCAAGCTGTCATGAATGCACTGCCCCATGGTGTGTACGTGAGCATGAGGGATCCCCGAGCTTTTCCTCTCTCCCTCACATGCACAGGACCATACATGACATCATTTATGTTCCTCCTGCTCTCTGGGTGCATGAATACCATCTGACAGCAGCTGACATCTGTATCACCCAGCTGCATGCTCTGGCCTGAGCTGCCTGCTGGCACTCACCCACCTTTTCTGGTCGCCTGGCCTTCAATTGCCATCCTCTGTAGCCCCCACCAGAACAGAGACTCAAATATATTTGGCCCCCTTTGTGGCTCCTTGTGCATGTTCCTCCATCCAGATGTGAAATTTTAGCTTGAGAACCAAAAGGGGAGGAAGGGAGACTTTGCATGGACTTCTGAGCTTTCCAAGTTAGATGGCAGGTGAAGCCAATTCAGTTGCATCTGTGAAGTTTTGTTTTTAATCACAGAAAAGCTAGAGAATTTGGAGATGCTCAAAGGTGTGGGAGTGGTAATATAAGAAGGGGAGGTATAGTCTCGCTAAGGGAAAGGATGAAGACAGCATTTTAGAGGAATAGAATCTGTTTTGTCTGCAAGCCTTTGCCCCAGAGCCTTACTTACTCCCTCCATCTCTCCACAGGGGAGTTTCAGTTTGCCATTGCTGCAGATGACAATGCTGAGTTCTGGCTGAGTCCAGATGAGAAGACCTCTGGTCTCCAGCTGCTGGCCAGTGTAGGCAAGGTACAGTGCATGCTACATGGCTTCTTACATCAAGACTTTAATGTTTCTGTGGGGACAGAGGCTCTCATTTTCTTGGACTACCTAAGTTTATCTTCCTGCCCAACTACAGATGCCACTGCATCAGATGCCAGATGGGTACGACATGACATACCTAAAACCAGTTATATATTGGCAGTGCTGTTGGGAGCCTCACTTTCATAGAATCACAGAATGACTAGGGTTGGAAGGGACCTTCAAGATCATCTAGTTCCAACCCTCCTGCCATGGGCTGGGATCATGATTAAGTGGCTTAAATCTGTCCCCAGGTTGTGGATCTCACTAACAACTCGCCAGGAGGAATAGCTCAGTTTTCTTTCTTCATCACTCACATCTCAGTACCCAGTGAAGAAACTAATTTAAACTAAAGCATTTTTCTGCCTCTTCAGACAGGGAAGGAGTGGACTGCACCAGGGGAGTTTGGGAAATTTCACAGCCAGCAGTCAAGGATGGTGAGGTGAGTGAGCAGAGCCCCTCGCTCCCAGCCACCTCTGCGCATGGCCAGGAAATCATAAGAAAAAGGAAAGGCTCATTCTGAATAATTTAGCAATTCAGAGAAAGAGATTACTCTGGGATATCACTAAAGTAGAAATGACACATCCACATCTGTGCCATGTGCCAGTTGCTTCACTGATTTACTGCAGGAGCTGCACTGACTTTTGCTCCCCTGGAGGAAGCAGCCATCAGCAGATCCAGACTCCTCTATATGAGCAGTATAGAATCATAGAAGGGTTTTGGTTGGAAGGGACCTTCAAGATCATCTAGTTCCAAGCCCCCTGCCATGAGCAGGGACACCTCCCACCAGACTAGGTTGCCTTGAAACTGGTCAGGATTCCAAGGAGCCAAAAGCCAGTAGGCAAAACTGAAAGGGAGTTACTCAGAATTAACTGAGAAGGGTCTGGAGTGTTCCAGGTGCACAAGGGAAGCTGCCTATCTTGCTGTTGGCATCTGGAATTTTTTTTTGGCGGACCTATCTCTACTCAAGCTGAGAATTAGTTTGTTTCATGGGTGTGGTTTCTCTCCACTCATTGTCTGCTGACAAGTTAAGAAATGTTCCTTAATGCTCATGGTGACAGATGTGTTGTTCTTCACAGGTTGTCAGCTGCAGGCAGATACTACTTTGAGGTGCTGCACAAGCAGGATGACAGAGGAACAGACCACGTGGAAGTAGCAGTGAGTCTGGGTGAATGGCAGTGCTGTGTATGTGCCCTTGTAGTGCTCAGGAATGATGTTTGTTGTTGGTTTCTCTCCTTTCCCAGGCCCCAGTGCCTCTTTGCATGAGATATATCTAATCCCTTCCAGAGCCCTTACCTACTTCTGTGTGGGATAGTCCTGGGCACGTGTCAGGTCCATTTCCTCTGCTTGCTTGGGATAGTTCTGCCCTCTCTGGTCTCCATTGCAGCTCTTTGTCCTTTCCTACTTTGTATGTGTCCTGGGGATCTCAGTTCATTCTCAGTCTTTTGCTGCTAGATAAACTCGGTCATAGTAAGGAGAAAGAGGAAGCTGTGAGCCCATCTGGTGAAAAAACATCTTGTGCCTGTTCCTTTTGTTCAGGCTTGATTAACTCCATAAGCACTTCATTTTAATGTGTTTCTCTGTTCCAGTGGAGATTGAATGACCCAGAAGCGAAGTTCAAAGTCATTGACTCCCAATACCTCTCCCTTTTTGCTAGTAAGTATCTCCACCACCAGTATTCCCTGAACACCTCCCCAATCTTCCAAAATAGGTCAGCGGAGTTTCACCCTGAATCATAGTCTAGCCAGGCCCATGCCATGTGTACACATCATTGCAAGAAAAAAATTGGATACAGGTCAGGAAAGAGATCTCTGGACTCATGATTAAATAAAGAATTTCAAGGAACATTATTTCAGGGAAATATAAAGGTGATGAGGAAGGGCAGAGAGGAAAGGTGAAAAGTGCTCTAGATGTGAGAGTAGCACTGGGTGGAAGTTGCCAGTGGGGAGCTCAGGGGAACATCAGACCCATATCATGGGAGCTGTGGGGATGCACTGGCAGCTGGAGAAGGGGCCACTGTAATGCTTCCAGGAGATATCACTTTGTGTGCTGGGCATTTTGAGGATGCTACTTTCTTCTCTATCAGCCTCAAGTCTCTTCAAGTTGGTGCTGGATTGCACCAGGCACAGCAGCCTAGTTCCTCCTGTTTGTAAACCCTTCTTAGCACATCAAGTGACGCCTTTATCAGTTAAGGAGTTCCTTAGTCCTGTTTACCCTTATCTAGCTTTGTAAGTATCACTTTCCTCTGCCAGCTTTCCCCTTTCCCTGTCTACCACTGTTGCCTTCCAACATCTCCAGGCTTTTTTCCATGCCAACACTTTTGCCCATGGCAGACTCCCTGATGTAATCTGTTTGCTGTGTCTTGGATAGCATCCTGCTGCTGTGTTTTCTGAAACCTGCTAATTGACTAGGACTGGGGTTTCCATTAGATCTTCTGTCCCTATCCTTTTTCCTTTTGTTCTTGTTAATTCCTTGTAGAAGGGAAGACTCCCATCCCAAAAGAGCCCTCTGTCTGGGCACAATGCTGCAGTCTCATCTTTATCTAGTACCTTCTGTGCATACAGTGTTTCCCTCTAGCCTATCAGCCTCTGGCTGTATCATGTCATCCCTTCTGGGTTCCCATGCTGTTCAGTGCCCAGAAGTTTCTAAGAGTAATCACAGTGCCCTTGGCAACCTTTTGCCTTTCCCTCCTGGATATTTATTTGGTTCCCCTCAACTCAGAGTACAATCCCTGGAGATGTGCTGTCCTCTGGCAGCAGCACCCAAGTGAAACCGTAACTAATATCCAGTTTTGAATTTAAGCTTCCTATCATTCCTGGCCTCTGTTCCCCTTCTGGATCATCATCATCCTCAACCACCCCAGGATCTTACTTCTTTTCCAGCACAGGAGAAAGCTCTTAGATTTCTCCTCCCTATCATCTTTTCTATAACCTTTTAAAATAAATTTCATTCTAATAATGCCATTTGGAGTGGGCTGGCACCAGGGAAGGGTGTTTCTGAGGACAAGGGATGAATTAGCTCTTCTTTCCCTTTCCTCTCTCTCTCTCTCTGGTTTCTAGACGAGACGCTTTTAAAGATGGATGAGGTTGGGCATATCCCCCAGACATTGGCCAGTCACACAAGCCATCCTGCTGACAGTGCAGGCAGCAAGTCACACCCAGCTGACATGTTGAAGCCTGACCCCAGGGACACTCTTTACAAAGGTAAGACTTGCCAAGCACTTGAGGAGATGGCTCCAGCCTGTCACAGCACGTGCAAGTAGCACATCTGAGAAAGGCTGTCCTTCTATGCCACCAGTTTATCAAAGGCCAGGCTTTTTTTTTTTCTCCCCAGTTCAGAGGAGAGGGGCAGTGTACAATACTGAGGAGACAAAGCACAGACTAAACCTCTTGTTGGTATCTAGCTCACATGAAGATCCCTGGGCATGATATTTTAGTAGGGCTACAGAGCAACAGAAAGAGATGAGCTGTTCAAAGTAGTTTGCTCTGTGTATCTGTTAGTGTTTCATGTGAGTAAATAGAAGGCAGGTACAGAAGTAGCTGAGATGTGTATCAGTTGCATCAGGACTCCTTCAGCCATAGTTGCCTCCATGTTTCTTCTTCTCAGTGCCACTAGAGTATTAAAATTGGACAATTCAAAAATATACTGCTCAGCTGTGCCCATACATGGTAACTCAGCACACAGTAAAATGCACAGTGCAAGAAAAACTGAGCTCATTTCTGCTTCAGTGATAATGCAGGGCAACTACTACTGCTTCCCTCTCTTCATTTTTTCAATCAAAGAGCTCCAGAAATTTTGTGCCTCTGTGGCTTCCATAACTTTAGAAGTATTAAATCTCTCTGCAACTAAACCAACAGAAATAGAGTAGTAATTCAGCTGAAATCAGTAGAATTCACACAAGGAGGAACAGTTCATGTGAAAGAGAATACAATGAGATTCAACCACTGTAAATGAAATAATGTTTTATTAAATCATTTAAAGAGAAAATATCTATAAACCCCAAACTCTCTGACATCCTGATAAAAGGATATTATAGGCCTGCTGACGATGGCTGTGTGTACACTGCACTACCCCTTTAGGTCAGGGCAGCTCCTTGCAGAGACCCAGTCCTGCAGGAACACCCCAAATCAGCAGTTTGCTTTTCCTTCTGTGCATACAGTGATTCCCTCTAGCCTATCAGCCTCTGGCTGTATCATGTCATCCCAGGTTTTGTTCTTCTTGAAACAGTAGGAGTGCAACCAAAGGTACAATCAACACTACAGTCCTAGTTCAGCTTACTTGAACTTGCCTTAGTTCAAGTACAAAGCACAGAATAAACCTATCGTTGGCATCCAGCTCACATGACATCCCTGGGCATAGTATTTTAGTAAGGCAACAGAGCAACAGAAAGAGATGAGCTGTTCAAAGTAGTTTGCTCTGTGTATCTGTTAGTATTTCATGTGAGTAAATAGAATGCAGGTACAGAAGTAGCTAAGCTGTGTATCAAGTTCATCAGGGCTCCTCCAGCCAAACTTGCCTCTATGTTTCTTCTTCTCAGTGCCCCTGCTCAACAAGTCTCGTGTGCGCCGAGCCTTGCCAGACTGCCCCTACAAGCCCAGCTACCTGGTGAATGGATTCCCTCTGCAGCGCTACCAGGGACTCCAGTTTGTAAGTTTTATTTTGTAAATATTCCTTATATTCCCCTGCTACTTGCCCAGGAGAACTCAAGGGAGAAGAAGAATCCCTTAACCATGGGTGCCTCTCCACTCATCTGAAGCTGCTGGGCAAATTTGACCATCTGCTGGTCAGGTCTCTGCAGAGCAGCACCAAGAAAAGGGATATGGGTGCTACACATGGCCCACAGGCCTCACTGGCTACAAGTTCATGTGTGTCTTACAGAATCCTTTGAACCTCAAACTGAGGAGCTGAGTTCACTTTCACCTGGAGCCTCACAGTCACTGAGGATTTTTTTTCTCCATGGGACAAACTACAGTCTGCACAGACTATTAAAGTTCCTAACATCTTTAAAACTGGTCTTGAGATGGAACTTACATTTGTGGGTTATACAACATATCAGGGATTAATCCCCTGCATAGCAGAGCAGACTCTGAGGCACTGGGGACAGGTCACCAGCATGGTTTGCTCTCTCTGGATTCTAACATAAGCCCGTACTCCCAAGGGAACCAACACAAAAAAGTCTCCCTTCTCTGCATCTCTTCAGATTCTTTTCTCTCTCTTCTTCCCTTCTCTCTCTCACAGCTGGCTCTTGCTCTGTTGTATGACTTAAGTGCACAGTTTCATAGATGGACAAACAGAGAGAGAGAAAGATGTACCCATGCACATATCCCAGCACTCTTCCTTCTATTTTCCATTCTTACAGCCTGCTGCCAGATGCCTTTGAGAGGCGGATAGTGAGCAAACCCTGCTGCCTCTCAAAAGAGCTCGTCATCCTGCAACCCTGTTCGGTCACCTTGTGACTGATATCTGGAATTTATGGGGATTTTACTTTTATTTTCCTCCTTTCTTCCCAGGTTCACTTATCCTTTGTTTACCCAAATGATTACAGCCGCCTGAGCCACATGGAGAAAGACAACAAATGCTTCTATAATGAAAACCCTTATTACTTGGAAAGGTAAGATGCTGCAAATGTGTATTTACTAGTAAGGAAGAAGACCATTTAAGGGCTAGAACTGGAGTGGATTTGCATACTCAAGTCTGTAGGACTTCATTCTTGAAGATCCCCTAAACCTTGTAAAACAATAAAACATTTATGGGGTTTTTTTCCAAGAACTTATACTCCCTTTAAGTGAAAATACATTTATGTCTCAAGGGGAAACTCCTGCTTCTTTTCTTGCTCTATTAACCCAGTAGCTGGGTCAAAGCATGTTTGTTCCACTACATCAGGAAGTGTATTTGCAGCAAACTTGGCCTGCCAGCAGCTGGAGCCTCCTGATGGCTGTTGCTGTGAGAGCCAAACTGTGCTCACCACCAGGCATCTCTCTGGGGGAGGAAATGCATGTTGTTCATCTGCACTGGAGTCTGGCTTCCAGCAGTGGCCCTGCAAGGGATCTGCCATTTGCATGCTCCCCTTGCCACAGGCAGAGACCTTGTGTGAGGACACTCATCCATTCAGAAGGACTTTTTTTTGTGTGGGATAAGGAGAATCACTTTTCTGGTGAGATAATTCATCTGCCTCCCTGTACTCAAGATCTTCTGCCTCCCTAGTGGACTGTTTTAAGGGCTGGAACAACAGGATTGAACTGTAGATTTGGGAGGGAACTCCCAGGACTGGGGTTCACAGTGAAGGATGGAGAAAGTTGGAACACTGGAAGAGTTCATTGTTTTAACATTTTATTTGTATTGGGATTTGGGAACATTGAGTCCATTTTGCTCAGCATCAAACATTCATGGGGGGACACAGTCCTGGTAATGCCTCCCAAAGTCTTGAAGCACATACACATAGGGACAGCACAAAGATGAGAGAAGAAAGAAGGAGATGATTGCTGTTACCTGCCTGAGCTGCTTTTGCAGCATGATGACTTGCATTTGTGAGCACTACATTATTAGTGAGCTTTAAGGAGGAGCTTAAGGGAAGCTAAAGAAGAGTTTCAGGGTACTTGTACTGGGATTTCCTCTGTGCTTATGAGAAAATGTCTGAGAGACTGGAATGGTAAGTAGGAAAGCTGACATCTTTGACAGTGCAGTGTAAGATCTGAAGATCTGAAAGATAAAGATGATGATAGCCTATGACTTGCTGGGAAAGGAGACTCTAGAGATGCTGGGTAGATGCAATCAGAGTAATGGACCATTACCTCTCAAGTATTGGCCATGATTTACTTGGAGCGAGCTAAGTAACTCATCAGAATTATGTTTTGCCCTTCCCTCTGCAGATATGGATTTTACAAGTACATGTCAATGGATCGTCCAGAAAAGAACTTGAACTCTGTAGAAAAGACAGAACAGCCAGGTAAGGACCCTTAATGTCAACTCAGAGGATTCTTTTATCTATCTCTTTTTTGTGTGATCCTCCAGCAGCAGTTGCAAGAAGTTGTTGACTTTCTGTACCAAGGAAGTAACAGTGCTACACATTGCTGTGGCTGGGAGATTTTTTTGCTGCCACTTTCACCTCTCTTAAGGGAAGGCTGGGGAAGTCACCAAAGAGTGGGCTGTAAATGGACAAGGTGACAATTACCACTCAGCCCCACAGCTTAGCTGAGGTCAGTTCCACCCACCAGCAGTGGATGGAAATGACAGAGCCAGAGAGTGTGGCAGCTGATGCTCACAGCTGTTCTGCAAAGCTGTGGCCAGACAGACAGCTTAAGGCAAAGCCAGACCCCTCCACATTGCTGTTGGTCTTGAGGAGCTCCTGTGTGTGGAGCATCCCTTTCCCTCTAAGCAGGAGAGAACGTTGGGATGGTGGGTGCCTGGGTGGGAACAGGGGAGGCAGTGAGAGGATGCCAGAGGTGTAACTGTGATTACTCCTGCAGGGTCTCAGGAGGGGAACCTGGACAACCTGCAGGATTTGGAGCAGGATGCAGAAGCTACCAGCCCCCCCAGACACCCCAGCAGAGGGAGGGCAGAGACTGCAGGCAACGTTCCCAGCAGTGTGGTGGGTAGTGATAAACTTGAGGAAGACTATTCCCTCCAGGAGCATCGTAAGCTCCTATCAGTGGCAGGTGGTGATGCAGGAGAGAGGCTACGGAGGAGAAGGACAAAGAGGTCTGGTGTCAAATCAACCATGATGGCCTCTGCCAACCAAAGCCTCAGCCAGGCTGGCCTAGAGGGGAGCCCAGCAATGAAGAAACCCCATTTAAAAGCTGGCATTAAAGACAATTCCAGGAGCCCTCGACAGCATGCCAGGGCCACCCAGGGTAAAGCACCTGTCAAAAAGACAAACCCTCCTTCTAGGACCACATCTCAAAGGCAGCAGCAGCATCTCAGTGGCCCCAGGAACTCGGGGGTGACAATTCCTAAAGGGCTGAGACCTCAGAGAGACCTTAGCACCACAAAAGATGGGCTGCAGCCAGCAGGCACTGTGCCAGCCAAGAGAGGAGGCCGAGTCTTTAGCAAAGGCAGCAGACGTGCTGTGAGCACTTCCAGCCCCAGCCAGCAGCCTGGGCTCACACAGTGGCTGGATCAAGTGGACACCTACATTGCTGAGCAGAAGGCAGCCATGGGAGAGAGAGAGGCACAGGTGGTATCTCCTGTGAAGGAGAAGTCTGGGCGTGTGGCAGAGGAAGAGGAAGAAGAAGAAGAGTTGGATGGGGAGGTAGAAGAAGACTATGAAGATGATTTTGATAATGTGCCAGTGTTCGACCAGGCAGTGAACTGGAAGCAGACCTTCAGCACAAACAACCTGGACTTCCATTTGCTGCGCACAGACTGGATTGACCTGAAATGCAACACATCAGGGAACTTGCTGCTGAGGGAAAAAGAGGCCCTGGAAGTTACACGTGTCTTCCTGAAGAAGCTCAACCAGAGGAGTAAAGGGTAAGGAGCAGTGTCTCAGAGCTGGTGTACCGTGCTGCACAGGGAATACTTGGCATAGAATCATGGAATAGTTCGGGTTGGAAGGGACCTTAAAGATCATCAAGTTCCAACCCCCCTGCCATAGGCAGGGACACCTCCCACTACATCAGGCTGCTCAGCTTGAACACCTCCAGAGAGGGGGCATCCACAACCTCTCTGGGCAACCTCTTCCAGTGTTTCACTATCCTCACTGTAAAAAATTTCTTTCTTACATCTAGCCTGAATCTGTCTTCTTCCCATTTACATCCATTATTCCTAGTCCTTCCATCACATATCCTATGAAAAAGTCCTACTCCTGCCTTTCTGTAGACCCCCTTCAGGTATTGGTAAGCTACTGTGAGGTCCCCCTGAGCCTTCTCTTCTCCTTCATGTCAGGAGCTAGTGGAATCAGATGGTGAACTGGATGTGGAAATAAGATTTCAGGTCAGGACTTCAGGCTTTAAATACCTCTTTCGTCTGAGAAATAGAAATTGCTGGATACTAGACCATGTCTGGGGGCTGAATATTGACCTCCAACAACTGGGGGCAGTAAGCATGAAAGGCTGGAGATTGCCATTCAGTTGGCATCACAGGCCTTTTGCTGGCTTCATCCTAGTGCAGTGTGGGTACTGAGAGTACATGGGAGGGAGCATTTTACCACCAGAAGATTAAGAAACTCTCACTGATAAGAAATAGGACTGGAGCTACTCATGCTTGTGACTTGAAATCTGCCACATCTCAGCTTCTGAATCACTTAGGACATAGGCCAGAGAGGACCTATCAGATAACATGTATCAGTGCACTGACTACCAAGTAAACTACATTGTCATCTGAATTTGTGCACCTCCATCTTAAAACTAGCTAGATTTTTATATCTGTGTAATGATTTGGGAAGTTGCTTCTCCTTGCTTCTTTGATGACCCACTGGAGATCAGCTTTTGCTGATACTCTGTTTTCACATGGTCTTGATATGGCCCTTTTTCTTCTCAAGACTTACCCTCTTGATAGCCATTGTGGCAAACAGATCGATATAAGCTAAACTATTCAGCTTCTGACCTTTCAGTTGCATTAGCCTCCGTTTTCCTAATTTTCATGTATCTGAGTGACCAATATCCTGGATGTTTTATGGAATAGATGTTACAAGTTCTCAGTCCCTGCTGTAAGTAACTCTCATACTACAGCTTAAGATCTCTTGCTTTTTTCAGGGCCACATCAGTCAGTCCCAGTGCAGCTGCTGGATATACCAGGCTTCTTTCAGCATTTGTAACTAACTGATGAATTTCAGTTTTACAGCAGAAACTCTTGTTGTGATCTGAAAGGGCACAACCTGGCATTTCATCTTGTTTTGACCGTTTGGAACCTACAGCTCACCTCAGTTTTTCCTGCATGACTGCTCAGTCCTACTCCATGTTATTTGTGGATAAGCTGTCAGCACTCAATTTCACTAGCCCAAACACACTCCTTGTGCCAAGATCGTTGTAGGAGGTGTTGAATACACTTGCCATTACCAGTCCTACGATCATTCAGACGTGTTTGGGTTTTTTTTATGTCACCTTTCTTTCATTTCCCTTGCCAACTATTTTCCCTTGGCCGGAATCCCAGATCTAATCCCACACGCTTGTGGATTTAGGAAACAGGTGCTAGACCTTCCCAGGGGACCTTGGAAGCGATGCAGCAAGGCATCGGGGGGAAGCTGGAGACAAAAACGTTTATACTCGGCAGGAGGAAAGCGCCCAACAGGCTGGTGGGAGGAGAGGGGCTGGTGTAGAGGGGCCATTGCCCACCCCAGCTCTTATCTCCTGCAGGCGGTTTCAGCTGCAGCGAATCGTGAATGTGGAGAAGCGCCAGGACCGCATGAGAGGCAGCCGCTACCTGCTGGAGCTGGAGCTACTGGAACAGGGACAGAAGCTTGTCCGCTTCTCCGAGTATGTCTTTGCACGGGGCTGGCAGGGCACTGGCGGCGACGAGGAAGAGGAGAGGAAGATGAGGAATCTGGTGTGGGGTCGCCGGCGCCACCTGATGGCTGTGACGAATGAGCCAGAGCTGTGCTGGCCCCAGGGGTTTTCCTGGAACCACCGGGCCATGGTTCACTTTGTGGTGCCAGGTAAGGGGGACCTGCCTGACTGGGATATTGAGGGACGGGGTGGTAGGTGGTTCACATGAGGACAGTCCTAAACGGTGGGTCTGGGCCAGCCTTTGGGTCACTTCCAAGTTCTGTTCTCTCCCAAGTAAAATCCCCTCAAAAACACAGCAGGGCCAAAAGCTCCCATAGCTTATAAGTTTGGAGAAAACTCTCACCGTGCTCTAGGATAGAATCCACACTCATTCTTGAGCTCTCTGGTCCAGCTTTTCAGCCTAAGCCTTTTTCAGCATCCCTACGAGGTTGAGAGGGTTTGAAGAAACCTTGCCTGTTGAGAAGCCGTGCTGTCTTTGAGATAAGTTTTGTTTTGATTCTTTGCCTTTTGCAATATGACCAGTGAAAAACCAGGCACGTTGGGTGCTGCAGTTCATCTCTGACATGGAAGAGCTGTTCCGAGTCACTAAGGATCCTTACTTCAACATCATCATCACAGACTACAGCAGCGATGACATGGATGTAGAGAAGGCTCTGAAAAGGTCTAGCTTGCACAGGTGAGAGTACTGCCATGTCACAAAAAAATGCTCCCAAAAACACATCTGTCAGTCTCTCTGTGTAGACCAGCCACAGCCTCCTGCAGCTCAAAACCCAAAGATGGCATTCATCCATACCTTGCACATATACATGCATATGTTGTTCCTATAATTTACATGCATGAATACAACATATAAAAGTGTTATAAAACTGTAAGGCAATGCCTATTGTAATCATCCATCCAGATGCATCTTCTTCCTCCAGACTTTTGTTAAAGCTTGCAAGAGAGGACAGAAAGCAAGTCTGGTAGTGATGGGGCAGAGAAACCTGTGAGAAATGGAACAGAGTGTTTGGAGACCTCTTGGGACTCCACTTGCTGGAATAGCTCTCTGGCTTACCCTGCTCTGACCTGAACCAGCCATGACTCATCCTTTCCTTTATGCACCAGGCATTCTCAATAATAAGTTTAGTCCTAGGATGCAGCTGGACAGCAGCTGGAAAGACTTTTGCTAGGGAACGTCTTGTCCTTGCTCTCCAGGTGGGAAGACCCTGGGCCCTAGAGTGATGCAGCAAAGGCTTTCCTCCTTCTAGAGTACATGGGAGGTGGTGAGAGGCAGTTCCACAGTGATGCCTGTAGTGTAGCACTCAGCAGCAGGCACACACATTCAATTTCTCTTTCCTGTCTGACCAACAGCTATCGATACTTGAAGCTGACGGGGAATTTTGAGCGTTCTGCGGGGCTGCAGGCTGGAATAGACCTCGTGACGGTGAGCCTGGGGGCCCTGGGGTCAACAGGGAGGCTTCTAAGTATGCATCCGGTGTTAATTCCTACTGTTTGTGCTGGACACACTGGATTTCAGGGAAGGAAATGGCATAGGAAACCGGATCAAACATAGATGTGTTTCCTGTCCATTCAGAGTGTGCAGCTGTTCCCCTTCTCCACAAAGCCTGTAGTCTGTTTGCTTCGTGGCCCACCTGCTGGGATTATCAAACAGGAGGGAAATTAGCAGGAGCAGCTTTACAATATTGGCTCTGCTAGGAGTTGGTCATAGTATTTCATATCTATCATTGAGCAGCCAGTCAGTGGCTGTTCTAGGACCTCAATTTCTGATCTAGCAGCAAATGGCTCTTTAATTCATAGAATGTGTTGAGTCGGAAGGGACCTTCAAAGGTCGTCTGGCCCAACACCCCTGTAGTAAGCGAGGACATATTGCACTAGGTCGGGTTGCTCAGACCCTCATCAAGCCTGACCTTGAATTCTTCCACCACCTCTCTGGGCAACTGTTCCAGTGCTTCACCACCCACATGGTGAAGAACTTCTTTCTAATGTCCAATCTAAGCCTGCTCTGCTCTAATTTAAAACCATTGCTCCTTGTCCTGTTGCTACATGTCCTGGCAAGAGACCATCCCCAGCTTTCTTGTAGGCCCCCTTCAGGCACTGGCAGGCTGCTATGAGGTCCAGTATTTCCTGTGCTCCTGCCCCTCAAGAAACTTTTATATAAAGTCAACCTGATTTTATTTTTTCAACTGGTGTGGTTGGTTCCAGGACCCTCACAGCATCATTTTCCTATGTGACCTCCACATCCACTTCCCAGCTGGAGTCATCGATTCAATCCGGAAGCACTGTGTGGAAGGCAAGATGGCCTTTGCACCCATGGTCATGAGGCTGCACTGTGGCATGTCACCACAATGGCCTGACGGTAAGAACGAGTGGAAATCTCTTTGTCTGAGATCTTAGGGAGTGGGGAAAGGTTCTTTCCACTTCTAGATTTGTTCCTCTAGTGGTATCAAGGTTTGGAGCTTACCAGGACCCCTCAATGAGAGTGCCTTAGACATAGGATAGGATGGGGTTTGACAGTATCAGGTACTGGGATCAAAGGGCTAGCAGAGACTTTTATATGATGTTTCTTCCAGACATCTCCTAGAGGTCTTGATGAATTTGATGACCTGGGAAAACCCCTCCTTTACTCTTTCCTTTCTGTCAGTTTCTGTGTCTCAGGACACAGCCTGTCCTGAGAAGGGCTGGTAGTCTAAGCATAGAATCATAGAATAGTTAGGGTTGGAAGGGACCTCAAAGATCATCAAGCTCCAACCCCCCTGTCATAGGCAGGGACACCTCCCACTAGATCAGGCTGCTCAGTGCCTTGTCCAGCCTGGTCTTGAACACCTCCAGAGAGGGGGTGTCCACAGCCGCTCTGGGGAACCTCTTCCAGTGTTTCACTACCCTCACGGTAAAGAATTT
>VZTY01024805.1:0-11632 GCA_013400935.1 Turnix velox | reverse complement strand
GCACACTGCTGGCTCATGTTGAGTTTGTCGTCAACTGACACTCCCAGCCAACTTCAGAGCTGCACTCAAGCCACTCTCCACCCACCCTGTATTTGTGCTTGGGATTGCTTCGACCCAGGTGCAGGACCTTGCACTTGGCCTTGTTGAACTTCGTGAGGTTGGCTTGGGCCCACCTCTCAAGCCTGTCAAGGTCCCTCTGGATGCCATCCCTTCCTTCAGGTGTATCAACTGCACCACACAGCTTGGTGTCATCTGCAAACTTGCTGAGGGTGCACTCAATCCCACTGTCCATGTCTCCTACAAAGATGTTAAATAGCACTGGTCCCAGTACTGATCCTTGAGGAACATGGGGAAAGTCAGAGGGAGGAAAGTGGCACAAATCATCCAAGCACAGACAGAGGTGGCCATCCTGAGCCATCCAGTCACAGGGATGATGCCTTGAAGCTGGAAAGGTCCATGTGCATTAGCTACTATGTTGTCAGAAAGGAGATGTGAGAGGCTCTGCTGGCATGTTCACAGGGCAGCCTGTGCCATCTGTCTGCAAGCCTTCCTCATTTCCCAAGGCTTCAATATGTCTGTCTGCTGAGTTGGCTTTCTGGTGTCACAGCATTGTGCCAGAAGTACCTGGAGTCTCACTCCAGCAGCCCTGCTGTAGTCACCGAGAGTTCAAAGCACCAATGAGCTTGTGTCTCTTTTGTGCTGTCCTTAGGCTACTGGGAGGTAAATGGGTTTGGTCTGCTGGGGATATACAAGTCTGACCTGGACAAGATTGGAGGCATGAACACAAAAGAGTTTCGGGACCGCTGGGGAGGAGAGGACTGGGAACTGCTGGACAGGTAGGAATTTATTGTCCTCTTTCATATGATCAGGAGGAGAGGTCCATTAGATCCTGGGAGACCAATGCCCATGGGAGTGGGAATCTGAGGTGACTAATGCCACTATACACTGATTAGTGAGAGCCAGTTCTTGACCATGTCCTTGCCCCAAACCTCGTAGGCAAGTGGACTCAAAATGCACTGCTGCAACCACTGATAAAGCAGCAGAGAAGCCATTCATTGGTGCCTTTCAACTACACTGCTGTTGAGCATGGGTAATTCAGATGCTGATGATCATGAAGATTTGGTCCTCTTCAGTTAGTGCAGTGCAGTACATAGTGGGTCTGGTTTGGGTCCCACAGACTTCCCATACTGTGTATAGTAATTGCCCAGACGAGCAACTGCCAGAGAGACATCTAAATATCATGTGTTACAGTATGATATCTGAGAAGATTATAATAGGAAATTTCTGCTGTACAAATCATAGGCCTCTAGATTTGTAGTTCCAGGTTTTGAGGCTTTTCCTGTTTTTTCTGCCAGATGACTCTAGAGGAGTCTAGCATCCTGAGCAATTCTACATTGGCAGCTGTCTTTCCTCTTAGCCCAGTGTGCGCAGGCAACTTCTGACCAGTCCTGCATAAACTTGAGTAGGTGAGCACTCAGAAAGTGTCATTAGATACCTGCTTTATGGATATGAGATACATCTGAGCTATTCTGCACTCTTCAGTTTGATCGCAGTCTCCTGATGGCAGGACAACTTAAAAGAGATATAGAACCATAGAATTATAGACTATTTCGGGTTGGAAAGGACCTTAAAGATCATCGAGTTCCAACCCCCCTGCCATAGGCAGGGACACCTCCCACTAGATCAGGTTGCTCAGTGTCTTGTCCAGCCAGGCCTTAAACAACTCCAGAGAGGGGGCATCCACAACCTCTCTGGGCAACAGTATCCTTGTGATCAAGTTTCCCCTTCTCCTTTCTGCCAGGATTTTGCAGGCTGGGCTGGAAGTGGAGCGTCTCTCCTTGAGAAACTTTTTCCACTGGTTTCACTCCAAGCGGGGGATGTGGAACCGGCGCCAGCTGAAGACACGGTAGCCTTCCACCTCAAAGCTGCCCAGCAGCACCATCCA
The DNA here is from genome assembly GCA_013400935.1 of Turnix velox. Classification (NCBI taxonomy): domain Eukaryota; kingdom Metazoa; phylum Chordata; class Aves; order Charadriiformes; family Turnicidae; genus Turnix; species Turnix velox. The sequence goes on along the minus strand of VZTY01024805.1, from coordinate 9,687 downwards.
CCATCTCATCTCGACTTGTGCTTGATTGAAGCCACATGGTCGAGTGCACAAACTCTTCCTCTGTCTCCAGAGCCCTCTGATGGGACACCGCAGCCAAGGAAGAGCCAATCAGATAAGGGGAGCTGGGGCTTCTCTGGCGAGCTGCTATTTCCAAGAGTTGGGATCTGTGCCTTGCTGGGAAGGCATGTTTGGGAGATGTTGACAACTGAAGGACTTGTATTTCTTGCCATGCAGTCTGGTGGATGGTACAGTGGAAGAGGTGCCCTATTCCCTGTTGAGTCTCGCATGGTGCAAAGCAACAAGCAAACAAATCTCAGCTGATCCCAGAATGGGTGATTTACTGTAACACAGCTTCTCTTTCAGTACTTGAAGGGGAGGGGAAGAAAAAAAAAAAAAACCAAGAAGAAAAAACCAACTCTTTCCATTTCTCCTCCTTCCCCATCTTTGCTTTTGGACGGGGGACCAAAGTAAGTTCTCTGAACTCACGTCCACATGCCCATGTGCTGACCCAAGGAAATCTGGATGTGGAGGAGCTAACAGGCACTTTAGGCTGCTGGTGCTTAGATGTTTCTCTGTGCTTTTCACTTTAGGCATTAGGAAAAACCATGTTCCTTTTCAGCAAATCATGGGCCAGGGCTGGAGACTAGGGTATGCTCCCCTAATGAGAGCCACATTTGCTGCAACTGGGCAAGGTGGCAGGGCTTGATGTTACAGCTCCTCCTACACTATTGATCCACTGCCCGAGGATAGTGGAGGGGTTATGCAGAGAAGCCAGGAGGCCACCTCAGGAGGAACTTTGCAGCCTTATCTGACAGACACGTGTGTTTGTCCTAACAGTATCAGGGAAACCTTAGCAGGGAAGAAGTGGCAATATTTTATTAGATGAAATATTGTGATTTTTGACAGAAAAAAAAAAGGGAGAGAGCATTCTGCTCTCTAAATCCTGCACATTTGTGCAGCATCTAAAGGTTTATTTAATAAGTTATGACAGTTGTGTCTTGTCGTAGTTTGACTTTTACATAAAGAGCTGGCTTTTTGGTTGAAGAACCAGTACAAGTGTTGGTGCTTCATCTTTGGTACAGCTCTGGGAGCTCTGGCTCAGTACAGAGGAGATGGTCTCAGGCCTCAGCACTTGCACTGATTGTAGGGAACAGCAAAGAGAGAAGAAGGTTGAGTGAATAAAAAGATGAGCAGACTCATGCCAGCATTGATCCAAGCAATGTGGGAAGAGCTCCTGTCTACAACCAGCCTGATGCTACAGGGAATTCTCAGCCCTTAAAACTCCCATTAATGTAAAGGCAAGGTTTTTTACCCCTGAAACCATTATACAGGACTATAAAGACCCAAACACAGTCAGTGCTTTGTGCTGGAGCTTCAGTGTCCACATTCTGTGCTTAAAAGGCTGCTCCTGGTTCTATGCTTCAGGGGAGAGCGCCTCATGGTGCTCATGGTGTCCGGCTCTGGGAGGAGTTGGTGAAGAGTAATGGGGGTATCCAGGTAGGAAGCAGTGCTGACATAGTTCTAGGGTTTTTTGCTTTTTACATTGATGGAGTGGCTGCCACTTCAGAATAGGCATTAATTTATTATTAATTCTGTGGTGCTTGACAAGTCCATCAAGCTCCACTGTTGCAGCAGAAAACTGAGCATGCAAGTTCTGGCACGTGAGACAGAAATCTTGTCACATCATCTGCTCGCCTTAGTTGTGGAGTTTGTGACCAGTGGAGTCAGAAAAGGTCAAATGGATTTCACAAAGTTTTGGGGAAGAGTGTGCAGCAATGGTGAGAAGCAGACAAGAGAAAGCTGCATCTCTTAATCCACGGAGCCAGAGTCTCCATTTGCCAGGATGCAGACAGTGAATATCTCAGAAGAGGCAGCTTCAGCCTTCTGGCCAAGCCAGAGCAGCTTTTTATCATTGGAGAAAGGTACTTTACCCATATGGTGGCTGGGAAATAAAACACTGCAGTTGGAGCAGGAGGGAAGAGGCTGCAAAGCCAATAATATTATTAAAAAAAAAAATTATTACAAGAGTTTAGGAAGCCAGAGCCCTGTGATGCAACAGTGCAGTAAGCAGCTCGGTTTCTGGCTGGAATGTGCAGTGTCAGTCGTGCCCTGGATGCGTGTCAGAGCCTGTGCTTTTACCCAGACACAGGCACAGCCTGGTGAATGCACAGGTGAGCTGCTCTCTAGGCTCCAGGGCTGAGCCTCCACAGCCTGTCTGGGCTGGCTCTGTCACGCAATCCATGTGGAATGGGGAGAGGCTGGTGGGGAGGGCTAGTGCTGGGACATGGCAAGGCTTTAGCAGGACCCAACTGTTTGTCCCCATCCAGCAGAGAAAGGCGTGATGCCTGGTTGGTGGGTGGAGAGCTGGTGGATGCAGTGGTGACCCTGAAGTCATGCACAGGGAGTTATGTGTACTCTGTCTGCTTTCACATCTGACTCAGATGTGGTCTGCAACACCTGAAGTTCGCTAGCAAGATGCTGGCAAGAATTAGCTGCATCCAGAAGGCAAATCACTGGGGTGAATGATACGAGCAACCTGGCTTCCTCACCAAAGAGGACAGTCAGCAAAGATTGGACTGCAAAGTAGGATGCAGCCTTCACTCCAGCACTGCCAGCAGAGTTTGAGAATTTCACCTTCCTGGGAAAGCTGGGACTTCTTCCTTTGTAACTTGTAGCTTGTAACTCAATGGTGAGCAGAGCTCTTTACCTCTTGAGAAATCCTTGGTGGAGATGTAAGGAACTTGTGGGTTCCAGTCCAGTTTCCTGATGGCCATTGTCCCCACTGTTAAAACTGCCATCACAAATGTCCTTCCCTTTCCAGCACAGTGGGGATTCTGAGCTGTTATTTAAGCAGTGGAAGTGTGATTAATACTAATTGGTATGAATTGGCAGCCTCCATGGAAGGAGCCCATGGGGACAAAAGCTGTCTTCCATCCCACATGCTCAGAGACTGCTGTGGGTTGTAAGGAGAGTTTGGGCCATACAGACCTCCACTTGCTGGCCAGCAGTAAATCTTACAGTTATTATTCTGAGAAAAATGTGTGAAAATTATGATGTGACTTGTTTTGTCATTGTCTTTAATGTTTGCCCGGTATGAACGTCTCACCTCCTCTCATTGTCTCCAAATGTTTGATTATTTTATGTTTTTTTAGGTACTGATGCCTTGTGTTAAAAATCTGAATTGTACCTTAAAATTATCTGCCTTAAAGTGGCTCTGTGCCTTCAAGATGACTCCTGAGCCACCCCTCTGTTGGAGCTGGGGTGATGTACTGATTCTTCCTCCTGTTTTATAAACACCTTGTCTTCCTACAAGAGCTCAGTTCTGTCTGTGTGTTACTCACACCCACCTCACCATGCAGCAGGGAGGGGTGTCTCTCTTCATTTATCTGAAGTCATCATCAATACCAGAGAGATCAGTCACTCTGCCCAATCTAGCAAGAACATGGCAGCCAGGGGTGAACAGGAGATGTGGTGAGGAAAGTTAGCCAGGAGACAGACCTGTTCCAGTTCTCCCCTAGAAGGTGGAATGGCATTGAAACAGTTTTTCCTCCTTCTTGGGTTTATCATGTGAAATAAGTTAAAAACGTTGGGGAAAATACACAGCCTGGCCGAGGAGAAGATTGATGTGATCCCAGAGAGAGAGAAGATGGAGCATGAAGTGTTTCCTTTTGCACGCAGGGGACAATTTATGGAGAAGGCCTCAACTGATAGGCTAGACCTGAGCTCAGGACTTAGCACAGCCTACACAAATGGCAGGTCAGCTCTTTCACAGCAGCTGCTTAGTTAGGACCAAATTTGGCCCATTTTTTTGCTTCAGCTGTGACTCCCTTGAGTATAGAAAGCTTGGCAGGAATGGGAGTCAGACCTGGAGACGGAAAAAGATAGCCAAGGTTGCTAATGAGTCTGATTCAATTATAATGAGAAACAATTATTAATGGATGACTGGGGGAAAGGCATTCCAGGCCGCTGACAGTCTTCTGCTCACCTGGGCTGGGTGATTGGAAGCCTTCTCTGCTTAGGCAGGCCTCGCATGCTCCTCTACCTGACCTGGCAACTCTCTGAGATGATGATGTTGAGGTTAAGATCTGGTAATGAAATTCCCCTCACTGCTACTTTCCCTAGCTGAACCTTATATTTTTTTTTTTTTTCCTATCCTTACATTCAATCATCGGGGCTAATTGCTTTGCCTCCTGCTCTGTGGAGCAATGAGTCATGGGATTTGGGAACTGCATACGGGATACTTAATTTTTTACCTTTTCTTGAACCCAGCCAGCCAGCCATGGCTGAAAGTTGGCTAGGGACATCTTTTTCTAGTGGAGAACAGGATGATGGAGGCCTTCCAGAAACAGTCAAGCCTGTCAGCCTCAGCTGACTGAGGATGAGGATAAGCAGTTATCTGTGTCCTTCCAGACCTGCCATCCACTGGGACAAAGTGGAGGACAAGCCTTTGCTTCCTTCACCAAATAGATCCCAGGCTGCTCTCAGAATCATAGAATGGTTTGGGTTGGAAGGGACCTTAAAGATCATCTAGTTCCAACCCCCCTGCCACGGGCAAGGACACCTCCTACTAGATCAGGTTGCTCAGTGCCTCATCCAGCCTGGCCTTAAACACTTCCAGGGAGGGGGCATCCACAACCTTGCCGGGCTGCCTGTTCCAGTGTCTCATCACCCTCACAGGAAAGAACTTCATTCTTATCTCTAGCCTAAATTGCTCCTCTTCCAGTTTGCATCCTGGACCCTAAAAGCAACTTTCACCTTCTAGGCCAGCAGAGGCTACTTTTCCTAAGAAAACTCTCAGTATTAACTGATGATACAGTCACATAAATGCATTTGTTCTCTTAACTCAGCCCTTACAATTTAAATGCTGGGAAATCTATAACTTGCATTTTCCACAACAACTCTTTCTATGCAACCTTCCTTCAGCTGCAAAATAAAAATCCCCACTGTTACGGGCAGGTAATGGCTGACACTGGTCCATGGGATCACCCACCAAACTTTGTGGGCAAGGTCATTCACACCCTCTCCAGAAAAAAACACACTACCCATGACTTAAACAGGAAATCAAACATCAAGTCAAATAAAGCCTGCCCCTATCTGGTTTTTTAAAAGTGTCAGACACTCCCAGTGGCACCTGAAGACCAATATGTGTACATTCTTTGGGGACATTTCTCTCTCAGCAAGGGCAAGAGTGTACAAAATGAGAAATCCACAATGAACTCCAATTCTGCCATATAATGAAAAAAAAAAAACATTTAATGAAGCATGTCATTATTTAAACAGGCTTACACCAGGCTAGTGAAATACCAGTTTTTCAGCATGACTACAGAGTTGCAAAATCTAAGACTGAAAAATTTTACTCTTTTTAAAAACACAATCTGAAAAATTATGAATTCTAAGAATTTCTTTTTTAAGGAAACAAATTGTTTCTAGTACAAAAGTATTCCCACCATCGTCAATATAAAAATGATGTATTTTAAAACATTTCATTAGTGGTAAGGCCTTAAATTATAATGATGATTTTTAAATAAAGTCATACACTATGTACCTGCCATTTCTCATGCATAATGTTTCTTCAATTCTGACTAAATATTATCAGGCTATTCTGATATCATTCCTAATAGGTCCCAGGTGATGAAATCAGCCCAAAATCATTGTTTTCCATCATAGTTGATTTTCCAGTGCTGGAGGTATCTGATTGTTTTCTCAACTGTGTCGCATTTAATCTAATTTTTAAAGAACTAGGAAAAAATCTGAACTGGTCTTAGCTACATTGACATATACATGCTTTGAACTTTTTTTTTTTCATTTTTATAAATCCATTCAAATATCTGGGAAGTGAGCTACTAGATAGTACTGCTTTATGTATGGCAACTTCTGCTTGAGGCAAAAAAGCCAGACTTTATTTTTGTTTATTTAGCCTAGAAAGTAAATCATTTGGTCTTGTCTATAAAAATGAGCCAATATTGAATGTGTGAAGCAGGCAGCTAAAAGAGGAGATGAGATTTACAGAGCTGTCTTTCAAATTGTGTACCCACTGCTTGCTCCTGCAGCTCTCTCTACCAAAGTTTGCTCTAGGTTTGAAAGGCAAGGCTTGCACCCCTTCAGAACTGCAAAAGCATCACAGTAAGGGGCCTGTGTAGCATGGCACGCATGCATTTTAAAAGTTGAACCCAGTTCTCTGGATTGATCTATGGGCTCCTGCTGAGGTCTTTGAAAATGTAGAGGAAGAGAAGTTTCTCCAGCAGCCGCGCTGCTCAGATCCTGCAGGAAAGACAAGAAACACTGTTAAGGTGGCAGCATCCCTCCTTCCAGCTGCATGGGCAGAGAGGAGCAGTCACAGCAGACTGGGTCACTTGGCACCACAGCCACCCCTACAGGTGTGAGGTTCTGCTCTTCAGTTCTTACATCCTTCTGCATCTCTATCTGGTAGTGTTCCTATAGTGGCTTTTGGCTTTTGCACCCTCCACTCATCATATCATGCATCTATCAAGCTTTCTTGCTGGCTGCTGCCCCAGTATATTGTATTTAAACTATGTTTACATGTCGTAGGTCATATAAGAAAGAGATGTGAACTTTGCTTCTTGACCTAAAGCACTTTTGACCTAAGAAGATGTCATTCCCTCATTGAGTTCATGGGAACTCAAGCATTTGGTTGGCCTCTTACTCACAAAACTCTCTCTTGGAAATAAGAGCTAGATTCTTAAAACAACCCTTATCAAACCCCACTGCCTATTGCGAAGGGCTTTCATCCCTGTTTTGCCAGCACCTTCTTTCCTTCTGCTCAGATAAAACTGACATCCCTGGATACCTCCCAAAAGGTACCTAGTTTTCTTATTTAATTTTAGCTCCTGTCCACAACTGCTGTCCATCCCTAGAAATGATGTCTGCAGCCTTCCCAACACCACCTCCCGCTGATTAATCCCAGCAGTTGAGACGTTTGGTGTTGTTGCTTTAAAGACCAAGCAAAAAGTGATCTTTCTTCTCTGAAGGATTTTGTTCACTGCTCCCACATGTTCGTGGGACAACAACAAGCACCTGGGAAAGACTTTGTTAGTCTAAGCAGCTTTGCCTTCTCTACCTGACAATGATGTTTTCTGAGAGTGAGAACTCTTCCAGGGACTCTTCCAGGTAGGAACTCTCCCCTTTCTTACCTGACTCCATTTTGCAATGACTTAATAAGGCCGATAATTCCTGGTAGAGTAGAGGCCTGTCTTCTGCACCCCAAAGGCTGTGATGAAGACATTGAGGATGACTGTGACGAAGATGAGAGCTGTGGCAGCATTGTTGAGTATATTCAGGCGGGGTTGCTTTGCAACATCATTCAGATTCAAACGAGCTGTGCAATGTAATACATAAAAAAAAAAAAAAAGAGAATTGTAGCAGGACTCCAAGGCCCCCAGATCCTGTAAGCTTCCCCTGCCTGATGATTGTCCATGGCGCCCCTGGGTACTGTGGCCAAAGAGTAGGGGGGAGCAGTCACAGGAACTTTACAGGGGCCACAGCTTGTCCCAGGATGGCATAGAAGGATAGAGTAGAGGAAAAAAAGTAATGTCTTTGTTTTGCTGTGGAGGTGCCATGGTCTTCCAATGGGCCGATCCTAAATAGCCAAATTATTGTTCCATGCTAGCCAGGCAGGTGCCACGTGATTGTTCCCACCTCCTGGCCATGGGACATGGCCAAAGAAAGGCCAAGAGACACAGAGGGAACAAGTTCAGCAATGTATTCACACTGGGAGACCATTGCCCCCTTGACACCCAGATCTCTTGTATGTGTCAACACCTCCCTCACCCCCAAACTGAGAGATATCTAGGCCCATGAGTGTGATCAACCCTAGCTGATGGGCACAGGACACAGGGCTATCTGGCCAATAAGCCAGGCACATTGCAGCCATGTGGCTCCCTGCCCTCAGTTGTGGCCCTGTGTCACACTTCTCACAGCTGGCTTCAGCTACCACAGCTGCCACCAGGAAAGGCTTTGCCATGTAGGACAGGGGAAGGAATACATCATAGGATTTCCGGTATCCTCTGATCCTGCATCCTTTATAGAAAAACACATAGGATATACAGGAAAAGGCAGCTTTCTGCAGACCTTTAATGCTGGGCATGTGCTGGTGGCTGAAATATGGCAATTCCTGTATCAGATGGTGCACTGAGCAAGCCTGCCTGAAACACTGGTGTTAACGTACTGTCTGTGGGCACTAGGAGAAGTGTGGGATTGGTTAAATGGGACATTAAAATAGGCAACACCTTGGCCTCAATTGTTCTGCTAGGCCTCATCTTGAGTAAGGTGAAAGATACAGTTAAATATCTGCAGGAGCTGCATGAAGTATCACAGCACTCTCCCTACAACAGTAGGGATTTGAAGGAACAGTAGCACACAGAGCTTTTGTGCAAGGCAAAGAAACAACCCACCTCTCCCTCCCCTACTTTGAGAAGGCTGGACAAGGCACTGATCAGCCTGATCTAGTGGAAGGTGTCCCTGCCTATGGCAGGGGGGTTGGAACTTGATGATCTTTAAGATCCTTTACAGCCCGAATTATTCTATGATTCTATGAAAAGCAGTAACACAGACACCCACTGCCCACTTCACACTCTCTTTAACTCTCCTGCAGCCATGGTTGGAGCCAGGCAAAATGATTCAGTGGAAGAGGCTTCTTCCTCCCAACCCAATGGTGGCCAAGCAACACGTTGCATAGTGCATGTGCCTCAGCAGCTTCCTTACCAGAGATGATGAGGAGAATCCCGATCGTCACCTGGAAGAAGAGAGAGATGCTGATGAGCACGATGAGGGTGGTGTAGTACTGGAAGGAAACCCCTTGCTCCAGCACTGCTTTGAGCTGTGTGACATTGGCCATGAAGAGAGCCACGTCCAGCATGCTCTCTGCCACACTCTTCTTTGTGGCGTAGTGGTTGATGTTCAGCGGCCCGTTAATCTGGAGGTGAGGATTCACCTGGGGAGACAGGGGAAACCACATGAATTGGATTGCTAAGCCAAACAGACCTGTCCATGTCAAATGGGCTGATTCCACCCCATCAGGTTTATCTTGAATTCCTGGGAAAGTGTCAAAGTTGGATGTTTTAAATGTGTAGAAAGAAATCAGCTTCTCCTCATAGTCACCCCATGATACTGATATCCAGTAATCTAGACCTCAGTAAAGTAAGAAAAATCCTGAACATTTTTGTGCAAAACAGGCTTGTCCAGAGTTACAATAATGCAGATTACCCAGAGCTAGGGAATTTGAAAGGAATATTAAATTCTCTTCCTTCAGGGCACAGACAAGCATCAAACTTCCAGGGGGTGAGAGTGAGATACTGTCTTTGAGTGGGGTGTTCAGGGGACTATCAGAGACTCAGCCCTGTATCCCCTCTGAATGCTTTTTCCTGGCTACTGTCTTACTGAAGATGCTAAAGCAGATGGGACAGTCCACTATTTTGTTTCATAAACCAGGGGCTCTATTCCTTCAAAATATGAAATGCCCATAGACAAGGGGTGGGATCCATCACACCTAACTTTAACTAATCATTCAGGCACATTTTTTGACAGAGAAAAGAAAGAGGTATTTACAAGGGGGAATACCGCCTGATTGCCCTTAACCTTGATTACAAGCTGCTTTTAGCTATTTACCTTGTCTTTATCCTTCCTGTCAAGTGAGTTCTCCTATCAACTGTCTTAACCCAAATGATAGAA
>VZTY01024800.1:0-22433 GCA_013400935.1 Turnix velox | reverse complement strand
AGAGAGAGAGTGACCCCTTCGATCCCTCCTTTTATACTGAGACCATGAGGCAGATGGGATGGAATACATTGGTTACATGTTACATCCATCAATGTAGAACCCTCCCCTTGTGGTTTCTCTTCCCGGTACAATCGACCACGAGTTCCTTGTCGGCACCTCCCCCAGGCCGGCTCCAACCTGGCGAGGTCTGCCTGAGGCTTTGATGACTCTTCTTTGTCTTCTTGATCACTCTCCTTTGTCTTCTGCCGAGAACTCGATGGCCGTCGTTAACTGCCTAGCCAGTGCCCATCCTCCACGAATTCCTCCGTTTTTCTTTAAACATTATACAATGGTAAACAATCTTACACACAATAATAACAAGTAAAAGTATTAGTACGAACACAAACCAGAAAATTTACCCCATTCTACCTCAAACCAGGACACAAAGCTAAATGTCAAGTTCTGCTCTTGGATCCACCAACCCCAAGGTGATCTGCAGGCTTGGAGAAGAATGGTTAGAGAGCTACCTGACAGAAAAACACCTGGGGTGGCTGGATGATAGATGACTGAATACAATTCACCAGAGTGCCATGGTGACCCACAAGGCCAGTAGCATCCTAGCTTGTATCAGAAATGGTGTGACCAGCAGGATGAGAGAAGAGATTTTCCCCTTGTACTCAGCCCTGGTGTGGCCACTCCTGAATCACATGAACTGTTTTGGACTTCTCACTGTAAGAAAGATTTTGAGGTGCTGGAGAATTTCCAAAGAGAAACAATTCTGGTAAAGGGACTAGAACAAAAGTCTTATAAGGAGCAACTGAGGGAACTGGAGCTGTTTAGCCTGTGGAAAATAAGACTCAAGGGAGACTTAATTGCTGTCTGCAGCAGCCTGAAAGTATGTTGAAGAGAGGCAGGGTCAATCTCTTCTCCCAAGTAAAAAGTAATAGGACAATAAAAAATTGACTTAAGTTGCACAAGGGAAGGTTTAGATAGATATTAGGAAAAATTTCTTCACTGAAAGGGTTCTCAATCACCTAACAAAAATAACTCGATTCCCTTAGTGAGAAAGAGAAGTGTCTGCCAGATTTCTGTATTACGACTTTCACCTGTCTGACTTACTTCACAAGCCACAACTCAGGTAGTCACCCTCACACCATTCAGGGCAGATGAAAAGACCAGAGTAGCTCTGGTGACCTGAAAGACTCTGAACCTGCAGCTGTGTACAAGGTAGAAGTCTTTCATGTGTGTTACTGTGCAGTTGTCTTTCTGGAGATGTTCTCTCCAATTCACTGATGCTCAGTCACACGCCCATCAGTGATTCAGACATAACCCCCAAGTCCCTAAGGCAGATGCACATCAGCTGTTTTTCACCAGGAGAAGTGACATCAATTCCCTATTGGAGACTGTTGAGAGATACAAAGGGACAGAAGAGACCAAGCTGTGATCTGTGAAAGAGAAATGGTATGTGTATCCCTGTCATGAAGGTGCTTTTAGTCTGCCTTGTTTTAGATTCCAGCTGTTCTGGTTACTGAAAGAAAAGAGCAAAGGGTGAGGACTGAAAGGAGATCATCACAAACAATGTTGAAGATGTTCTCATTCCTAGAGTAAGAAGAGACAGGGAAGTAAAGAGAGGGGACAGGACAAAAGGTATGTAAGGAAATACAGAAGAGGAAAATGAAGAAATTCTTTAACAGTAATTTCTTTATCATATTTCGAGAGTTTTATCAATCAAATGTTTTATATTAACATTTTTATTGATCTCTCTTCCCATTGCAATACCTAATTTTATTTTGATTTCTAAGTTTATTAGGAAAAAGGGACAAAAAAAGACCCAGTGAAAGATCATTTGATCATCGCATACAATTTGTTAAATTATAACTAAATCTGGTTCTAATAAAAAGAGGTGCTTAGCATGTCTCTAGAGTACTGTCTGAACATCCTTCCTAATGGAAAAAGCAAGGGGTTAAAACAGTTCACTTTAAAACTCCTGGATGGACAAACCATAACTAAGCATTTTAAAGAATCGTTTTCAATTAATAAAGAAAAAAACTAGGATGGAAAGAAAAAAAAAGTGTTTGCAAAAACTTGCACACTGGAAGCATATGCAGTAGCATATTAATGATGGCATCTGTTATGTACTGCCTCAAGTTGCCTTAACCACAGAATGTTACCTAACTACTGTCAGGAGATTTAGAAGACTTCCATTAATTTATGATGGCAGCAATTAGTAAGAAGGGTGTTAATACTTACCGATTCTCAAGCTGTCAATTTCTGGCTATTATTCATTTGTATTCTATCTAAACTCTAGCTGTTGTTTACATAAGTTCACTTAAGGGTATCTCTGTATCTAGGTGGAAAATAGTAGTTCTCTTACTGGTATAAGATATTCACTAGAGAGCTGAAATTTCTATTAGGGACAGCTTAGGAAATCCTTCTCTATCAAGGCATAGAGAAAATTAGTAGGTGCTTCTTTTGTACAGTACACTTCTCTCTAACCTCACCTCAGTTATTCCATGTTACATGCCAAAGTATGTGTTCTATATTATTTGACACCATGAAAGGTGCAAATTCTTTCTGTTTAGAAGATCTTGGTGAAATCCATTTGCTTTACATTTTTTTGAAAGTAAAACCCAATTAGTCAGAATTGAAAACTCTTTAATGGTAGCATACTTTTTTTTTTTCAAATAGCTTTTTTGAGAGTTTTTTTTCCTTATTGGAGATTGTTTGTGGCCAAGGGATAGCAGTAACTTCAAGCTACAGGACCTAAAGCTGTGGGACATGAAAGTGTTCTTTTAATGTAAGACCAAAACTAAATTGCTGAGTTGATAATTTTTCAATGTCTTGCTTTGAGATTAACTGATCATCACATTCTAAGGAACATGGTGGAGGCCAAGATGCAGCACAGAACAACATTATCATTAAACAAGGTACCAATGAACACTTCTCTAATTTTCTATTACAGGTGATGCTCTGTAGAGGATACTATAGACCTCAGACACCTTAAAGTCATACTGGAGTGTTGCATAATAATGAGTTTCTAGGTAAGGTCTACCGTCCGGAAGATATCGTGATGTACGGGAAGATAGGTTTTTTCCCCCTCCCCTATTGTTTTGATTTGTTAGCCAATAGCATTAAGTCTATGATGTAAGCGGACGGAAGTGACGTTGCGGACCTGGGCTATATAACGCCATGCCACGAGGGAATAAACGCCATTTTGTCGTCCACCACGTTGGTGTCAGCGTGCTGATGGCCCGAGTGACCGGGGTTAGGGGTCACCGTGTTGTTCAAGGATTAGGCCGCCACGCAGCACTGGAGATAGCATAAGAGATCAGAGAGCTGTAGATACACCTAGCTAAATACCTCCTTAGTTAGCTAACCTTATTCAGTACTCCACTACTGAATGCCAGTTCAGTCTGAAGTTTTGAGATAACTACTCATTTGAGAAAACTACAGTAGGGTTCGGTATCCTGAACCACTAATGGTATTTTGAAATAATTTTCTAGTTCACATACCTATTATAAATATTCAAAATATTTTTTTGTCACAAAGGTCAACAAATCTTCTATATACTGTAAGCATATAGAACCGAAGAAGTATATCCCTTCCTGGAATCGGAGGGCAGTAGCTGAACTGTGTGAACTATGTTGCATATTACTAAAAGGAAACAAAGTTCTTCCGAGGTGAGCAGAGAATATTCCATCAATTATAAAGAACAGCTATGGAATTTTTTTATATGATCACATAAAATATAAAATTGTAGAGGTCTTCTTTGAAAAAACTATAAAATAGTAAAATACATGCTATTCAGTCTTTTTTGGCCTCTGTAAAATTGCTAGGTTAAACTGGCACTATTAGAAACTGAACTTTTGATTCTGGGGAATGTATTCAAGCTAGCATTAAAAAATATAGTGATCTGTACCAGTTAGGTTTGCAGGCTGCACTGTCTCATTGCATTAGTTAAACAATACATACTGAATTGAAAAGCCCCTATCACCTGCAATAGTTTCCACAATCTGTATTTAAACATTCTGTGCCTACAATATCTTAAGCTAAGCATAAATAAAATTTCTTGGGTTTTTTGTGGTTTTTCCCCCCCACTGGTATATGAAACACTCAGTTTTAACTATCACTGCAATTGCCTTTTACTCCTCTGTGATCATCAGCTACATAGCTAATGTCAGCAGGAAATTCTGAATAACAATTGAGTAGGAGGACACCCGGGGACAGGCAGCTAAATCAAATAAACATAATTAAATTGTGGAGCTCATTCCAATGGATATTGTGAAAAAAAAAATAGAGTAATAAAATGTATTTTAAAAGACATTAAACAAATGGAGGATAGTCTGTCAGTAACTGTTAAACGTGATGGTCTTGAAGTATTGTTCAGTTCAGAAAATTCCAGATTTCAGAAGCCTTAGCGATATTTTGAACCATGATGCAGTGGATATTAGAAGTAGAGGTCATGAACTTGAGACTAAAGGATAATGCAGTAGAAAGACACTGGAAATATGATCTTTGATTGATAGACAGAAATAAAGGCCTCCTGAAATATATCGAAGTATTTTTTTAAAAATGCAAAGAATTATATATAGCAAGATCATCACAGCTTCCTCTGCACTTAGGTAAATAAAATATTTGGTAACCAACTCACCAGACTGTCCTGGTTTGAGGTAGAATGGGGTAAATTTTCTGGTTTGTGTTTGTACTAATATTTTTGCTTGTTAATGTTGTGTGTAAGATTGTTGTCCTGGTTTGAGGTAAAATAGGGTTAATTTTCTAGTTTGTAACTTTACTTTTCAGCTAGGCCTCTTCTTTAATACTAATTCCCAAACCACTTTATACATTGTTCTGAAACTGTTCACTCCCAGACTGATAAGACCAGGGAATGGTATGCAAGAAGCTCTTATTTTCATTATTCACTATGGTGATCAAGGTCAGAATGTTTGTCAGCCACCCCACCGGGGGGGCTGGAAACAGAAGAACATAGAGAAGTCCCACCAGNGTATTCCATCCCATCTGCCCTCATGCTCGATATAAAAGCTGAGGGATCGAAGGGGTCAGTCTCTCTCTTCCTCCTCGGCTCTTCCCTCATCGGCTGTTCCCTCCCCAGCTCTGCGTTCTTCAGACCCGCCTCTCCGCAGGCCTTCTCTCCTCGGCCTGACCACGTGGAAGCGTGATCATCATCCCGGGAGCTGGATTCGGTCTTGTAAATATTGTACACCTTTTTATCTTTTCCTTTTGATTTTGTTTATTGTTTCATTATCTATTAAAGTAGTTTGGAATTCTTCCGAACTCTTAAATCTCCTCCTTCCTTCCTCTCCTCTTCAGAGAGAGAGAGGGAGGACCATCTGTCTCTGGGGGGCTAATTTATTAATTTTGGCCCAAAACCAGGACACAGACAGATCTATTATATTGATCACCAAAGAAGTCACCTTGGAAGGCTCAGAATTTTAAAGCTCCATTTCCAGGTTTATCCAACACAAAAAAGGGTACAAAGCTTCAGTGTCTCTGTTCTCCTGAGTCCCTTCATTACAGTGTGAATCTTTCTCATTCAGTGTTTCTCTTCTTCAGCTTTAATGCTGTAAATGGTGTTGTTATTAATGACCTTTAGGGTTTTTATTAATAATCACAGAATCACAGAATAATCTGTTAGTATAATAATCTGTTAGTATAGAGGCAACTTCCCACATAGTAAGATGATGACCCTGGCACTGTGGAGAAGAGCAATGGCGTTTCTTGGTTGTGATCAAGATGTATTAAAACAAACAGGGAGGCTCAAGTTAGCCTTGTGCTGACACCATCCTTACTCACATCACTTCATTTAGCTTTATTTAGATTTATCAGTTGAGATTACAAAAACAGAATTACAGAATCTGGACAAGAGTTTCTCACCAGTGTTATTCTATGCTTCATGACTAAAAGCATTAACCTTAGTTACAGAGTCATGCTGGTGAAAATTACCCATCACTCCGCGGTTAAATTGTAGGCAAGGTCCAAAGACATTACAAACACTTAAAAGATTAACAGAAACAATAAAAATGAAGCTCAACTTGAAATCCCAAGCATGGGATGGAAATCAATTAACATGGATAGATTGTACAAAGCACCTTTTATCTGGTGCTGTGTACAAGTTGTTAAGTACAACTTCAGGCAACTTTTTAAATAAATTCATATTTAAAGATGCTAGTGCCTATTCATATTCTTGCACTGTCCAGTTTTAAAGATTAAACAGTCTTTAAATATCTTAAGGCTGTAACAGTGAAAGCTGAAATTCCCATAGTAAATGCACAGTTAATGTGTCACTTTTAGAAAACAATGAGAAATCTTCCACATTGTTCGTTAATCAGGCATTTGCATTCCAAATATTCTATGCACTATTATTTAATGGTCACTGGTTTCCAATATCTTTGAAGAGCCAAGTGACAGAAGTTGACAAATTTCTGCTCTTGACAAGCCCTGTGGCAGACTACCTCTGAGTAAATAGGCTAAAGATTAAGTGTAGCAAATTCAGAGCAATAATTGCATTGTAATAGTTAAATGATAATGAAAAAGGGAAAAAAGAGGGAAGTTGCACAAAAATCTATGCTGAAAAATAGATAACATGATGTAGATTCTGATGTCACTTCAAATAATATGCTCATCAGTGACACATCTCAGCAGAAACACATATAGTGCTATGCATATAATTCTGAGTTTGTAGGGAAGAATTTCAGTAACCATTATTTTTTAATCTCTGAATTTTCTTTAGTTTTTATGGTTATTAACTGTAATACATGTTTACACTGTCATAGCTCTCTATTTAACTAGCTATGGTTCTAATTCTTTTTAATTCTATTTTATTTAATTAGAACCAGTGTTTCCATTTTTTCCATTTTTTTGTGAAACATGTTCATTTACAAAATGAAGAACATTTTCAAAAAAAGTGAAATACCATTAGTTAATTCAGATTCATAGTCAGAGATTTTTTTCAACAGCTCTTTAAAATCATTATGATAATTACCATCACTGCATTACTAGCTAGTTGAATTGAACTGATCCTTTGCAAATTAAAGCAGGTTTTTTTTCTCCCAGCAAATATAATTAGCTAGAAGCAGAAGTGATTTAGTACTACTTGGATTCTGATACTCTGTTACGTTTTTAAACAAGATATTTTATGTATTCACAGTTGCTTATGGATGTTCCACTGACTCACCATGACTGTAGTAAAGTGGTAAGTGCTGTGTTAGTGCAAGCATAGTATGTGTTTTCTTCTTCATACCTGAATAAGGTGATTCTGAAGAGAGCTATTGGTGATAGCTCACTAGAAAATCTTTTAGATAATGAAGTCATTGATATTTAGTTTCACATCAAACATCTCTGTCACCTTAGAGATGTTTGTAGACAGAGAGAGCACAGCCAGACAGTCTAAATCAAGATTTTTTTAATCTTCCCTACATTGTTCAGGAAAACTATTTTTCAAGAAATTCTGGCGCACCATTTTTAATGACATTAAATGAGCCCGAAGACCAGAATCCCTATACCTCTGTTTGAAGTGCTGTTTGATAAATCAATATCGAGGAGCAGTTCTGTAGGCCCTATTAAGGCCATTGGACAGACAGCCACAAGAGACTTATTCATTAATATGTGATATAAATTCTTGCAAAACTTAGTGATTTTTGATAGCTATATAGTCATCATTTTGAGGTAAGATTAAAGAGGGATTATGTGACATCTATTATTTTATAATATTTTTCTTAAATGTAACAGAGAAAATTGCAAGTAACTAGGTAATTTTTTCAACCATAGTTTCAAAAGTAAAGATTACCCTAGTTTTCCCATGCAGATTGACACTAAGGTTATCTGTCCCTTGAATTGCCATTGCTTCATTTTACTCTGCTGAGATATGTGATTGCAGAGAAAATTATTTGTTTTGATTATTGTTAACTAATGAGAATGATTTCTGCAACTTGAGACATAGTACATACAGTTAATACAGTTGTTGTTTTGTTGTTTGTTCATTTATAAATTAGAGTACTTATTTTTCATTCAAGTGTTGAAATAAATTTCTTGGGCTTTCAGAATGTTCTAAGCACCTACATTTTCTTTTCTCTGAAAAACACTCTCCTTTCTACCATTATAAAACAACATAGTTTCTTTCAAAGGGAATGCTAAACAGATCCTATTTCACTTTGAAACTCTGCCATTAAATACTACAGGAAATATCTATCTCATTTATAGTAAGGATGTATTTTACCTAACACTGTTTCCTTCATTTTATTTTTCTTTTTGTCTGGGCTTCAAGCTGAGACTGAGTTAATTTTCTTCCAAGTTGTTGGTATAGTAATGTGTTTTGGATTTGGTATGAGAATTAAGTTGATAACACACTGACTGTTTTTGCTAAGCAGAGCTTGTACTAAATTCAAGGACATCTTCTCCTGCCCCACAAGTGAGGAGACTAGAGGTACACAAGTGTGTGGGACAGGGCACAGCCAGGACAGCTAACCCAAAGTGAACAGAGGGATATAATATCCCATGCCATAGGGTGTCATGCTCAGCATATAAACTGGGAAGACTTGACTGCGGAGCAGATACTGCTTGGTGACTGGCTGAACATTGGTCAGTAGATGGTGAATACTGTGCCCTGTTCTGTATATTCTTTTTTTTCCCCTTCCTTTCTCTGTTGTATTAAACTGTCTTTACACCAACCCACGAGTTTTACCTTTTTTTTTTTTTTTTTTTTTCCCAATTTCCACGCCCATCCCACTGGGTGTGGGGGGAATAAGCTGACAGCTGTGTGCTGTTTAGCTGCCTGCTGGGTTAAACCATATTTTTCCTTAGGCAGCTTGACTTACAACATGGTCTTAGACTATGAAAGAAAATTTTTGCTGCAGTACAGAGAGAAGTCATTACAAATGAATAAGACACAGAGCAGATAGGTCTTTATACGCACAAATTCAGACATCACTCTTCTCAGGTTTTTCACACAACTGAAATGGCTAACATTCTAAACTTAATTTGTCTTTGTGTGGTTGTATGTTCATATTTTATTGATTTTAAGTGGATTCTAAGTAAAACAAAAATTAAAGAAATGAACAGCAAAGAATCAGACCTAAAAGGGGAACAAAAATATCACTCAGGTTAACTTACATGTCCATTCATAAACAGAAACCTAAGAAGATGCTGTATAGAACAGATTATGTTCCTCAGACTTCCTTTATTATCCACATACTGAATAAGTGCTGGAAATCATGAGCAGGTAAGAGTCATTTTATTCACAAGATATCATTGCAATGCTCTCTTGAGGTCTCTCTAAATATTCTTGAAGCAATAAAAAGATAGCAGGTTTTGTGAAGTAGAGAAATATCTGTGCTAGCTCTAGATGATCCTGTTGAAATATTTTAAGCAATGTGATCAGAACAGACTTTTTCATGATCTAATTTATACTACAAGTAAGGTAGGACTGATTCTTAGCTGAACTGGCAGAACTATGATATCTAGTGCTGAAATCATCAGATCCTCTAGAGCTAATTTTTCAAAGACATACAAGATTTTACTTGTCTTACCTAACATTTTATTTCTTAATACTAAATGGAGAGATCCATGAAGCTAGCTGGACTGAATTCTATTACTACATAGTTTCATTTTTGCTTAATGCGTGTTTGTTTGGAGGGGTTTTTTTTGGATGATGCTTTGTTAAAGGAAATCTGGAACAAGCAATAGAAAGCTATTTATCCATTCCACAACCCTAAGTACTTCAAAACCATTTTATTTTGGTATGTAAGGTCTGTGAGTACCACCAAAGTCCAAGATCTTGCTCCTATTTTCAGTGCTATTTTAGTATATAAAATTTGAAGGGTTTTTTCTTTCTTCCTCTTGTTCTGCTAAGTACTCACTTTTCTAGCTAATATTAGAAAAATCACCATCCTGCATACGTTAAAAAATGAGCAGCCTGCTCTTTCCACTTTTAAAACACAGAGCAGCAGAAGCAGATTGGCATTGTTTTTTGACATGCACAACGTACATTACTGCAAGATGTCATATTTCCCCAAAGGGGTACTCAGAATGTCAAGAAACTTGGACCAGACACAACAAGATCATAAATATGCTACAGAGAAAACACTACGATATTTGTACAGGATTATCATTAGGTATCAGATGAATACCATTTTGTCACATGTTCTCTGTGGAATAGGATTTGATGGTTACACTTGTGGTAATACAAATTTTATCTCTATTTTAATACTACTGCTTTGCAAATAATATTTTTTTAAGAGTGATATTTTTATTTTTTATGTTTTTAGGTGGTTTTTTTAACTTAGAAAAGATTGCAATTCTAAAGTTTTCCATGATTGTAAGTATAACTTATTTTTGCCTCACATTAGTAGTGTTGATATTCAAATTGTGCCAGAAATATTAAAAAGACAATCAGAGACAGCTCCCATTTTAGAACTCCAAGTCTAAATCAATAACCAGCAGTTTATGTGTATAATCATCTGAGGAAAAAAAAATTACAAGATAAAGATCCTTTAAGAACAAATTTTACAGTGTGTTAATTCAAAAACATGGGCTAAAAGAAAAAAATATATAATATCTTTATATTTATCTAAATTCCTTTTCCTAAAAAAAAAAACCTAGGAGAACAAAATGTCATGAGTTTTATGTTTTACTTAAGTCACAACTTTATTAACTCCTTTGGGAGCTATTTACAATCATGTACACAGTGCAAGTCATGTTTTCTACTTTAATGTTTCCTGACTTGAGGATAGCTTCCATTCTAATAAATCTCCATCCAGGAAAACTCAGAAAAAGAAGAGAGAATCTGCTGTGAGCCAAAGCTACCACATTTTGATCACACAGCTGGCCTCAAATTACTATGACCCATAAATGGAACCCTGAAAAAAATAAATTTAAACACTTTTGCACATATAAACCATTGATTTATTTTCTGCAGGTGGAGGTTTATATCTCTGTATGTTTTCAGATGTCACCATTGATAACTCTAACTTAATGGGCCCCTATTTCCATGTGAAATAACCAGAGCAACCCAGAACAAATTAAATTCTGACTTACCAGCTGAATCTTAACAATGCACTGTCATGAACTGACTTTTTTTTTTAATGTACCAACTCCATCACAGTGAAAATGCAAGATCTTGATACTAGCAGGAACTGTTAGAAGCAAATCTGTACTTCCTTAATTGCATTACTTAATTTTTCTTTACTCTTGCAGTTCCCTTAATGTGTTCAGATTCTGTGCTTCCCACTGCAAGGTTTTGCACTCCCCAGCAACATAGCACCCTCTTCTTCCCATGCCCTTTATAAAAAAACTATGCAAAGACCCTTAGCATTACAGATTGTACAATCATGATCTTCAAGGTTTCATTCTGGCTCTACAATACAATTCAATATATTTCTCCATGCCTTAGATATCCACCACTGAGTGGTTTATGTGAGAACTTGTCAGAAAAAAAATCAAATTTCAGAAGTCTAGCTGTGCCAAACATCTTCCTTTCATGATTTCCAGCACTAGCTCTCTAATATTGCACATTTTCATTTCTTGAACAAAATATCATGAGTGCTATACACAAACCAGGTCTGTATGTGATCAATATTTAAACAAATCTCTTGACCTACGTCTGACTATTCTGTGTCTTTCCCAAAAGTAAGCAAAGACCACCTAAGGTTTTGATACCCTCTTTGACATAGGCATTCTCCTTTGTCAGAGCTCTGGCTGCCACTGCAGCATCCTCAGTTGCCTTTCCTTGGTGAAGGAAAGAAGTCAGTTCACTTCCATTGGATATTTATGAAGATATGGGTAGAATTCATTCTGCCACAGAATCTGTTCAGTGAAGCATCTGCTTCTGGTTAAAGACACATCTTATTAAATCAAATACATTGTTATGAATTTGAGTAGCACAGGAGGTCTGCTCTCAGTGATGCTTAACTTCAAATCTGAATTTTGTTTCAGTATTTGCTTTGAAACCTGGTATAATTATATTCCTTTGGCTGTTTCCTCTAGGAACTAGACACTGTTTATAGACTGGCTGGTGATATTGTTACTCAAGAATATGTGTTTGGAAGGAAAGCCTAGTCATTCACCCTATTTCTGTAGCAAAGTGTGAATTTATTTCCAAAACAAGAAATCTCTCCACTAGTTTTCATGCACAGCAGCCAGCCTCACACTGCTCTTCTTGCCAGCTGGGTCTCTATGTGAAGCCCATCCTCATACCCGGACATGTACTCACTGCAAGGCAGAAAGATTGGAAGGAAAGCATAAACAAGATGAAAATAATTTTCTGCTTCTCCAGCCCCATGTTTCCCTTCTCACCTCTACAGGGAAAACTTCCATTCTTTTAGGATAAAAATTCACTCTTGGTGTCTGACCTTGTCCCTGTTGCTAGCTGGCCATCTTCATTTATCTTCCTTGCCTTACTGTATGAGATAATTTCAGTAACAAGCCTTCAAATCTCTAATCATTGTGCAGTTTTTTTAGGACGTAGAACTCACAAAGCCACAGAGCTGCATGTAACTGCACCACAGGGCTCTGCAAGCTTTTAGGTGATGCTTAAGCTTGGGATGACAGGATGTACCTGTCCTCCCACTGCGCATGAGGATCAAAGTCTTATCTTGGTCTCACTCATACCCGCCCAGTCATATACTTTCTAAGCATCTGTCTCACTGTCTTCAGAGGATGGAGCCTTTAAAGGAGTTACTTACTTTCCTCTAGTTCTGACAAAGACCTTCCTGAGACTTTGATCAGATGAGAACTGCACTCAGAATGCTTGGCAATTGAAAACTTAAAAAAAATCATGTAGCTGATTTGAAGTAATTGTGTCTATCAAAGACAGAGAAGTATATACTTCTAACAATGAAGCTAAGTAAATATTGGATGGACTACTGCCACCTCTTGGCTATCCATATTTTAAAGTATTTTTTGCATATTAAGAATTGTCTGTGTTAAGTTTGTTAATGTCAAATATAAAAATAAACCTTTCCAAATATTTCTTTTGTTTATATCAAAACAGGAAATGGCTATGGTGAGACCTGGTATGACAGAATGCTGATAGTGTTACTGAGCTGGCTGCAGCATCTTAGTGAATATCTAAGCAGAACCAACCACACCTGACTTCTATTCATATGAAACCAGAAACTTGAGAAGTTAAAAAAAAATATTTCATAAAGTTCTATTTTTTGTGTGATTCCATTCTTAGTGTAGTTTGTAACCACTTTTCAAAATGTCTGTTAGTGATTATTAGTTTATAGAAACCTAGAAATCTACTTTTATGGCCACATATTAATCCACAAAATGTACAGCTGTGTGTGAAAAATGGGAATTAAGCTGCTCAGTATTTTATCCTTCTCTGATTAAGTCACAGTTAAAAACATTACTATTCACTTTGAACATACAACCAAATGCCTGACAAGTTAAGTTAGATGCAAGCTATTAAAATGCAAGCTGAGGATTCTCAATTTTTCATTTAGTCAATAGGTCATGAGGGAATACAAGTCTGAGTATTTTCCATATATTATAACTTTGCAGAGCAAGAAGAATAGCAAGGAAGTAATAAAATACTATATCAATACATTCATTGCACTTACAAAGGTATCAGAGATCTGTACCAAAGAAAGATACATTTAAAATCATTTCACAGTTACAATATTGACTCTACAAGACAGGTACAAACTACTGGTACAAACAACACTCATCTAAACATTCCACAGATATAGAACACTTGATCAAATAATTTCTAACATTTTGTCACTTCAGAAAAAAATGTGAATTTCTGGCAACTGAAAATTAAAACACCTTGAAAGCTAAATGCCTTCCCTATAAGTAATGAAAATTACTGAGTTTTTCATTTTTACTTTTAACGACAAAATCTGAAAAAAAGCAATGAAACAGATAACTCAGGTGGCATTTCTGTTTTGAAGACAACCATTCTTCTTTAAATTAACTCTTTTTTTTCAGTCATTTATAGGTACTTGTGTCACAATTATAACAAGTTTAGTTGTTACAGAGGTTCCAAGTAACTCACATAGATGTATTCAGACATTACTTATTGTATTCTTTTCTAGAAAACATTAAGGGAGTCAGTTTGATTCAAGAGATAAACTTCATCAGGTTTCTCTTGTAAACAGGAAAAGGCTATTTTTTAAACTGAGTGAAACACATTGTTTTTTAGAATTCTTTGAATCTTAATCAATTAGTATTTGCAAAGTATTTTGAACTTTATCTTGTGTAAGTACTTAATACTGGTACTTCAAAATGATAAAGTGGTGATACAGTCTAGGACACAATTATCTTTAGACAGTTATTTGAGGAAATCATTGAAGTTTAAATGGTCCTGTAGTATCATGTATTTTTAATACAGTATTTTGACCAGCTTATGAAAGAGTAGTTTATGTACTTTAATTTCATGTAGTTTAAGCAATCTCACTCTTCTAACTGACTGACAAAACAAAAACCAAAACCAGATAAAATTCAGAATCAACCAAATCATAAAGCTAAAGCCTTTAAAGTTCTATTCTGACCATCTACCATTTGTAGCATTTTCCAACTCAAACAAGACAATCTTTTCTTTGCTGCTCACAAATATTAACACACTGAAATTCTAAGAGTCAAGGTCTATTTGAACATATTTTGTGACTCATGGAAAAAACTCTACAATATTCTTTCCTATTCAATGATGTTTACTACCCTTGTTCCTGAAAGCGCTATCGGTTGTCCTTCCTGTCAAGTAGATTGCATCTTGGTAAAATTCCATCATGCTTAATTATAATTTGAAAAATAAAATGTACCTCATCATTTTTAACTGAACTGTCATTCTCTTTCTCTTGTGCTAGACATAATTGTGCTATTTTATACTGTTTAGCTCTGTTTGTCTCTAAAATTAGATGTATTTCACTGGTCAATGAAGTATTTTCTGCCTGTGCTGCAGAAATGACATAAGCTGAATTAGAAGTATTTTAAAATGAAAATGATAGCTTGGCAGATAAGCAGACAGAAAGAAAAGTGGGGTTTATGCTGAATATAAAATGTAAAGGCAAACTCTGAAAATGAAATTGAATAGATTGCATAATATGGTTTTTACTTAAAAAGCAAAGATGGATTTCTTTAACAGTCAGAATTCAGCTCCTTTATCCATTGCATGGGGGTTTTATTTCATTTGGTGTGTACTTCCACAGGATTTTTGTATGTAATACATATTTTTTGGAAGGTGGAATGTGTCCAAACATCATGAGAAGGCAATTTCACTTCAAGTTTTCATACAAGATGTTTGTCCCAGGGCTGATCTAGGGCTGCTCAAGACAGTTAAGGTTAAAACCTCCCACATTCCTGATTTGGAGTTTCGTGCTTGCCTTTTACAAAACATCCTCACCTTGTCTTCCCAAGACACCTTTGGATGCAGCTTTATAGTGATTTTCTTTTCCTCTTCTGTGAGGAAGCCCTCCCAATACAAGTAGTCTTGATTTCAAACAAAACAATTGGAATCCTAGATGGATTTAGAATCATATAATAGCTTGGGCTGAAAGAGGTCTTTGAAAGTATCTTCCCCTGCAATGAGCAGGGAACACCTATGAGAAGACCAGTTTACTAAGGAACCCACCCAACCTGACCTTGAATGTTTCCACAGGTGGGGCATCTGTCACCTCTCTGGGCAGCCTGTTCCAATGTTTCACCATTCTCACACTATCAAATTTCTTCCTTATATCTCATTTGAATCTACCCTCTTTCAGATCAAAGCCATTACTCTTCATCCTATCACAACAGACCCCGCAAAAGTGTTTGTCCCATTCTTTCTTTTAGACTGTAGTTCCTGTAGTTGTGGAGTCTGTGCCAAAGGCCTTCTTCCCTTGTTCACTGATGTAGTCACTCCAACACAGAAGGCCAGCAATTGCTCATGGTGAAGTTACACTTTCTCTTCCTGTCCTCCATGTCTCTTAGCATAGATTCAGATAGGAAACGTTCCACAGCCTTCCCATGCACATACTTGAGGCTTACAGGTGAGTAGTTCCCAGGATCCTCCTCTCTACCCTATTCAAGACTGAGAGTAATGTTTCCTTTTTTCCAGTCCCCGGGGACTTAATCTGATTGCAATGACTTTTCAAATATATGGAAAGTGGCTTGGCAACCACATCAGCTAATTCCCTCATAAATCTGGGGTTAATTTTGCCAGGTCCAATAGACTTGCATGGATTCAGGTTCCTCATATCTGATCTTCCTTTAAATTTGGAAGGATTTTATTCCCTAACTTGCACTCCATTTATTTGAGTGGTGTGGGGACAGAGGTCAACAATTAAGACTGTGGCAAAAAGTTGTTGAGCATCACAGCTTTCTCTTCGTCCATTGTTATCAGTTTTACAGTCTTGCTCATCAGGGGAGTATGCTTTCTTTGACTTTCCTTTACTGGTTGACATACCTGCAGAAGCCCTTATTATTCTTTGCTTCCTAGTGTCTGCAAAGCTTTAAAAGCTCCAGAGCAGGTGCAGACACCATAAATTTTTGCTTTTCCTGAGTTTGTTTGCAGATATTTCATGAACAGCACAGCGGCCTTTCTATGAGACTTGACAACGCTACTGAGAGCTTTCATTATTTATAACACTCTAGTGATGCCATCAAACCTCAACTAGCCTTAGTGCTAGTGGTGTTGTTGATGAATGAAGCTAAATGTTAGCCCTTGCTTATTTCCAATGAAGTCCTACCATCTACCAGCTGAAAATGCATGACTATGTCATCATGAGTCACTGAATCAATTCAAAATATGAGACTGGTTACAGTAAAACCAGATACACCCTCAACTATGAGGTTAGTCTAAAATGAATCTGATTGAACTCATGCAAAATGGGATGTCTGGGATTTTTTTCCTGTGCTTTGTGGAGTATTAAAAAAATATTCTATGCATCTTTTTGGAAAAAAAATCTTTATTTTTAATTGGCATGGTAGCAGCTGAGTGAACAGTATCTTCTAGCTGTTTTCCCTGGCGGCTATTGCTTCCCTATTAGTTTTATGATATTGCCTATAAAGGAAAAAAAAGGCTATTAGCTGGTATTATTCTTCATTAATTGCTTCCTTTACATTTAAGATGTGTGTGCACAGAAAACCAGAACAGTGCTCTCAGGTTAGGCTTTTATAGCATTTTGTACTTCTTCTGCACAGATATAAATCATGGTTTAAAGTTTATGTCAGAACAGGTTGCTGACCCTTGTGTTGAACATCCTCCTTTAAAAGCACAAATGAGTCTACTGAATTCATAGAGACAATTCATATACAGGATATAGGATAAGGTTCTCACTTTATTTATGGACTTTATTAGCTACAGTAAAATATTTCTTTTTGTTATTGCATAAGAAAAAAATTAATTAAAAGTAAATATCTTTGCATTCATTTAATATTTTCATTTGTTTCAATCAGTTAGTGTAGTATAACTATAAACCAAAACATAGACTTTGTAAATTGCTAGTATACAATAATCTTTTCAACCTACTGCTTCATGCTCATGAAGTAGTAAAGCCATGAGTGACCTGTTCATGAACAACACTTATTAAATGGGAAAGCATATTCAATAACTTTTGTAGGAGCACTAGAAAATTTCATTAAACTGTGAAAAGGCTATTCTAACAACAAGAATAATGTGGTCCTGCTGGCTGTGCTCCTCCAGACTACAACTTCAGTGTGGGAAAGTGTAGAGTGATATGATCTAGGAGAATAGCTGGCAGCAGGTGCCACCCAGAGACTCGGAAAAACAGACTCTTCTCTGTCAGGAGAAGGTCGATGCTGCCTGTGCACAGACTTGCTGACAGGAGTTGGTGATTTAAAAAATAAATAAAACAGACAAAAAAACCAAAACAAACCCAAGAAAATGCACCTGCTTCATATCAGTCACTGAGAAGTGGAATAAGCCTCGTAAATAAGTATCCCCACTCATATTTTGCCTCTATTTGTCCCTGCTCCCTACTGCCCTCCGGAGGCACATTGTACGTTGGGCATCTGATGTGCGAAAGAGCCTGACTAGCTATCTAGCCTTTAATTGAACAAAAACATTTCACTGATGTTCCTATCATTTGCACCATAAACATTTAAGCTATAACAAAATCCATACATCTAGATCTTCATCTGAATTCACCATTTCTCAATAAGCAGAGAAAAAAAGGTCTTTTTTTCAATAAATCATCAGTGTTTATTCAATTCTTTAGCTGTTTTGACTTGCACATTACTCCTTAATAATCATCTCTGAAGACAAAATCAGGGGTTAATATCTGTAAAATGAAGACTACAAAGCTACCCATACTGAAAGCAATAAAAAAGGATTGTATTGAACAGAAATTGCTGAATTTTTTTCCCTGTCCAATCTGCCAAAAAGTAGGCCTCTGCATTTCATATTTCCTTTGCCATTAACATAAATCAACTTGAGCTTAATGGGGAGGAGTCAAGAATTCTATTATTAAAATAGATCTAAATGAATAGCATATAAATGGTGGTAATAATGTGAGGCAGTTTTTCAGATGAATTTACTGACAGCATAATATCCCTCTAGGCATAAATTATTGGGAACACATCTTTTAAAGCACACTGAATTTCAAAGAATGCATGCAGATGCCTATTGCTTAAGACTAAATTTAATCACCTCCTGCTTGTGACCATTTGGCAGCTTCAGGAAAGTTTTCTCCAGAACCAGCTCTCTGAAGCCAAACTAATAAAGTGCTAATTAAAGAAAGTACATGGAAGACATGAACACTAGGAGCCTAAAGTAATTGGCTACAAAAAAGACAGCTGAAACACATCATTTTCTCTGCTGCTCCTGATTAGGCTGTAATTCAAATACCAATATTTTACTGCACATCATGTTGTTTTGGGAAAGATCTCTTCATAGAGTAGAGGGTCTGTTACAAACATTGATACAAATGCTTAAGAAAAAAAATCTATATTTAATCCTCTCCTATCATCAGGATAACATTTATGGTAGACTGGGCAATGCAGAGAAAGCTTTTCTGTTCATTCCAGTGTAGTGAGTCAGAGATCAGACAGAAATGAAGGAAAACCACCATTAAAAAAAAATAGAAGAGAGAAAGTGAAAGAAAAAAATAAAAAGGAAATAAAAAAGGTAGGCTCTGGAATAGAAACCATCTCCCAAGCCTGTCACAACTGAGCAGTAATTAATCTGAGAAGCCTTTCATCTGCCTTGCAGGGAACCTGGAAAGAACACCTACTGGCACTTTCCTGAAGAAATGGGCAAAACACAGGAGAAAGTCACTTTCTCTGTTTTATTTGAAATGGGGTTTATTGTTTATTTCCTCTTGAGTATCATAAACTTAACTTGGATTGCATGAGCTCATATATGCTTTTATCCTTGTTATTGTTGCTGCTGTAGCTCAGTATAATTTCCTAGTTTTCCTGAGAATAAATCCATCCTATCATCTGTTTATACTATCATTATTTAATAGTGAATTTGAGGCAAATGTAAATTGTTTCCTGTGTGAAACAGGAAATCATACGACTGGGTAGCTAGCTACTTCATTGTTCACTAGAGTTAATTATTTAAAGGAAAATATTTTACATAACCATACCAAATCCATGCTTTAATACACTGTCAAGCTACTCATATAAATGACCATCCACTTAGGTGCATGAATTTAGCAAGATACGGATACCTGGTCAGCAAAGCACTTAGAAGAACATCTGTATCCACATCTGTATAAAATTTTATTATGTTAGTCATAAATTGTATTTTTCCTAGTGTAATAAATACTTTTAGATAAAGCAAGATCTTTTTAAAAAATTGGTTTTAATGGTGAAGTTTAAACCCAAACTGCACTTCAGAAATTAGGCAAAACCCCTCTTAGCCTCCCAGTAATTCATGATGTATTATCAATCACAACCCTTAATAAAAATCTAACAAGAGAAGAGGGATTTTGAGCACTTCAAGCAAGGCAGTTGGCACAGTTCATTGTAGTCCTATAGTTCAAGTATGATTATAGATTTTCAACTTTGAATTAAAAATCAAGTTTTTTCAAATATTAACACCTTAAATATATTCCTTTCTTCTGACAGAAAGAGTTAAAGCTATTAAAATATATGGAAAGACTCTTGACATATTGACATATAGACAATTAATGAGTGATTCATTGCAAGCTCCAAAAATTTTCTTCAGTTTTATGCTACGAGTGTTACTTATGTTCATATTTGTATTTAAATAAAGACAGGATCCTTAGAAGACATGATAAAAGGAAGCAAAAACACATCTATGTCAACTTTTAGTTGAGGGAACTCTAGTGGCTCCCATGACTCATCAAATGGACTTGAATGATTATTTAATTTGAAGGGCAAAAAAGAACATCTTCATTAATATAACATATTGTGAAACTGCAAAAATTCATAAATTTTATTAAATAATTTTAAAATAAATAGGAAGACATGATTCATCATGATAGCATCCCATGTAAGTACCTACTGAAGCATTCAGTAAATCTAAATGTGTTTGAGTTCCACTAGTCTAGGTCTAATCCTCTTCTGTATCTCCTAGTCCTAATCTTTCTGCATTTTGTACAAAATACATAAGCATTAACTGGTATCGCAGACCTAAATGAGTGCCCTAAACTAGCATCCCAAGGAGATGTTCAGAATCTTATTTTCTAAGTACATTATATGTAACTCAATCTTAACATTAAAATAGCTATTAACACTGCAACTGAATGTTAATCCCTACTGGCCTGTGATAACTTCTTGTTGTATGAATTAAATCTTTTAATATAGAAAGCTGGCCTGACATCCCTTTGCCACACTTCATCCAGTCCAAATACAAAAAGGCAGATGAGAGCATGCAATATAGACAAAACTAGGCTCTCATTTCACTTCAGCACTGTTTCACCTGGCTTAATGCAAGTGGCTAATTGTCAGAAATTCTCCTGTGAGAGTTGGATTAGGTTGGATTAGTAATTCAGTAGTCTATTTTCTTGCTGCAAAATGCAGCTTGACATTCAGTAAAAAATCACATGAAGAAGAGAAAGAAGTTTTCAACAGGAAGGATCCCCCACAACTGTAAGCACAGTTTCAATGAAACTAATTGCTTCTCAGCATTTCACTTTTACAAGGGTCCTCTTTCAGCTTGAAACATAACAGTCAATATTTATGAAGTTTATTATGACCACACCTCAAATATCTTCTTCATAAAGATTAAAACCCAGAAATACAAGATTAAAGTACATTTTGACTCACTGCAGGTGGTGAGGTGAATCCCAATTAAAAAAATTTTTGATCTGCTTTGTGCATTGTTTATATGCTTTAGGAACATATTTCCTCCTCTTTACAAGGCATCCTTCTTTATATATGGATACCTCAGAATTACCAGAATACATCATCACTAAGAAGGAGGTTGTGAGCAACTCTCCCTATTGTGTAATGGCTTGTTTTATTGTTGATCTTAAAATTAATCATTATTGCAGGAGTGTGAATGTTGAATGTGGATAGATAACCATTATGCTAATCCTTCTATCTGGCCAAGGCTAGCACTTTGAATTCTCCATACTCAAACACAGGGTTTAAAGCAACTACCTTTTTGAATTTTTCTCTGTTCTTTTTTCACCCTTCTGACTCTCAATAGCTACTGTTGAACTACAGCCACCCCACTGCATTTTAGCCATGCTAGCTATTAGACTAAAGTTGCTATTCCCTTGACATGCAAAATTATATGATGGTTTACCTTCATAAATTATAATTAAAAAGAGAAATTAAAGACAAAATGAGACCAAGAAAGCAACCAGTACCCTTGATAATTATGTGAAAAGTTCACTGGGTTGCAGCAATCACTGTGTAAAAAGACAGCAGTATCTCCTTCTTTTCCCCAAGAGGGAAATAAGGACTACCCCAATCTTATTTCACTGAAATTTCCAAAGAATTTTGACTCTGCCTTTCTGTGTCTTTTGCCTCCCATGAATATATATATATATGTATGAAATATCAATAAAAACTGAACAAAACATGAGGCATATCATTTTCATCATATTTACGCTTATATTAAGCTTTTGACTTAGGTGGGGGAAGAGGCTTATCCATTAGAGTCAAACGGTTTCCTCAGGATTCCTTTTTTTTTTCAAATCAAGCCATTTATTAAAGTGTTCACCTATAAAGTACAGCAAGTACAGAAACTTCTCCACAAACACTAAAAATTACACCAATCCAAGGACTGACATCACAGTTGAGACTGACTGGCTAAAGAATAGGTTTGGTAATGTATTGCACATTATTTGTATAATAAATATGAACAGCAGAATTAGATTATATACAAAAAATGTTAAGGTTTTAATAAAAATTGTAATTTTTAGTGTGTAAAAAACAAAGGCAATAAAAATATTGCTCAAAATATTTGCATATGCAGTTATCATTTATGTGAAAATTAATTTTTGAAACTTTAAATTGCTATTTGATGCATGAATAATTCAAGGAATGAGGCAATTTGGACATCCTATGTGTCCTGGTTT
>VZTY01024787.1:0-10373 GCA_013400935.1 Turnix velox | reverse complement strand
CACAGCACTCCAGCTGAGGTCTCTGGAAGATGATTAGCTGTTGTCCTCCTGTTGACAGAGTTCCTTGCTTTGATTCCACTCCACTGCCTTGAACCCCACATATTCACCATGGCAATGGCCTAACTCTACAGCTCTGGTCTTGTGTTTCACTGGGAATCTAAACTGGAGAAGGCTTTGTGCCTTTTCCAAGGTCGAGGTGGGAGTCTTGAGAGACTGATCACTGTTGTGAGATTTATCAACCAGGCTAATATTAAGTTGTGTAAGAACAGCTCTTTTTATGATGTACTCCTTGATTTCAGGACGAATTTTTACAAGTCATTCATCTGCAGCTCAGCTTTGCTCCTTTTATAGGGGAAAAACATCTTGTGTCACCTTTAATAATCTGAAGAGTCATTCTCTGTCCCTCCTAACGTGAAATAGTGTAGAATTCTTATTAAAAAAGCAATAGATACTTACACTGGTAAGAACCCATCAGTAAAAATACATCTTTTTCTTTGCAGAATTGATAGGAGAGTCATTCTGCTTCTTAGAACTCATGGGGCAGACGTGCTCTTTTGCCATTAAAGTCAGAACATGTTATCTTGTGCGTCATGGAAGCTTTAGTGGAGTGCTGTATCTCTTCTAATAAATCATTATGCAGAGCAGCTTTTCAGTGCTATTTTGTTTACTTGGGATTGCATTCAGCCCAGAATCCCAGTTTGTGGTACTAGACCCCAAGCTTCAGTTCAGTTCCCACAGAACCTAATCACGTTGCACAAAGTCAAACTTCCCTTTTTTCCTTACCCAATTTTGAGTGACAGATTTCACTAATAAGCTTCTGCAAAGACCCTCAGTGCTGAGGAGAGACAATTATCTCAGCCATCCTCAGTGTACCATCACCTCAGCTCATTTAGGTGTGTGCTCCAAAAGACAAATAATAATCATTCTCGCAGGTTGATTTTCATGACATGATGCTTAATGATCAAACTGTGTTGTTTTTTTTTTTAAATTTTTTAATGTCAACTCACATTTGACTACAGTGAAGAAATAAACAGTTTTATCTTTCTTCCCTTGAAAATCCTGTTTTCTGTGGGAGGCATTTTGAGCAAAGTGGATTTGTTTTGTGTTGCTGTCCCGTTGAAAGTATATTGAAGTTGACTGCCCGTGAATGGGGGGTGTTTTTAAAAAGCAAAATTTGCTCAAAGATGTTCACTTCTGCTTTTAAAATAATTTTTTGAAAGTCCACAGATCCCAGTTTTCTTTTTACTCCTTTGATGTTTTCTTTGCAAACTCCAGCTCCATTTTGACGATAGCTGCTGTCAGTCCTCCTGGGTGGGTTGCACAGGGAGGGGACAACAGTCTGAGAGGCTTTGATAGGTAAAATGGAGCATGTATTTTGTCACAGAGAAGGTTCTCAAGAGCAATGATCTTTCTGGCACCGAGCACTATAAATAATCCACCTCTTTCTCTGTCCTATAGGTTGGAAAAATTGTAGCAATTTCTACTGTTGTTTCTCTCCAGGAGCATTTTGCAATCCTGGAGACAGTAAATAATTTCTCTACCAGTTTGGCTGTGAATTATTTTCTGTGTCCTGGAGATATTTTGCTCGGAAGGGCAAACTAACAAATCGTGATGAGGCAGTGATAGATCTGCTCCTCAGTGGTGCACATCCTTCTTGCTGCTGTCAGAGGCATCTCCAAGCTTTGGTTGGTGCTTTCTCTGACCCTTCTGAGCTGTTTATCCAGGTTCCCTCTTCCACTCGATTTGCTGCATCAGAAGCATTGGAGAATGAAATGAACTTCTTTACTACTGGGCCACAGTGA
The DNA here is from genome assembly GCA_013400935.1 of Turnix velox. NCBI lineage: Eukaryota > Metazoa > Chordata > Aves > Charadriiformes > Turnicidae > Turnix > Turnix velox. The sequence continues at coordinate 8,571 of VZTY01024787.1, read as the reverse complement.
TTTTATCATCTCTGCTGGAGGAACCTTCCACCAGTTTTTCAGTGTGTCCTTCCTCCATTGTGTGTAGTCCCTTGGGTGGTGCTGACATTTGGTATCATAACAGTCTAAGACACAAGTCTCTGAGTTTAACCTGCTAACTCAGTCTTAAATGGTGGCCATCCTGGTCCAGATTTTCTGCTGAGGTTAATTAATGTAATTCTCTATTTTATCATTTTATCATAGAATGGTTTTGGTTGGAAGAGACCTTAAAAATCATCTAGTCCCAACCTCCCTGCTATGGGCAGGAACACCTCCTGTTAGACCAGGTTCCCCAGTTGAGGCTTGAACCCAAATTTGGATGGAAGCAGAAGACAATTATATCCATCAATTCTTTCTTCTTGATTTATCTCTGGTTAAAAGATTTGTGCCCTTTTTTAGTAGGGTTGCATACAACAACTGGATGGTACAACCTTTGAATAACTCTTGAGCTGCCTGGAGAATGTTACTCTGGTCAACCCCACAGACCCTGCCTGGTGTGCACTCCATCCTTGTGTGTTAGGTGTAAACACTAATTTAGATCTTACTGTGCTTGTGAACCTTTCTTAAAATGCTGAAAATAAAAACTATGCTCAGTGTGTGTTAGAGCAAGATCATGTTAAACCCCCAAAGCATTTGTTTGTGGTCTTGGGAAAGCTGTAGGTTGGTTTGGATCTCTGGAGCTTTTGGAAGGCAGTTGACAGGAGCTTTATAATGAGCCCCCCAGGCCCTTTTGTCCTCTTGCATAATTTGGAGATCTCACAGAACGGACTGAAAGGAGGTTTCCACAGACCAGCTGAAATTTACTTAAATGTAATCAGAGCATTTCAATCTGACCTAGCACTGTCCATGTGCTTGGGCAGGCATCTGGGTGAGAATAGATCCCATCAGGGTTGGTTCAGGGTCCAGCTAAAGAGTGGTTGGGACCTGAGTTGATGAGGACTTGCTATCACCAGAGCATGGTGGTGTCAAATCCCTTGTTAGTCACCTCTTTTTGGGTTATGGTAATTTATGAGCCATATGGAAATCTAGCAAGAAAGTAAGAATGAACTTCTTTACTATGAGGGTGGTGAGACACTGAAAGAGGGTTATCAAGCATTGGAAAATCTGCCCAGGGAGGTGATTGAGGTGTGATATTCAGAGGTGTTTAAGAGGTGGGCAGTCATAGAGTTTAAATGGATGGTTCTTGCTGGAGTTGGGTTGATAGTTGGACATGATGCTCCTAAAGGTCTCCTAAAGGTGATTCTATGATTTTATTCCATGAATTATGCACTTGTTGAATCCCCAGCAAAAGAGTTTCACCCTTCAATATCTTGCTATATCTCACCCTTTCTGATTGATATTTTCCCATATGTGTTGGAAGGGAGAAGATTTTTCTTCTTCCTTTTCATTCAGGGTAGTTACTGAATTCAAACAGATTCTTCCTGAAATGTAAAGCATCTAGTGAGTGGGTTAAGTTGTCATGAGTTAGCGTGGTGTAGGCAAGGAGCTCAGAGCACACAACTTGGCTTAGTGTACCCTGTGTTTCCCCAGATAAGGGTGAGAGAAGGAGCATGAAGGGAGGGAGAGATGAGCTGGTGGAAGAAGAGCAGGTTAATAACATTTAAATCCTTTAACTTGGGGCCTGACAGGTAGAAATGCCTATAAAACAATTCATCAAAAGATCTCTGAATGTTTGCAGCTGAAAACTGACATAAGTGATTTGTTTGGGAGAGACTTGTGTTAGTTCCCAGATGTGGGAGAATCCCAGGAGCTCTGGGGTAAGCAAATGGGAACTGAGGTGTATCCTTCTCATAGAATCATAGAATAGCTCAGGTTGGAAGAGACCTTAAAGATTGAGTTCCAAGCCCCCTGCCATAGACAGGGACACCTCCCACTAGATCAGGATGCTCAATTCTCAGGGGTAGGACTTTTTAATAAGATATATGATGGGAGGACTAGAAATAATGGATGTAAATTGGAAGTGGGTAGATTCAGGCTAGATATAAGAAAGAAATTCTTTACTGTGGGGGTGGTGAAACACTGAAACAGGTGTCCAGAAAGGTTGTGGACACCCCCTCTCTGGAGGTGTTTAATCCCAGGCTGGACAAAGCACTGAGCAGCCTGGTCTAGTGGGAGGTGTCCCTGTGGCAGGGGGGTTGGAACTAGATGATCTTTGAGATCCCTTCCAACTCAAACTACTCTATGATTCTATGACTCTATCCAGACTGGCCTTAAACATCTCATCCTTGTTGTGGGTCCCACAACCCACACTCATGGACTGATTTCTACCATGAGTCAAGATGCTCGTGCTGGCTGTGAAATGCTTTGGCTACCATAATGATGTTTAGCCAAATAACACAGGAGACTCTTCACCTAATCTATAGTGAATGTAAATCCACAGGCAAGAAATTTCCCAAAGAAAAGACTAACTTTGGAATCACTTGAAGAAGTTTGCCCCAGACAAAAAACCTGATGGTCTCCAGCACATGGCAGACTTGTCCTAAAATGGTTCAGAGTCACAGAAGGTGCTAATTTGGTGATACCATGATGTGAATGAAAACTGTGAAAGTGAATCCTCTGTGTCCCCAACCTGCCCCTACAAACCATGCATCATGTTTTTGATGTTGTCCATCATCTGTTGCAAGGAATGAGTCACCCGTTTCAAAGGAAAGCATCCAGATGTAACTGGAGAAATTTAATTATGGATTCTGTGTGTGTTCGTTCAAAAAAATTTTGGTTGTTTTTTTTTTTTCTCTTTTTTCTTTCTTTCTCTAAGGGAAAAAAGATGTTGAGCAAATAATCCTATATTTAGAACAGAGCTAACTTACTAAAATTATAGCTGCACCAACAGATAAATAAACACAAACTAGTAGCACGAACCATTAATGAAAAGATAAATCGCATGAAGGGAAATGACAAATGTTTACAGTTTTGGCAGGATTTAAAACAGGGCATGTCTTCTCATATACAGCAACTGTTTTAACAGCTGCTTTTTTTTTTTTTCTCTTTTTCTTTCCTTCTCCCCTCCCTTCCCCTCCCCTAAATTATTTCAGGTTTTTGAGTCATGATGCAAGAATCTGGGACTGAGACAAAAAGTAACGGTTCAGCCATTCAGAATGGAGCGAGCGGTGGCAACCATTTACTAGAGTGCAGCCTGCGGGAAGTGAGATCAAACGGCGAGACACCTTCCGTTGAGATCGGGGCTGCAGATTTAGCACATCTTCAGCAGCAGCAGGTACTGTAAGAACGTCTTACAAGTTTCTTCCTTCCAGAGAAAGCATGAAGTGTTTAACTCCCCCCCCCCTCAACCCTGCTCCACCCCTCCTTTCTCAATCCCGAACGCTTTTGCTTGTGCCGGTCGGAGGATGCTTTTAGGACTCGCGTTGTTTTTTCAGCCAGGAAAGAGAAATCCTGGGGTGTGTTAGAAGGGGTGTTGTTAGTAGGTTGGGAGAGGTTCTCCTCTCCCTCTGCTTTGCCCTGGTGAAACCACATCTGGACAGTTGTGTCCAGTTATGGAGCCCTCAGTTCAAGAAGGACTGCTGGAGAGAGTCCAGTGCAGAGCCATGAAGATGGGGAAGAGTTTGGAGCATCTCCCTTCCAAGGAAAGGCTCAGGGAGGTGGGTCTCTTTAGCTAGGAGAAGAGCAGACCGTGGGGTGAATTTATTAATATGTATAGATATGTGAAGGGTGAGTGTCAGTAGGATGAAGCCAGGCTCTTCTCAGTGACCTCCAATGATAGGACAGGGGGCAGTGGGTGCAAGCTGGAACACAGGATGATCCACAAAAATATTTAGAAAAAACTTTATCAGGGTGAGGGTGACAGAACAGTGGCACAGACTGTCCAGTGAGGTTGTGGAGTCGTCTTCTATATAGACATTCAAAACCCACCTGGACATGTTCTTGTGTGAGCTGGTCTGGCAGGGGGATGGGACTAGATGATCTTTTGAGGTCCCTTCCAATCCCTGACATTCTGTGATTCTGCGAAATCTTGGACTTTTATTCTGGAGATCTTGTTTTTTTAAATAATTCCCTGGAAATACCCAAAAATCAGGGCTGGCTTGCATTGACTGAATGCATCCAGTCTGGTGGTGGCAACTGAGTGAACCACTGTATACAAATAACCAGTTTCCAAAATATATCACTGGCTGGAAAGTCCACTAATGTTAAGGTTTGGTTTTGCAACAAATTTGAATGGAACCTAGCAACCTCCATCAACAGAATGGTTTCTATTAGAGAGAAAAGCTGCCGGGGTATCTGCGGTGGCAAAACGTCAGAATAAATAAATAAATACATCCCGTGCTCCTCAACTGGGAGGAATGAGACCCAAACTGGGTGGTTTGCCTCTGGATATTAATTAGGGGATTTTCTGGGAAGTGACTGAGTTCATCAGTGTAAATTGTCAACATAATATGGTTTGGCTTTTTTTTTTTCCCTGATAAAATTTTGAAACCCTGCGAGGAAATTTTACACCCAAGCGCTCGATGTGTATCGTTGAACATATTTGGGAACAAAGGCTGTGGCAGAGCCACAGTGAATACACTTAGGCCTAACCTGCACTTTCTCTAATGCAATAAACATCCTTAAAACCTTTTAAAGAAGCTATTGTTGGCTGGTTAAGACTCCCCTAAGTGTACGGGGATCTTTTCAGCAGGTTGTTGTGGAGAGGAGATAAAAAACCCAGCGCTCAAAAACAAAGCAGAGGCTTGCAGAGGGGGAGCCCCTGTTTGCCATCCTAAGATGGAAAGCTGCCATAATTAAGCAGACCAGGAGAAATGGATGATGCTAAATGCCCAGACTTGGGTTGTTTCAGTCGTTTTCATCCTACAGGTTTTTACTTGAAGTGAGAATGCCATCAGTGAGAAAATCACAGCCATGCTGAATTCATTACTGCAGTAGTCACACAAAACCACGGATAAAATTTCAATAACTGCAGGCCACAGTTGAGTAAACAGTTGCACTGAAACCTAATTCCTGTTGACTTTTCCCTCATTCTTCGCCGGGGGCACATTCTGATTCGCAGTGCAAAGACAACAGGGGTTACAGCTTTGATTAATATAGGACAGTAGAAGAGGAGCAGAACAGTAAAAATATGTTCCACTCAAAGGGCTTGCCTTTAAAAAAGGGGCTTCATATCCAAATGAGTTGATTATGCTGTGTTTTCCCTGGGAGAGCTGTGGAATTTTCCAGTGCTGCCTTGTGCAGAGGGAAACACAGGAAGGGGGGTTCATTCAAACACATGGGAGACCAAAATTGCTCAGATCTCCTCTCCTACCACCAGTTCCTAACCATCAGCTTGTGCTATGGCTTCTCCATAGCCATCCAGAGGTCTCTTGCTGCCTTAGATAAGTTCCACCTTGTGCTATGGCTTCTCTATAGTCATCCAGAGGTCTCTTGCTGCCTTAGATAAGTTCTACCTTGTGCCACAGATTCTCCATAGCCATCCAGAGGACTCTTGCTGCCTTAGATAGGTTCCACCTTGTGCCATGGCTTCTCCATAGCCATCCAGAGGTCTCTTGCTGCCTTAGATAAGTTCCACCTTGTGCTATGGCTTCTCCATAGCCATCCAGAGGTCTCTTGCTGCCTTAGATAAGTTCTACCTTGTGCCACAGCTTCTCCATAGCCATCCAGAGGTCTCTTGCTGTCTTAGATAAGGTCATCATGGCTTGTTAATCATTCAGCAGCCACCCATTGGGTCAATTCAGGAGTGGCACCAAGTCATTCCTATGAGGGTCCCCCATCATGGGCCCAAATGGGTTCCTGACAGAGCCTTTAAGTTCTGCCAGCTTTGTGGGAGCCCAGGGCAGGAGTTCCAGCAATGAGATGGCTTTCACACAGCTCAGATTCTAGTTTATAGTTTATTTATCCTCCACCAGTACAGTAAACGTGGTTGGGGAGCTTGGTTTTCCCCAACTTCTTAAAAGACCTTTATGTTCTGTGTTTGAGTTGTGCTGTTAATTGATTCTGATGACTAACTTCTCCCTGGAGTTTATCTTTTTAAAACAACGAGTTGATTGCAAAGTTTTAAACAGTATTGTTGTTTTGCCTTGTTTTGTTTTGTTAGTTTTGCATTGTTTTTTCCAAAAGAAATCATAAACAACAAAAGGGTAATCAGAGCTAGCATAAAAATATCAATCTTGGTGTTTAGAAAATATTTTTAAATGCTGAAAAGGAGGAAAAAGGCGTTGTTTTCAGACAGCTAATGCAAGCATTTACAGATACACACACAACATGGAGCATAATGTTTAGATGTTTCTCCATATACAACATATGCTCTCAGGTCACTTAACAGAATGCGCTCCCCCAAACGCTTCGTCAATACAAATGAATGAGTTCTGAATTAAACAGCTATTTCTTAAGAGCATTTCATTCAAATCTTTTTTGCTTTTTGCCACCTGGCACTTGTTTTGTCTGGAAAAGAAAGGAAAAAAGAAAAAAACCCATCACTGGCGGGTAGTTTGAGCTTTGCTGTTGTGGTTGGTTGTGTGTTGCTGGGAAGAGTGTGGCTGAGAAGTGAAATCTGGACATAAGTGGCTCGTGTGAAGCATCTGTGATGAATTTTGGCTCACCTTTTTTTTTGTGAAATTTATGAATTTAGAAGGATGACTAGCTTTGGAAGCACGAGAGAAGAAAATGAAAATGCTTGAGGTTTTTTTTTTCAGAAGTTTTAATGAGTTTGCAAACTTGTGAATGTTTCACTGTGGAAAAATAGGGAGCTCAGATGTTGGAAGGAGCAGTGTGTGGTGTGAGTGAGGGCAGGGAGGACTTGTAGGACAAGTTTTACACTTCCCATGTCATCTTTGGGTGAGTCTGCCGTGCCAGGAGACAGTGAGTGATGTGATGCTGGATTGTTTTGGCATTAGCAGTCCTGTGAAATGTACTCTTAAGCTGGGAGTAGCAACAAAAGGAGGACTAAGGAGGATCTCCATCCTTTGTTGGATGTGAGGGGAAGCAGAGTCACAAGGGATGAGGAAGAGGCTGAGGTACTTAAAGCCACCTTTGCTTCAGTCTTTGACAGCAAGACCAGTTGTTCTTCATGTTCCCACCCCATTGAGCTGAAGACTGGGAGCTGAATGAATGCTCCAGAATCCAAAGAGAAATGGTGAGCAACCTGCTGCTCTGCTTAGGGGTACACAAGTCTATAGGGCGTGATAGGATCCACCAAAGGGTATCAGCAGGCCATTTTCAACCTTTTCATAGAATGGTTTGGGTTGGAAGGGACCTTCAAGATGATCTAGTTCCAACCCCCTGCCATGGGTAGAGACATTTGTCAGCATTGTTGGTTAACTGGGAGTAGACATGAGGATTACCTGGTTCATTTAACTTTTAAGAGACCAGAAGTGGGTTTTTGGTGTGGGGTCAAGCTGTGGAGCTCAGCTTGCTCTCAAGGTGACCACAGAGGTGGAACAAAGGGATGGTGCAGAAAACTTGGCACGGAGTAACAGGCAGAGTCTGGCAACATCCTTTGTCTCTGAGGTGTCCCAGAAAACATCTGGGAGGTGCAGAATGGGTGTTGGAGTGACCCACAAGCTGAAAGTCAAGCTGGGCAAGGGAAGGGTAGGACAGAAAGTATGTAATGATGGCGTGACTCCTGCCTACCAAGGAGTAATAAATAAATAGACTCATGGGAACAAACTTCCTTTTAATGTACATGATCACAGATTTAGCTGCTTCAGTGGTTTCTGACGTCTACTCAAATAGGAGGTTTGATGCTTCAGTCCTAAGCAGTGTTTTGAGTTGTGGTGTTTTGGTTTTTTTTATTAGCTTATAAAATAAATATTATTTATCTCGTTTTATTTTTATCCTCAGGACTATTCATGAAAGTGTTCTTGACGTTATTAGCAGGGAGACAAGACTGTGAATTGAGCAAAGGGGATGAATTGCAGCAAGACAGCTAATGCTGTGTTGAAATACAAACCTCTCCACATCAATAGAAGGATCCACTTTGATACTGTAGCTTCAAGTACTGCCCCACGAGTATAAAACTCAGTGTCTTTTGTCTAATCCAGCCTGCTTTTGAACTTTTAGGAGGTATGACTTTAATAGTAATTTGTTGACAGATTAGCCACAGAGATTGCAGAGGGTTTATTTTGCAGAAACTGGCAGGCTCCTATCAGTGTTCTTTTAAGGAAAAAAAAAAAAAAACAAACTAAAAAAACCCACACACAGGTTGCTGTTTTGCAACTGCTTGCACTTATTGACGAGCAGCGCTGAGCAGGCAGAATGGGGAATGTTTGTATAATGTAAAACCTATAGCTGGGCTGATGGAGGGCACTGAGCTTGCAGGTAGAGCACAGATTGCTTGATAAAAAGGGCTACAAGGTGACTGTTTACCACTAACTGGAACAGAGAAACAAGGAGGAAGTTTACATAAAGCAGTGTGGGGAAGTTTCTTCACTTTGTCCTTGAGCTGAGCTAGACTGTAAAAACCAAGCGTCACCTCAAGCTTTCTGGAAGGGTTTAGATAAATGCTGAGTTGGCCACAGGGACACAAAGTAAGGAAAGAAGGTGTGAGGGGGCTTTTTCCTTGAAAAAACTGGTAGCATTCCATATATTCACCCCTCTACTTGGCTCTGG
>VZTY01024785.1:877-11933 GCA_013400935.1 Turnix velox | reverse complement strand
GATGTGTACAAAGAGAAGGATACAAAGATGGATACACAAAGATGATCTTTAAGGTCCCTTCCAACTCAAACCACTCTTTAATTCCAAGATAGATGACAGATAGATAGATAGATCATACAAAGCATGGAAAATGCCAGGTAATTCACAGCAAGGAAGGCTGAGCCACAGAAAAAAATTAAACTAAGAGAGCCCCTCTGGCTATTCTTTCAGTAAACTGCTCAAAATCTTCCCTTCCAATTTCTCATCTCCTAGAACTTCTTGTCCAAAGGTACCCAGTGTACCCAAGCAAAATAATTCTAGTTTCAAGCTGTACCTTCAGCATTTCAGACAATCAATTTATAGCCAAGGCAGTTCTTCCCATATAAAGTTTCCCTCCCAGTGGCAAAAAAAAAGTCCAACCCACTTCCCATTCCCTTCTTTTGCAAGCAGTAGAGTCTTCTCCCATGAATATTTGGCCACAGGCAAAAAGAACAACATTGATGTCAAAGGTGAGGGCAAGAATCTTGTGTTTCATACAGAAGAATGTTTACTATACACAGAATTAGATTTTGTAAATAGGATTTTTTCATCTTAAGCTGACAAAACATAACAGAAGCAAGAGGTAAGGGGAAAAAACCCAAACCAGTAATGGAAATTGAGGCATGAAGGGTACTGCATTCAGCTCTGGAGCCTTCAGCACAAGAAGAACATGTTGTTGGAGAGGGTCCAGAGGAAACCACAAGGATGATATGAGGGCTGGAGGTCCTCTGCTGTGAAGACAAGCTGAGAGAACTGGGGCTGTTGAGGCTGGAGAAGAGAAGGATCCCAAATAAGACCTCCCAGTGGCCTCCCAAGAACCTGAAGGGGCTACAGGAAAGCTGGAGAGGGGCTGTTTGCCAGGGCATGGAGCCACAAGACAAGGGGCAATGGTTTGAAACTAGAGCAGGGAAAGGCTAGGATATAAATTAGGAAGTTCTTCCCCATGAGGGTGGTGAGGCACTGGAAAGAGTTGCCCAGAGAGGTGTTGGAGGAACTATCAAAGCCTGGAGACACTCAAGGCCAGGCTTGTTGAGGCTCTGAGCAACCTCATCTAGTGCAGGATGTCCCTGTCACTGCAGGGTGGTTGGACTAAATGGGCTTTGAAGGTCCCTATGATTCTGTGTGTTAAGATTAAAACACAGAAGCCTAAACTGGCACAAAAATCAGAGTGTTTGGATAACCACACAAAACAGTATGAAGGTCAAAACACTATTAAAGGCAGCTGCTTAAAATTAAGGACAAAAAACATACCCACAGATTCCAAGATACTAAATAACCCAAACAGGCAGTATCAAAGCACACACAGGATTAAATTCTCAGTCTCCCAGTATCTGGCACCAAGGCTGGGAACTTCTATCTCTGCCAAGACAAAAGCTGAATTTTACAAAGTTTAAAAGAAGAAAATAATGGGTAGGGACATCGTCAGAGCTGTCTTTGCAACAAAGGGAACACAAGCAGCTCATTGTTTCAGGAACTCAGATGATATTTGCATGGGTCATCATGTAAAGCTTTCAAATCATTCATCTGCATGATGCTGGGACACCTGCTACAGAGGAAGCACAGCAGACTTGACACTCTGTCCTAAAATGTAAATTCAATTCTACTTCTGCCCCTGACTGCACACAGACAACATATGTGAAGGTAAGTTGGGCATATCATCTTCTGACCTTCTCCTAAAACATGACTTAAAGGTCTCCAAGAACAGTCTTGTAGAAATCATATGAGTTTACTTAGAGAGGGAGATTCATTTACCCTCAATTAAGTAAGAGCTAGAAGTGAGAATTTATCTCAGGTCTTTTTGACCCTTGGCTAATGTTTTGTGCCCATAGAAGACACAGTGGCACTGTGAATTTTTAAGAAGAGACACAGATGACACAAGAAACATAGAATAGTTCAAGTTGGAAGGGACCTTAAAGATCATCCAGTTCCTACCCCACTGCCATGGGCAGGGACACCTCCCACTAGATCAGGTTGCTCGGTGCCTCATCCAGCCTGGCCTTAAACACCTCCAGGGATTGAGGGGACATCCACAGCCTCTCATGGGCAACCTCTTCCAGTGTTTCACCACCTTCACAGTAAAAAATTTCTTCCTTATCTCCAGCCTTAATCTCCCCTCTTCCAATTTACATCCATTACTCCTAGTCTTTCCAACACATATCCTATTAAAAGGTCCTACCCCTGCCTTTCTGTAGCCCCCTTCAGGTACTGAGAAGCTCCTCTGAGGTTCCCCCTGAGCCTTCTCTTCTCCAGGCTGAACAACCCCAACTCCTTCAGTCTGTCTTCAGAAGGGAGCTGCTCCAGCCCTCTCATCATCTTCATGTCCCTCCTCTGGACCTGCTCCAACAGCTCAATGTCCTTCTTATGTTGGAAGCTCCAGAACTGGACACAGTAACTCCAGTTGGGTTCTCACCAGCGCCAAGTAGAGGGGCAAAATCACCTCTCTTGACCTTTTTCATCCACTTCAGTGGAGAGAAGGTATCTCTGAATCAAAGATGTTTCTCATACCCATTTCATCTCACTTCTATTCCCCCAAGAGTGAGTGAGTTTTGGTTCCTCTTGTACATAAGAGCTCAGAGACTACCAGAGACGTGCTAAACTGACTAAAACAAGTTATTAGGAAATCATTGTCACTTATTTCCATACAAATGATAAAAATTATTTTTATTTATAAAGATGACACAGTTTAAGGTCCCTTCCAACCCAAATTATTCTATGATTCTATTATTCTTAGTTGACCTTATACTATGAGTTAATACAATCTAGTCTTTGCTTTATTTGCAATGAGATAAAGCTCAAGATTAAGTGTGTTTAAGTTTTAGATGTGCTTCTTTTTATAAAGACCCCAGGAAATAGATGCTGGAAGCTCAAATGCAAAGCAGTTTGCAACAGGGTACCCAAAAACAGCTTTACCTTACAAATAATTATAATTCAAGCTTATCTCCACAATGCAAAAGAAACCAAAAATAACCACTCCATCATCATAGACACACTTTCTTGAGATATAATACAGCACAGATTTCATTTATATAAATTAAAAAAAAAATAGATATACACTTTATATATGCTTTAAAAATTGTAAAAGCCTTCTAAATAAAAGGCAGAATGAGGCATTCTATATTTTCATCAATATTGAAATAAAACTTGCAATCTCACCGAGCAAAATAGCCTTGTCTTCGTTCCTTCTTCTCTTCCTTGGTCTCCATAATGTCCAGCCTGATGGGGTGAGGTGAGTGGCCAAGCACAAAGCTCTTCTTTGCTTTAGTATCTCATATCCAGGCAGAGTTCCCTGTATATGACATTGAAAAACAGGAAGGTTCATAAATCAGCATGGCAACAACACCTATAAAAACCAAACAGGGTTGTGGAAATGCAACTGTTCAGGTGCCAAAGCTAAGTAAAACTTTAACCAGTCAGTGCACATTCAGGACAGTTTCTCCAGCAGAAGAAGGGAGATATTGCAAAACAGGTAACCAAAAGTGCAGTAGGAAGATTTTCAAACCTTGGGAGAAAGAAAGAGGAGGATTTTAAAACCTTGGAAGAAAGAAGAAGATTTTAAAACCATGGGAGAAAGATTTTAAAACCTTGGGAGAATTAGGAAGATTTTAAAGACGGGTATAATAGAAGAAGAGGATTTTAAAACCTTGGAAGAAGTAAGAGGAGGATTTTAAAACCCTGGAAGAAGTAGGAAGAGGATTTTAAAACCTTGGAAGAAAGAGAAGAGGATTTTAAAACCTTGGGAGAAATAGGAAGATTTTAAAACCTTGGGAGAATTAGGAAGATTNAAGAGGAGGAAGATTCAAAACCTTGGGAGAAAGAGGAGGAAGATTCAAAACCTTGGGAGAAAGAGCAAGATTTTAAAACCTTGGGAGAATTAGGATTCTTTGGCAAGGTGCTGAATGTTTATACTGAAACACCTTCCCTGTTTCATTTCTTTTATGGACAGGAAGACCAAGAGAAGGTTTGGAAAAACTCGGTACAAAGAGAAAAAACAGGAAAATAATTTCCACTACATACAAATTCTATAAAATAAGAATCATAAAATGGTTTGAGTTGGAATGGACCTGAAAGATCATCTGGTTCCAATCTCCCTGCCATGGGCAGGGACACCTCCCACCAGAACAGGATGCTCAATGTCTCATCCAGCCTGACCTTAAGCACCTCCAGGGAGGAGGATAAGCATCATTGTTCCCCCTAGTATGACATTTAAATAGGAAAAATCCCAAAATACAATTCACCAAACCCAGTTAAAGAAGTTTAGCTTGGAGCTTTGGAGTTCTGGCAAACAGTGAGAAATGAATTTTTAAAATTCTATGTATATATGTAAAAGAAAAATCTACATTCTTCACACAGGTTTGGCTGTTGCAAACAATACACAAGTTCAAGCTACTAGATGATCTTTAAGGTCTCTTCCAACCCAAACCATTCTATGATTGAAACAAGTTTACAGGGAGAAACATGATGGATTTGCTGCTCTCCAGATGAGCTGCAGTCACACTGTTGATAGAGAAAACCATGGAAAGGTTCCAGAGAAATTCCATAAAAAGGAAATACACTGACATGGAAAGCACCACCTCTGCAGAATGTCATACTTCTGCAATGCAATTAATTAATTTATGCAATTAATGATATCCCACATCAATTGCTTTCCAAGAATCCTGCCATTGGGAGGTGTCCCTGCTCAATATCTGAAGAGGGCTACAGAAAGGCTGGGGTAGGACTTTTTAATAGGGTCCAGGATGGCAGGACTAGGAGGAATGGAAGCAAATTGGAAGAGGGGAGATTAAGGCTGGAGATAAGGAAGAAATTCTTTACTGTGAAGGTGGTGAGACACTGGAAGAGGTTGCCCATGAGAGGCTGTGGATGCCCCCTCGATCCCTGGAGGTGTTTAAGGCCAGGCTGGATGAGGCACTGAGCAACCTGGTCTAGTGGGAGGTGTCCCTGCCCATGGCAGGGGGGTTGGAACTGGATGATCTTTAAGGTCCCTTCCAACCCAAATCATTCTATAATTCTGTGATTCTCTTCCCTTCTCCAACACATGCTCAACCTAGATCAATAGCTTGTGCACATACACAAAACCAGTAAAGCTATGAAGAGGTTTTTATCAGTATTCCAGATTAAAGTTCAAACTGGAAGTTATTACTCAATGTTTTAGTCTGATAGGCTTTATAAAAAAAATTTTTTTTAAAAAAAAGGAAGCCAAACAAATTAGGATTCCTAGCAAAAGAAGAAAATTCCCCTGGGACCTAATCAGTTCCCATTATTTTCCCCTGCATTAGCAGATCAGAAGCTCCAAACTGCCAGATGACAACAAAAGAGATAATGTAGCACAAATAGACTCATCTGTTTAAAAGTCCCAAGAAGATGCTAGATTCCATCAGGAACATTTAGCAGAATTTTCTCTCTGAATTTATGGGGTATCAGTCCACAGCAATTAAAGTCCATTGCATCAAAATGCACTTTTTTTCACTCATTAATTTTGAATACATCCAAGTACATCAAAGAGAATCTACTCTGGTCCTTATCCACCAAGGAGAGTCTTGCAGTAATGGTCACTCTTCTAATGGCCAATTTGACTGTGACATCTTTGGCTTTGAAAAGAGATTTGTATTTTAATTCAGTAAGTGAATGCATGTCATCATCTTCAGCCTGACATGGAAATTTAGATGACAGCAGCATAAGAACAGCACCAAAACCAATTGTCCTGCTCAGATGTCCAGTCTTTAACACATACTTGGTGAGGATTTCAGTGCACTTTTATCTTCCCTGTAGGAGTTAGGTCCTTAGATCTTCAGCAGATCAAAAGTTGTGGCTTTTTTTAGCACTGCATTTAGAGTTAAACATTTCAAAGCATTCAACTGTGGCCTCTGCAGCAAACTATAGAGTTCAAAAAGGGAAAAACAACTCTTTCCTCTTTGCCCAAACTACTTAGATGCATGTGAAAGGGGAATGATGGGTCACAGTTGCCTTTCACTTTGACATCAAGAAGAATCAACCAACAATGAAGGACCAAGATGACACTAAACCCACCAGAACAGCAGGACAAATGGGAATAAGGAGAGGGAAGCATGGAAAATCCCTCTCACTTCACTGAATCATGAATGGAGGGAAGTGAGAGCTGTTTCCTCAGGGTGTCACCTTGTGCAAGACTTGGTGGCACACACCTACACATTCTCTTAGAATCATAGAATAGTATGGATTGGAAAGGACCTTAAAGATCATCTAGTTCCAACCCCCCTGCCATAGGCAGGGACACCTCCCACTAGATCAGGCTGCTCAGTGCCTCATCCAACCTGGCCTTAAACACCTCCAGAGAGGGGACATCCACAACCTCTCTTCCTCTCCTGTGGTCTTTGCTTTGGCAAAGAGGGACATGAAGAGAGGAAGAGGAGGACCTAAGCCTAGACCTAGTCAAAATGCAGCAGGGGATGCCAGCACCAAGCTAGTGTGACACTGCTCAGCTCACTAAGTGTAAGGTTGGCTGTTTGCTTTCATCAACTCTAAACACAGCTACCAATGATAGAATCATAGAAGAGTTTGGGTTGGAAGGGACCTTAAAGATCATCCAGTTCCAACCCCCCTGCCATAGGCAGGGACACCTCCCACTAGACCAGGTTGCTCAGTGCCTCATCCAACCTGGCCTTAAACACCTCCAGGGATTGAGGGGGCATCCACAACTTCTCTGGGCAACCTCTTCCAGTGTTTCACCACCCTCTCTGTAAAGAATTTCTTTCTTATATTCTTATATGATGATGCAGGGATGGAGCCTGTTCTCCCCACACCTACTGAACACAACCCCAAGTCCTTTCAGATCAAGAGGTTGAATAAATGAAGAACTAAAATCAATAAAAAAGAGCTGGTCAGAACAGATAGACATCAGAAAATTGGAATTATATCTATACACCAGAAGTATAATGGGGTACAGGATGGCAGGAATAGGAGTAATGGATGCAAACTGGAAGAGGGGAGATTTAGGCTGGATAGAAGAAAGAAGTTCTTTACTGTGAAGGTGGTGAGACACTGGAACAGGCTGCCCAGAGAGGTTGTGGATGCCCCCTCAATCCCTGGAGGTGTTTAAGGCCAGGCTGGATGAGGCACTGAGCAACCTGGTCTAGTGGGAGATGTCCCTGCCCATGGCAGGGAGGTTGGAACTAGATGATCTTTAAGGTCCCTTCCAACCCAAACCATTCTATGATTCTATAAGTAAGAAAAACATTAACTAACCTGCAGTGACTGCTACTGAAAACTAGTATTTAGCAAAGATCCCTTAAAATTTTTAGTTCTTTAAGCAGGTAACAGTGCAAGAGCCATGTTTATATTACGGATTGTCACCAGCATTTTAAAGCTGCATCAAAAAAGCAAATTTACCCCACACGTCCCCTCTACCTGTCCTCTGATGTCTCCCAAGGAAGAAAAAACAGATATTCTTTATTAATATTAAAATATAAAGGATAGATGATTAAAATTAATCTTAGTTTCCTGGAAGAGACAGAGACTGAAGCAGACAGACTATAACAAATGTACATATCTGGGGGATTTTTTTTATGTGCTGGGAGACAGACATATTACTCATATCATGAGTAGAGTCAAATGATGAGAAAATTGATTTTATAGAGATTTCAGACTCAGTTTAACCCTTCCTAAACTGAAATGTAAAGACAGTGAAATGTTTATATCATACATCTACAATAATATTAGTTCTTTCACTGGGTAATAACAAGTGGAAAGTTAATCCTGATGGATAAACAGAGCATTTAAAGATTCTCATTAAAATCTGCCATGCCCCAAATTCAGATAATGTCAGCTTCTAATAATTGTATGAATAAGTAACAAAATAGATAAAATACACAGCACTTTTTGCTGTTATTTCTATTGCTTTTGATTTTTTTCATGGATACAGGCATACTTCTTGCATACTTGCTTTGTCTGTTTAGGTTGGGATGCTGTTGAGGATGGGAATGCAAGGCTAATAGAAAAAAAAGGGAAAAAAGGGGAAAAAAAAAAAGAAATCAATCACAGGAACAGACAGAACACCCAGCTCTGGATACCCACACCACTGCAACTTCCATCATCCTCCAAAAATAATGTACCAGACACCTTTCATGGTACATTCAAAGCTGCAGAAGTGGAAGATGTTCTGAGTGTGAGGAGAAACAAAAGGTGAGAGAACTGTATTTTTGAGCCAAACATTAAAAAAACCCCAAAAAATTAGAACAGAGCATCCCAAGTCCTCCAAAAACTTTGATAAATTTAACAAATTCAATTATTTTCCCTTTCTTTTCAGGCATGAAGTACCATGGACCTTACTACCAGAAGATTAAGTGGTCAGCATTTCCATGAGACAACAAAAGGATCCACTTGCTGGGCTCAGGGCTGAGCACCCAAAAATCCTGGCTCTAAAGCATCACTGATCAATCCTTCAAATGTGAGCATCACTTTCCAAAACGATGCACATGAACAGCACCACATCCAGCAGCACCAGCAATGCAGAAGCCAATGAGATGTCTGATTATTTTTAGAACATTCAATGGACTTGATAGCTTGTCTCTGGTCATCTGAGCCTACTGCAAGTCCTGGAAAGACATACAGGGGGGGAAAAAAATCCCAAATATTCAAGATAATGTTGTTCTTTAGATATACTTTTAATCTTCCATGAGGTAGGAAAATGCTGGAATTCACAGAACCACAGAATAACAGGGATTGGAAGGGACTCAAGAGATCATCTAGTCCAATCCTCCTGAATGAGCAGGAACACCTAGACCAGGTCACACAGGAACTCATCAAGACAGATTTTTAATGTCTCCAGAGAAGGAGACTCCACAACCTCTTTGGGCAGTTCTGTTACCCTCACGGTGAAAAAGTTTTTTCTTACATTTCTCTGGAACCTCCTGTGTTCCAGCTTGTACCCATTTCCCCTTGTCCTATCATTGGAGGTCACTGAGAAGAGCCTGGCTCCATCCTCCTGACACTCACCCTTTACATATTTATAGCCACAAACGAGGTCACCCCTCAATCTCCTCTTCTCCAAGCTAGAGCCCCAGCTCCTTCAGCCTTTCCTCACAAGGGAGATGCTCCAATCCCTTCATCATCTCTGTGTCTCTGTGCTAGATTCTCCAGCAGTTCCCTGTCCTTCTTCAACTGAGGAGACCAGAACTGGACACAACACTCCAGATGTGGTCTCACCAGGGCAGAGAAGAAGGGGAGGAGAACCTCTCTCCACCTACTGACCTTCCAATCCACCCCAGGATGCCATTGTCCTTCTTGGCCACAAGGACACATTGCTGGCTCATGGTCATCCTACTGTCCACCAGGACCCCCAAGTCCCTCTCCCCTACACTGCTCTCTAACAGCTAAGTTCCCAGCTTATACTGATACTTGGAGTTGTTCTTGCCCATATACAAGACCTTGCTAAATTCCATTAAATTCCTCCCTGCCCAACTCTCCAGCCTGTCCAGGTCCTGCTGGATGGAGAACTGAGCTACACAAAGTACCTCCACGTGCTCAAGTAAAAGCAGAAGAGAGATTTATTAAGGATCCTCCCACTAGCTTTAATCCATTCTGCCTCAATAACCAGCAGCAAAGAGGACAAGGAAGGGAATTGTTGACTTTGACAAGGAGCCAGCTGTTATCTGTGTAAAATTTAAACTTTGGAGACTGATAGCACAGTCTCACCTCTCTGGGCATCTCTGGACATAGGCACAGAAATTAAAGCTGAGATCCAGAAAAAGCCACACTCATCTGAGGATCTAGGTTTAAACAGCACTGGTAGGTTCTTTGGGAAATATCTAAAAAAGCTTTAAGGAAATCAAGCCAAGGGTAGTATCCTCTATCTTATCAGGTTCCCACAAAGCAAGCAACAGTGGAGCAATGATACTGTGAAGAAGAAGGGAATGTGGGAGGTCCAAGAATGAATTTTTGACAGTTAGGAAGATGGAACAGATTAACTGAGACAGCCAAATGGTCACAGTCACACTATAGATTTAACAGGGAATCCCCCAGTGTTGAGGGAACAGGATGTTGCCCAGACCCATCACGTAGTTCTCACCTGCTCTCTGCTGTGGTATTGCACACAACACTGGGTTTTTTTATGTGCTTCTCTATTTTACTTCTGCCCCTGAGAGTACAAAACCTGCACCCATCTGCTCACACCCCTGCATGCTTCCCCACTCTCATCTGCTTCACTATCAACACAGAATTAGAATCATAGAATAGTTTGGGTTGGAAGGGACCTTAAAGATCATCGAGTTCCAATCCCCCTGCCATAGGCAGGGACACCTCCCACTAGATCAGGCTGCTCAGTGCCTTGTCCAGCCTGGTCTTGAACACCTCCAGAGAGGGGCATCCACAGCCTCTCTGGGCAACCTGTTCCAGTGTTTCACCACCCTCACTGTAAAGAATTTCTTTCTTATGTCAAGTCTCAATGTACCCCCCTCCAATTCACATCCATTGTTTCTGGTCCTCCCATCCGATATCATATTAAAAATTCCTTCCCCTGCCTTTCTGTAGGACCCCCTCAGGTGCTGATAAGTTACTATAAGGTCCCCCCTGAGCCTTCTCTTCTCCAGGCTGAACAACCCCAACTCCTTCAGCCTGTCTTCATAATATCTATTCAGCCTGTCTTCAATATATCTAAATATTTATCTAAATCCTAATTGCTTTTGGGGTTGAAACAATAGCCTGCTCCCTCACCATGGTTCTGAGATATCCTAAATGACCAACACCTGCACCTTCATGCTCCTCTTGGTACCAGAAGAACCTGATGATTGCCAAAACCCACCAAAGACCATTTGGGCAAAGGCATCTTTCCTGGATGAGGAAGATCTCCTCCATACAAAGACACCTTCCCCCTGCAAACTTCATAGAAACATAGAATAGTTGAGGTTGGAAGGGACCCTAAAGATCATGAAGTGACCATCCATGGCTAAGGGAATTAAAGAATGGGGTTGGAAGGGACCTTCAAAGGGCATCTTTGCAGTGAGAAGGGACATCCTGCACTAGATGAGGTTGCTCAGAGCCTCATCAAGTCTGGCCTTGAGTGTCT
>VZTY01024784.1:260-12751 GCA_013400935.1 Turnix velox | reverse complement strand
TTGAGGGCTCCAGAACTGGGTTATGTGGTGGCAGGTTTTAGTTTCTTCTGTCCTGCATCTATTCCTCTCATCTCATTCTAGTTTATGTCTTAGAGCTCTTTAATTTCTATGCCAAGAGTATACTTCAACTTATGTTACAGATCTCTTAATTTTTATATCATTGGTATAAAGCTTTAACACTTCATAAATTAAACAAAATCAATACCTAAGGAAAGACACGTGGCAGGAGCTGGGTTATCTAAGAGTAATGGCTGTGATGATTTTTACCTCTCTGACACCTGCCAAGCTTTATTTAATCAATCATAAAACAACCCTTATGAATAGAAAAGCTGTTTTGGGGGTGGGAAACAGAACAGCCTCTCCTGAGGATGACCAGGTGAGGGTAGTCCATCAAAGATTCATAGCTGCTGCTGTCCTCAGCATTTAGGAACTAGAATTCAACCTTCACTTGCCCTACAGTTCCTACTCTTAGTTCCAGGACAATCATTTAGGATCCATTTTTTTCACTAGCATCAGGGAATGGCCCAGGTTGGGAGGGACCTTTGAGATCATGGAGTCCAACCATCAACCCAGCTCTGAGAGAACCAGCCATAAACCATTTCTCTGAGCTCTGTGTCTGCCCAGCTCTGAAATCCCTTCAGGAATGGGGTCTCAGCCACTGTCCTGGGCAACCTCTTACAGTGCTTGAGAACTCTTTCAGTGGTTTGGAACACAGACTGAAATTATTTATCCCAAACAAAAAAATGTTAGGTCCGTTGGACTACTTTTAGGAGAATTTGCAGATGGAAACATCCAAGCTTGCTGAGGCTCTGAGCAACCTCATTTAGAAAAGGATGTCCCTCTCACTGCACTAGACAGCCTTGGAAGGGCCCTTCCAACCCAACACATCCCATAGTTCCTAAAAAAGCCCAAGAACCTGTATAAAAGGTAGGAAAGAAAATAGATATTATTTTCCTACTTCCTACAACTTAGAACACAAGTCACTCATCATTTTGTTGGCAGTAAACAATAGAAAGGAATGTTTTTAACAACAAAGCTGCTTAGAAACACAGCCCTACTTCAATCAATTTGAATTAAGCATCTAAAAAAAACCACCCCTATTATTTGCAATCTGGGCCTTGAGTGCTTGGACATCATGCTAATAAGGGAGAGACCTGGCATGCAGGGCTTGTTTCCCTGAAGGCTGAGCAAGAGTTGCGGTCAGGCAGCCTTAAAAGTGGCTCAAGATGAGCAGAGGAATGAGTTTCACGGGTCTGAGCTTCTGCTGGAGAGTGAGGCATTTTGCACAGAAGGAGGACTCTTCTGCCCTCATCAGCAATCTTGGCCATCTCCAGTGGCAACCAGCTTCCCATGGGGTTGATGGTGTCATCACATCACCATCTGTGCTTGGTGTCATATTGTAGAAAGGTCTCCAAGGATAGATGGGAATGATGGTGCTGCTGGTTTTCAAAGGCAATACATGGTCTGGCAAACAGCGTTTGGCCCTGGTTTCCTTCTTCCACAGCCATGAAAATTAAGGAACACCCATCACATCAATCTTCAGTATCCTGTCAGTGCCTGAAGGAGCTCCAGGAAAGATGGGGAAGGGCTGTTGCCAGGGCATGGAGCCAAAGGATGAAGGGCCGTGGTTTGAAACTAGGGGAAGGAAAGGTCAGATGATGAGAGGACTGGAGCACCTCCCTTCTGAGAACAGGTTGAAGGAGTTGGGGTTGTTCAGCCTCGAGAAGAGAAGGCTCAGGGGGGATCCCATAGTGACTTCTCAATAACTCCTTCAGATAGCTACAGAAAGGCTGGGGTAGGACTTCTGAATAGGGTCCAGGATGGCAGGACTAGGAGGAATGGATGCAACTTGGAAGAGGGGAGATTGAGGCTGGAGATAAGAAGAAAGAAGTTCTTTGCTGTGAGGGTGGTGAGACACTGGAAGAGGTTGCCCAGAGAGGTTGTGGATGCCCCCTCAATCCCTGGAGGTGTTTAAGGCCAGGCTGGATGAGGCACTGAGCAACCAGGTCTAGTGGGAGGTGTCCCTGCCCATGGATGGGCACCATCCAGGTGTCCCTGGATGACCTTGAAGGTCCCTTCCAACCCAAATCATTCTATGACACCAAGGAAAACCATGCTCTGGGTATTGCTCACCAGTATCATCATACAGAAGGAATATATTAAAATTTCCTGTACTATAAATGTTGTGTTTCTTTTTTAATCCACTTTTCCCTTAGACTGGAACTCTCTGCCCAATAATCTGAAGATGATGGAGTAAGTGGAGAGCTGGACAGAGCAAAGGTGGTTCCAGGTTTCTTAACAGCTCCAAATGACTTTGAGATCATCAAGCCTGGGCTGTGCTGAAGGCAAAGAGATGAAGCTTCCTCGCCTTCCGCAAAGCCATCTGCCAGACCCTAGTCTCCAGAACCCATCCCAGGTGGTGCCCAACCTGGTTAATCCAGGCTGTGTCCAGCTGGATGCACAAATGAGATGTTTATGCTAGGAGGGATTCTCAAGCTTTTTTATTTTGCAGATAATTCTGCTTGGTGTTCAGCCATCACACTGTGCCTCACTCATGTGGCCAAGAAGGCCAACCAAATCCTGGGTTGCATCAAGAGGAGTGTGACCAGCAGGTCAAGAGAGGTGATTTTACCCCTCTACTCAGCACTGGTGAGACCCCACCTGGAGTATTGCGTCCAGTTCTGGAGCCCNCTCAAGCTTTTTTATTTTGCAGATAATTCTGCTTGGTGTTCAGCCATCACACTGTGCCTCACTCATGTAGAGAAGAGACCAAGGCCAGAAGAACCAAGACATCATCTTCCCAACCAGTGCTGGTCAGGACTGCATTTGAGGGTGCTACAACATGAATTCAGTTGCCTTCAAGATGAACCTGCACTTCAGTACTAAGGACCAAAATAGAACCACAGAATCACAGAGTTGGAAGGGACCTTCAAAGGCCATCTAGTAGTCAATGACCAAAATGACTGTACCCATCTTCTCCCAAAAGCTAAAAAAGCTGTAGCAAGACTATTCTGCTTGTTAGAAGTAACTTGAGTGTTCAAAATTCACATTAAAAAAGGCCCCAAATCCATGCCAGGCACTCAAACAATGGGATTGGTAGTGGAAAGAGCGTGGAGAAACAATAAGGGAAGACTCACATGGAAGAATAAGGAAAGCCTCACATGGAAAATGAGATGAAATATGGGATGAGAATCCTAGAACTTTTAATGAGGGAGGTGAGAAATTGGCCCATGGTGACCAGAGAGGTGGTGGAGGACCCATCAAGCCTGGATACATCTAAAGCCAGGCTTGCTCAGGCTCTGAGCAATGTCATGTAGTGCAGGATATCCCTCTCACTGCAGGAGGTTGGACTTCATGGCCATGGAAGGTCCATATCTCCTGGAACTAAGACTGGACAAACTGCTTTCTTGGCCACAATGATCAATGTTGTCTTCAGTGAAAAAAGGCAGTCTGCCAACATGGTGTGATTTGTGAAAGTTCTCTCTCACTTTTGCTACACCAGAGGGGCTGAGATGATGAATATCAAATGAAAATAATGAGAAAAAATTCAGAACATTCCATAGTTTATATTGTGGACCTGGCATGAAAGTTGAGTGATTGCTAAAATTTGGCATGAAAGTTATTATTAAAATTTGGCATGAAAGTTATTGGCAAAACTTGGCATGAAAAGTTATTGGTAAATAATCAATGCTGAATGGGAAGTAACATGTAAAAATCAACAAGGAACATGACAAAAATAGAGAAAAAGGAAAGAAAAATCAATATATATGCCCAGAAAAATTATGAAATTATGGTTGGGGGTAGGAATCATTCATTTTTCTTTTCAATGAGTTTTCATGGAGATGTTGCTGAACAATATTTAGGCCATGCCACAAAGTAAAATTAATTTGGAATTTCAGTACTTAAAAAGACAGAATGAGAACAAATAAAACATTGTTGACTCAGAGTATGAAATTATTCCATTCATCATGTTAATTATCCAGTGAAAATGAGCTGCTCTGCAAAAAGTGATTAAAATCTTTTAAATTTGATTTTTTTCACTTTGAGAAATGAATATAGGATTAACTCTGAGAGGCAGATCTATTTAAACTTCATTTTGAGAAATCAGCAGCTGGATTGGAACTTGATTTTGGCTCATTTATCTCTTATGAAAGCTACAGAAACCTTCACGAGGCTACAAGGGGCTGTCTCACCTCTCACCTTGGACCACGGAATAATGATTATGTCCATGCTAAAGGTAGGGAATCCATTGATTTTTGATTTCAGACTTCCAGAATTGGCTTACAATTCTCTTTCCAGTGGCTCATAAGATTTCTGAAGGCAGAATTTGGTGTTAGAATCATAGAATGGTTTGGGTTGGAAGGGACCTTCAAGATCATCTAGTTCCAACACTCCTCCTGCTAGAACAGGTTGCTCAATGCCTCATTCAGTCTGGCCTTAAACATCTCCAGGGATTGAGGGCGCATCCACAACATCTCTGGGCAACCTCTTCCAGTCTCACCACCTTCATAGGAAAGAACTTCTTGAGGTTGGCTGCACCACACAGCTTGTTGTTTCCCTGTGTCTAAAATTAAAGAATTCTCCCCTCTTAATGGCTGATGTAGACACTTCGTGCCAAGCTGAGCGTGTCAAATTGCAGTCTGTTGCTACAGCTGCCAACCTCGGAGACTTGTGTCCAATGAATTTTTAGAGTTTATGAAATACATGAGGTAGATGATCTTCTGATTCAATTCAGAGTGATGTGGTAGCAAAACAGTGAAATTTTCCCAAAATGAAGTCTTAAATTTTGTGTTCAGTCTGGTTTCTCTCTGGGAGAATTATTTTGTTGTAGATTTTCGTGCATAATGGATATTTTTAGAACAATTTGCTGTTCAAGGCTAGAGATAAGAAAGAGGTGAGAGTGGTGAGACCCTGGAAGAGTTTGCCCAGAGAGGTTGTGGATGCCCCTCATCCCTGGAGGTGTTTAAGACCATTGAGCAACCTGGTCTACTGGGAGGTGTCCCTGCCCATGACAGGGGGGTTGGAACTAGATAATCTTGAAGGTCCCTTCCAACCCAAACCATTCCATGATTCTATTATAATATCAAAAATATCAACCCATGAACAGGACAAGGGAGATCATAATGAAAATTAAAAAAAAATTATGTTAATAAAAAAATAAATTGGGGGAATGTATAAAAGAATGGTGTGCATCCTTCTTTTCTAATTTCTATCGATAGCATAGACCTCAATGTTGGAACTTTTTCTATAAAGTAAAACTTTCCTCAGAAAAAAGCAAATATTTTTTAAAAAATCTATTCAGTGAAATATATTTCTGAACTATGTCAAAAGCCAAACAAGGGGCTTATGTGTGATTTATTACTGAGCTGTGCTGCCAAAATTGGAATTTTAATATCTAAAATTATTTCTTTTCACAGCAGAGCGGATAGATGTTTTGTTACAGGAGATATTACATTTTACAAAGGGGGTTGTAAGTCATGAAAATAAAAATATTCTACTGCAAAAGAGAATAAAAAAATCTGCATTTCCTTCAGTAGAACACAGCTTTTTGAGGATTGTCTATAGCAACTAAAGGCATTTTGAAGCATGACCACAGAAGTTAATAAACATTCACAAAACTCTAATGGCTGTTGAAAATAGCAAGTCAAACAATAGGAAGAGGTGACTTTGCCCCTCTACTGGGCTCTGGTGAGACCTCACTTGGAGTTACTGTGTCCCTACTGAGGACAGGCTGAAGGAGTTGGGGTTGTTGAGCCTGGAGAAGAGAAGGCTCAGGTGGAACCTCATAGAAGTTTCTCAATACCTGAAGGAAGGGTCTACAGAAAGGCTGGGGTAGGACTAGAAACAATGGATATAAATTAGAGGGAGATAGATTTAGACTAGACATAAGAAAGAAATTCTTGACAGTGAGGGTGGTGAAATACTGGAACAGGTTGCCCAGGGAGGTTGTGGATGCCCCATCTCTGGAGGTGTTCAAGACTAGGCTGGACAGGGCACTGGGCAGCCTGGTCTAGTGGGAGGTGTCCCTGCCCATGGCAGGGGGGTTGGAACTGGATGATCCCCTAGATGGTCCCTTCCATTCTAGGATTCTATGAAGACTTTCAAAATTTTCTGGTGAATTAATTAAAGATTTTGCACATTTCCTTTTGCACATTCCTTCACCTGAATTTTGGAAGCCAGCCAGCCAGCCTAAGGAGCTGTTTGAGAACACTTGAAAAAGCTGTCTGACATTTCATTTTCAAGCAGGCTGCCAGCAACGCTTTGCCACAGCAGGTCAAAGTCGTGACAACTAAACTCTGAGAAGCAATGATTATGAAATATTTAAGATCTTCACACGCCAAGCAGGGGCAGAGCTGTATTGTCTCTACAAAGGATGCAACAATCAGGCAAGAGATCTTACCAAAATATCTTACAAAAATGTGACAAGTAAAGCCTTTTCTTGTTTTTCCCTAGTCTTAAAAACACAGGAGTTTAAAGACTTTTTCTTCTCTACCCAGAAGACAAAAGAGGTATAAAATTATCCAGGTAAATGAACTGGCCCATAAAAATCTTGGTTCACTTTAGAATAGGATTTAGGTCATAGAATCCTGGAGCTGGAAGGACCCTTCCAAGGCCAACAAATACCACCCCCTGCAGTGACAGAAACATCCTGTACTAGATGAGGTTGCTCAGAGCCTAACCAAGGCTGGCCTTCGATGTCTCCAGGCTTGAAGGAGCCTCCACCACATCTCTGGGAAACCTGGGCCTGTGTCTCACCACCCTCATGAGGAAGAAGTTCATCTAACCTTGTCCTGCTCTAGTTTGAAACCATTGCCCCTTTTCCTGCACTACCAGACCCCATCCAAGAGTCTTCCTTCATCTTGTAGCCCCTTCAGGAACATGAAGGACACTGTGAGGTCTCCCCACAGCCTTCTCTTCTCCAGCCTCAACAGCCCTAGCTCTGTCAGACTGTCCTCAGAGCAGAGGATGCCCAAAAATCTCTCCTAACTTCAAATTAATCATGAAGTCAAACACTTGATCACTTTTCAGGGGCCTTCTCATAATTTACTTCTAAACCAGCACACTTTATGTATGAAGATTAAAACATTAAGTAGTTCTTTGTATGAGAAATAGGAGTTAATTTGAAATACTGTGAAACCAAATAGTTGGCCTCTGTACAGGGGATGATGCCAGGCCTTTTGATCATCCTTGTTTTGCCCCCTTGAAGTTTTCATCCTTCCACTCCATCCACTGTGAGATGAGGGTGGAAACTTCATAGTGGCAAAATTATCTTCCTATTTCCCCCCCCAACTTCTAAAAACATCTACTTTTAGTTCTGTTCAGAATTCTGTCCAGCCCTCAACAGAAGAAGGACATTGAGCTGTTGGAGAGGGTCCAGAGGATGGTCATGAAGATGATGAGAGGGCTGGAGCAGGTCCCTTCTGCAGACAGGCTGAAGGAATTGAGGTTGTTCAGCATAGAGAAGAGAAGGCTCAGGGGGAGACCTCAGAAGAGCTTCTACATAAAGGCTACATATAGGCTGGGGAAGAACTTTTGAATAGGAATGGATGCAAATTGCAAGAAGGGAGATTTAGGCTGGAGAGAAGAAAGTTCTTTGCTGTGAGGGTGGTGAGACACTGGGAGAGGTTGCCCAGAGACGTTGTGGATGCCCCCTTGATCTCTGGAGGTGTTTAAGGCCAGACTGGATGAGACACTGAGCAACCTGGTCTGATGAGAGGTGTCCCTGCCCATGGCAGGGGGGTTGGAACTGGATGCTCTTTGAGGTCCCTTCCAATCCAAACCATTCTGTGATTCTATGGTTCCCTTTTCTTACAGGGAGCTGAAAGAATATCAGCCAAGTATAATTTGCTGGTATCAAAACTAAACCACTTATGTTTACCACAATACCACAGCCATAAATCTAACTTTTGACCTTTTCAGTCTTACATAAGATAAACATCTCCTGATTTTTCAAAGCAGCTGGAAAAAGCCTTAACTTCCTTCTTTTTTCTTTTTGAGGCTGCCTGTGTCTGTGCGAGGGGCAGAGATACAAATTGAATCTACATCACCCATTTGTGACAACAAGTTAAGAGCTTGTGATGGCAGCCAGAAGCAGCAAAGGAAGAAAAATAAACCCAAGAAATCCCGTGGCTAAAGGAGAACTACTTCTATTTTTGAGGCACAAGAATGAGTTATTCATGTGACAATTGAAGATGTTACCAAGGGCTGCAAAACCCTGTGAGTGCCTCTGTGAATTCAGTGATGTCAATGGGCATTGGGACATCAGCTCAACATGAACATGTCATAGAATCATAGAATGTTTTGGGTTGGAAGGGACCTCAAGGATCATCCAATTCCCCTGCCCTGAGCAGGGACACCTCCCATCAGACTAGGTTGCTCAATGCCTCACCCTGCCTGGCCTTAAACATCTCCAGGGACTCAGGAGGCATCCAAAACATCTCTGGGCAACCTTTTGCAGTGTCTCACCACCCACACAGCAAAGAACTTCTTCCTTTTCTCCAACCTAAATCTCCCCTCTTCCAGTTTGCATCCCTTCCTCCTAGTCCTGCCATCCTGGACCCTATTCAAAAGTCCTTCCACAGCCTTTCTGTAGCCCCCTCCATCAAGTATTGAGAAGCTCCTCTGAGGTACCCCCTGAGCCTTCTCTTCTCCAGGCTCAACAACCCCAACTCCTTCAGCCTGTCTCAAGTGAGACTGTGGATGATTTGAGGTGTTGAAGATACCTTCACATGTGAGCAAGTCTGAAACAAAGGACAAAGAAACCCCATCCTATCAACCAAACTGAGACAACAAAGCCAGTAGAGAATTTGAAGTTCTGTTGGTTAAACCTCTTGTTGCAAAGAAACATTTATTTTTGGATATTGGGAGAAATTCTAGTGGCCTCCCAGTGCCTGAAGTGGCTCCAAGGAAGTTGGGGAGGGGCTGTTTGCCAGGGCATGGAGCCACAGGTCAAGGAGCAGTGATTTGAAACTAGAGCAAGGCAAGGTTAGATGAGACATAAGGAAGAAGTTCTTGCTCATGTGTGTGGTGAGACACTGACCCAGTTTGCCCAGAAAGGTGGTGGAGGGCCCATCAATGCCTGGATACATCTCAGGTCAGGCTTGGTTAGGCTCTGAGCAACCTCATCCAGTGCATCACTGTCCCTGTAGGGGATGGCACTATATGGCCATGGAAGGTCACTTCCAGCTTTATGACTCTAGAAGTGTTCGATGACATTTTTAGCCATCTCATTTTAAGTTTGAGCTCCTCTACTTGTTTTGACCAAAAGAAAGTTGGGAGAGGACACAAGTGTGATAATTTCATCCCATTGCTTTTACTGAGTAATAAAAACTGGAGAAAAGAGGAGGACAGAGGGAATGAGGTGCCCATCTCTCTTTGCTTGCATCTGTGGCTTTTGCTTTACCTACTTCTCAGTCTTTGTCCCAAAACTCATGAGTTTTCTCACTTTTCCCCTTCCATTTTCTCCTCCAACCCACTAGGACAGGTTTCCCAGAGAGGCTGTGGATGCCCCCTCAATACCTGGAGTTGTTTAAGGCCAGGCTAGGTGAGGAATTGATTGGTTGGTCTAGTGGGAGGTGTCCCTGCCCCTGACAGGGCAGTTGGAACTAGATGATTTTGAAGGTCCCTTCCAACCCAAACCATTCATTATTTCTATGATTATTTGTGGGGTTTTATCAATCTATCAATCCTTCCAACCCAAACCATTCTATGACTCTATGATTCTAAGCTTCACTAATTAGAAGGTAGTTCTGTGGAATAACACCCCACTGAGAGGCAAAGGAACATCTTCAGAGCTTGCTTCTGCATCTCATTGTCTAAAATCTTCCTGCATGTCCAGGAAGAATCCAATTTCTGAGGTACCCTGGAGATTGTGACTTAATTAAGGTCCAAAATCCAAGTGCTACCTGGGTGTTGGTTAATCTGAGGGATAAGGACACGTCAGGCCAACACTGCAATAACAATAGATTCTTGGATCCATGTCAGAACTGCAGATTTAAACCTCAGGGAAGAGCTGTCATGGTCTACTTGTCCAACTGGGAGAGCTGCTCTCCTCAAGCCATGTTTTGAGTAACTGTCAGAGAGGAGCATGAGCTTCTCCTTCAGAGCCTCAAGGCTCTAGACTGTTTAGTCTCTCACAATGGTAAAAACTCCGAGGTGTTGAGGTTTCTAAATGCAAAATCCATTTATAAATTTCACCACCACATGATTTTGCGTAATTCTCTTTTCATCTTGGCATCCCCAAAACCCTGTGGATGAATCACACACTTCAAGCAAAGCTTCAGCCAAATGAAGGAGGAGGGAAAATAAAGCCAAACAATGTCACAAAAGGTATGATCTACAAAAAGAGCAATCAAGTTATATGACACCCCTCTACGGGGCTCTGGTGAAACCCCACCTGGAGTTACTCTGTCCAGTTCTGGAGCCCTCAACATAAGAAGAAATTGAACTGTTGGAGCAGGTCCAGAGGAGGGTCACAAAGATGATGAGAGGGCTGGAGCACCTCCCTTTTGAGGGCAGGCTGANTTTAAGGCCAGGCTGGATGAGGCACTGAGCAACCAGGTCTAGTTGGAGTTGCCCCTTCCCATGGCAGGAGGGTTGGAACTAGATGATCTTTGAGCTCCCTTCCAATCCAAACCATTCTATGATTCTAGGGTTTTCATTTTAAAAAAATTCTATGTATATAATTAAAATATGATTTGCCAGTTTTACAGCAGCCCCTTGACACCAAGCCATCTCTGAAACATTTATCTCCAGAAAGAGGAAAAAAAAACTGTGGGAAAGAAGAAGCCACTACCTGACAAGATTTGGGTCAAATGGTTGTTTCAAAGGCAGTGTTGTGGTCCACTGGGTAAATTAAAACCCATCCATGTTTCATGATAAAGAGTGGAATTCATCAGTCCACACATAGAAGCCTGTGAAATAAGATTCTTTCTAGAAATGCAGGAGGATTTGTGGAGTGATGAGGATGGAAACAGACTCTTCTCAGTGACCTCCAATGACAGGACAAGGGGCAGTGGGTGCAAGCTGGGACACAGGAGGTTCTACAGAAATAAGAGAAGAAACTTTGTGAGGGTAAGAGAAGAGTGGCACAGGCTGCCCAAAGAGGGTGAGGGGGCTCCTTCTCTGGAGACATTCAAACCCCATCTGGATGCCTTCCTGTTGGACCTGATCTGAGTGCTCCTCCTCCAGCAGGGGGATGGAACTAGATGGTCTTTCCAGGCCTCTTCCAATCCCTCACATTCTGGGATTCTGTGAAGATTTTAGACAGTGAGATGCAGAAGCAAGCACTGAAGATGTTCCTTGGCCTCTCAGTGGTTTTTATTCTATCTGAATTTCCCTCCTTAGGGGCATATTTTAATACTCAAATATAAAATGATTGCTCAAAAATGGTAAAATCCTGGAAATATGTTTTCTCTTACAATCACAGGTTGGTTTGGGTTGGAAAGGACCTCAAAGATATTTTGGTTCCACCACCCTGCCTTGGGCAGAGACATCTCCCACCAGCCCAAGTTGCTCCAAGCCTCATCAAATCAGGCCTCGAACCCCTCCAGGGCTGGGGCAGCCACAGCTTCTCAGGGCAACCTGGGCCAGGGGCTCATCCCCCACACAGTAAAGGTTTTTTCCCTCACATCTCATCTCAATCTCCCCTCTTTCAGTTCAAAACAATTTCCCCTCATCCCATGGCTCCTTCCATGCTCCAGAGCCCCTCCCCAGCTTTCCTGGAGCCTCTTTAGGGTCCATAAGGTCTCTCAAGAGTTCTAAAAATCTAAACCACAATCCAAAGACAAATCAATTGCCCTGGCAGTGAACTGATGCTGTGAAGATCTGGGTAAGATATTTGTTAGTTCTAAAAGCACCTGAGTCTCCCAGTCAGGCAGTTCTTTGGGAGAGGAATAGGATGGACAAAATGCAAGCCTGGAAAATGTCAAGCTTTTACTTTTCTTCCTTGATTTTGACCCCATTTCTAAGTTCAAGGACACTTCACTGTGCTCTTGGACACAGAGTACTCCAGCATGACTAAGTGACAATCAGAAAACCTTAAAATCCATTTTAATCCATCCCCCTACCCTTCTTCCCTGGGCAGAGACAACTCCCACTAGCCCAGGTTGCTCCAAGCCCCATCCAACCTGGTCTTGAATGCCCCCAGGGTTGGGGCAGCCACAGCTTCTCTCATCAAACCAGGTCAGGGGCTCACCCCCCTCACAGCAAAGGGTTTTTCCCTCATATCTCACCTCAATCTCTCTTCTTTCAGTTTAAAAGCCTTCCCCCTCATTCTACATCTACACATCCCTGCAAAGAGTCTTTCTTTCTCCATCTTTCTCACAGCCCCTCTTCAGGGAGTGGAAGACTGCTATCAGGTCAAGGGATTT
Source organism: Turnix velox (assembly GCA_013400935.1). NCBI lineage: Eukaryota > Metazoa > Chordata > Aves > Charadriiformes > Turnicidae > Turnix > Turnix velox. The sequence goes on along the minus strand of VZTY01024784.1, from coordinate 380 downwards.
TGGGCAATTTCATTGTCCAAAGGCAGGGACAGGTGCTACCTGGACTTGTGCAAGGCATTTGACACTGTCCCGCATGACATCCTGGTCTCCAAACTGGAAAAGAATGGGTTTGATGGATGG
>VZTY01024773.1:8151-20629 GCA_013400935.1 Turnix velox | reverse complement strand
TCACAGTCAGATTAGTGTAACTAAAAATCGACTCCACTGTGGGACTACCGAGATGGTTAGGCAGCAAAACAATAGATTCTAGCACATAATAGACCACAATTAAACCCAGCAATACAATAGTACGTGTGAACTGCCACCAAAAGACAGTAGTTATCAACAAAAACCATAAAATAGTAGGCAAGTTATGCATGAATTATTCCAACATCCCCCAACCAAGCAATTTTAAGAGAGGCTGCAGAATTGCGAGTATTAACCTCATGGCTGCTAACATTTTAACTCTGGAAAATCTGAAATCAAAACCAATCAAATAATCAATGAATAAATCCATCAATAAATCAATATTCCTCTCCTGCCTGGCTCGACATTAAATCATCTGTCCTGGTTTAGGACCAAAAGTGAATAATGAAAAAAGTGAATAATGAAAGACCATAGTGAATAATGAAAATAAGAGCTTCTTACATACCATTCCCTGGTCTTATCAGTCTGGTAGCGAACAGTGTCTGAACAATGTGCAGTTAATTTCTCAGTTTAATCAGACAGAAGAGGCCTAGCTGAAAAGTGAAGTTACAAACTAGAAAATTTACCCTATTTTACCTCAAACCAGGACACCAGTATATGACTCTGGTATATTTGAAGGACCTGGCTTAATGGACCTGGCTTAATGCTCTGACTGAGTTAGTGTTCATGTGCTGAAAACCAGTCAGCAGTTTTGTCAAGAATTTAGTTATTCGTATGCCCCAGATTATAAATTTTCTGCTGATAGCATCCTCATGACTGAATTAGCATTGTCAATAACATCTGGAGTGAAGTTCCAGTTTCACTGAAATTAGTAAATTACACGTTGATCACAGCTTTTTAGTCCTTGGTCTTATTTAAGGGCAATATTTACAACTGCAAAAACTAGAAGAAAAATAAATTTTGCTTTTAACGAAATGGTGTATTCCTATACAGAAAATAGTATCCCACAAGCATAATAAATGACCAGCTTACATAAGGTAGTAATCTACTTGACTCCACATATTCTGTTGATTAAGTAAGAAATGGAGTTGTAGGCTTCTTTGTGATTAAATATTTTTGGGCTCTCATTTAGGCATAAAATATCTTTGATTCAATAAAGAGAAGCTGGCTTGGAAATGCTAGGGGGTAAGTAAAGCAAATTAGAATTTCATGGAAACTATTATGGGGACATAAGATATGTACAAAGCCCAGTCAGTCATGAGATGCAGAAGTTAGTTTTCACAGAACAGGCATTCCATAACTGCAAGCAAGGAGAACAGTTCCATGTTCTGTGGGAATGCAGTGCCATCTCTCTCTTCTTACTGCTCTGTTGGGTGCCTCACAGAAACACATAATGACTCCTTCCTAGTAAGACTATTTGGTAGCAACTCTATGTAACAGAAAAGAAAGTATATTTGCATAAATAGAAGAGGATTTGACTTTTTGAAAAATAATAAGATGGTAAAAGTGAAATTCAATATTTATACACGGCTGAGCAGGATCTCTTACAGGAGAGACATGAAGCAGATATTCAAGAAATCTCCCTCTGCCAAGAAAGAGTCAATTAGAGGCCACATGAGACTCTTGTTGTAACTGGAGGAGAATCTTTGCTGAGAGAACTTTGAGCTGTAGGATACCACTCATACAGAAGTGTGTTATCTTGTGCTTAGAGAATAAGCAGAACCAAGACATGACCATACCTGCAGAAGATCTTCCATAATCTGTTGAAACACTGGGTAAAAAGAATTATTTAAAGCAATTGTTGTGCTTTCTGAGGTCTTTGCCCCAAGAGAAGGTAAAGTAACAATGTTAGGCTATGGCATCCTAAGATTTTGGAATAGTCAAGAAAGAGCCTGTGTCACTGGAATATTAGCACACTATTTGGGGTCCACAGCTGAGGAAACTAACTGACAAGTGCTATGAGGGTGCACATAAACCACAGCCCTATCTGTAAACATCTGATAGTGTTCATCTCTTTCAAATTTCAGTGCTTTGTTTTGTGGCACTTCCTTTAAAACTATGTGACAACAGGTACTTTATGAAAAACTATGAAACACTATTGTAGACAGATTGTGAAGCATCTATGAAGTTAAATGCTGGGATACTAGTGAGAAAATTAATGTCAATTAGAGATGTTTTAAAAAGACACAGGAAACCAATTGAGAAACCCCAGGAGGGTAATCTCTCGCCATCAGAAATATTAATTTCACACGGTGTTTTAAAAGTAAGGACACAGTAGCCATTTATGGAAGCCCTGGAGGAAAACAATACTGCCACATCAGCATAACTGATCTGAATTACAAGTATAAAAAGTTTCCAGTTAAAAAGGAGATGTTATGTCTGGGCCAGTAGAGAGTCCTACGTTGCTGCAATTGCTGGGGAAAGAGTGACAGCAAGAGTTGGTAATTTGCAAGAGTTGTCAAATTTGCTGGCATATGTCGCAGGTATTTTCACCATTTTCACAACTTCTCTGCCTTCTCCCTTGTCTTGACTTAGAGAGTCTTGTACTTTAGCAGTCAAGGATGAAATGACAGTTCATATTTGAGACCTGCACACCTCTACTTCTCTCATTTTTTATATGTAGGATGGGAGACCAAAAACCTTGATCCACATAATGCTAAGATGTGAGCTGGCTAAGTGAAAGCTGCAAGTCTCCAGCCAATGAAAGTTAAAATAATACAGCTTAGTTCTGCTACAAGAACAATCTCTGACATCCTCTTACTGTTGTCAGGCCATGTAATCCATTTTCTATTGTGAATTATGCAATATTCCCTATGGCAGAAACACTGCTTTGCATTTTGCTGTGTTTCTTTTTATCTGGATTTTGTGTTTTAGGCTTTGCATAATAGCCCATAGCTAACATAATTTTCTTACTTGGATCTCTCCCTTTCTATCTGCTGTTCCCTTTACCAACAGTTCATAATGTGCAAAGAGACAGATAATATGGATGGCCACAAATATTCTGATCTTCTGTATAGTACTGTATATGCTCCTGTAGTGTCAATGACAGATGAATGCTTAGTTTACATCAGGAGCTCAATTTTTTTCTGTATTGTTGCAGAGCGAGCTTAGATTTTTAACTTTGCTTTTAAAGCTTTCTTCTTTGCTCTGAATATTTTGTAATATTTTAGGGTGAATTTCTAGAGTTAAAGTTCATGGCCAGTATGTCAGGAATCCTTGCTAAATCAGCATACTACATACTTTTTGATCCACTTTTAGCTTTTCTATTGTTGCAGAGAGCAAAAATTGTCAATCCATAACTCTATTAGAACTAATTGCTTGGTGACTTTTATATCAAAAATATGTTTCTGAAAAATTTTCTAAGTGTCATGTATAATTCAAATGCAGTTTTTCAGCATGGATTTTTCCATCTTGATGTGAAAAAACAGAAAAAGCAGATGTTTCCTTTTATCACCAGGCTTCATGATCTGAATCTTACCAAATTTGTTTCCACGTATTTATATGTGGACCTCATTCTATAACGTGATTTTGGTAAGAAGAAAGGCCAAACTCTATAAATCGAAATTTTTAGAAGTAGCCTCAGAATGTAGATTATACTATATGTGTGTTTCACATAAATCATAGGTTTCAGGGTAGTCTTTTGAACTGGAAGTCTTTTTGCAGCATCCAGAAAGAGCTGATGAAAAGCTGTGAAGATATTCAATTTGACAGTGGCTCGGAGTACTTATAGAAGTTATGCTTAGTGCTAAATGGTTACTTTTGCAGAAATAAAGCAGCAATTTAACAATTTCTAATTTTTACTTTGTTTCTTCATGTGGTAAATGATAAATTAATATGTTTGATCTGTGACTCAGCATCTAATGTAGTTGAATATTTAATTAGATTAATTCTGTTATGTAACACACATCCTCCAACAGGAGTTTGTATATTTTTTCTTCTTCTCTAAAAAGGTAAGATAACAGTCTGTGTACTGCTTTTTAGTTGTTTGTTTTGTTATATTTTCATAAAAAAGGAGCAACTGCTGCAGAAATTATGAAAACTATTCAGAAAGAAAGTAAGATGGATTCTGCAAAATAAAGTATTTTGGTTTGCTCTCAAGCCTTAGAAGTAGGTGAAAGAGGAAACTTGGAGGTGAGCATGTAGCATGGCACATACTGTACTTGAGTATACTGTCCCAAAGAAATGAAATAATACATAGATCTGGGGAGAGAAAGAAGGGAATCAAGGGATTCAGAATGAGTACCTGGGTAATTTACAGACACATAAAACTTCCTGTTATTTGCAGCAAAGTTGTAACTAGAAGTGTTCTGGGATTTGAAGATAACAGGCAATTAGCCCAAAATCTTAAGCATGCAGATAATTTATTATATGACTGAGCTGATTTCTTAACTTCCTAACCCACATCCACACGGGATGAGCCAGACTGACAGCTTAAGCTTCCCTGCAGCCAGAGGTGAGTCCTCTGGGCATCCAGGGATCTTTGGTTGTCCCCGGAGATAACAGGTTCCAATGACAGGAAAGGCAGCACTCCTCCATCCTTCTTCTTTCTTCTTTCCCTTCTTCCTTCAGCCTTCTTTCAGCCCAGTAGCTCTGGGGCTCAGATTTTATTCCTGTCCCGGTGCGTGGGGCCTGTACATGCCCGGACTGTGACATCCAGGGGTAGATATTTTTCAAGATCCTACTCCTGCTAGCAGGCAAGGCCCCCCCTACCCATGGGGGTTGCTTTCCCATCAGGGTGCTTGTGTTCCCTACTTTGCCATGAAGGCCATCTGCAAGCTATTCTTGCTGCTTCTCAAGCTTGTACCCCCCTCTTATCAGTTTTCTGGAGCCCAGTTCCCAGTAAACAATAGGGCTGGAAGGAGAAGGGTGTCCTAACTCCACAAACTAGCAAAGAAATCAAAGGAAACCAAATGATAAGAACCAACTGGCCTTCAGAGATCATCTAGTAATTTTTCCATCCCCAATACAAAAGTTAATCCAAATTATCTGCTTCTGAAGCTAAGTAAAATAAGGGAATATAAGTACTTCTCAAGACCTTTCTAATTGATTTTTTTAAATGGGGGAGAATGGGGCATTTCAAGTGCAGAAATGCAATGTCAGTTTTTATTATGTGACTGGAATCTTACATTCTAGAAAGGAAAGGATAAGACAGAGTAATTTTTAGTGTGTGTCTCCTTTTAGGTTAGTGTAAAAAATTTACAAATGAGAAAATTAGAGTAATCTCAGCTAAAACTTAGAGACCCAAAATAATCTTGTGACAGATAAAGGTACACCCGAGTCCATAATCTTGAACCCTTTCAGAGAGAAATAATTTTCTGTGATTGTTTGGAAATTACTGAACCCTGCTCAATAGTTGATTTCCCAAATATTATAATAGCAGTATCAAGATTAAGATTTGTAATATGCACAAAATTATCCTGAACACAGACACCAGTAGGGGTGAAGATGATTTTAGGTGAAACCCTAAGGGTTATCAAGACAACTTCATAATTTATGACCCTATAAATACATGTACTGTCTTGTTTTACTTGGTAGCTGAGGAGGTGCCTCTGTTTTAAGAGGGAAAAATGTGCTACCATAGGTACTCTGAAATATCTGTAGCTGAAAGTCCTTAATAACATCCTAGACCAACATCTGTCTAAAACAGCTCTGGGATAGCAAGTCTTTTTTTGAGTTTGAGTTTTGAGGAATCATGTTTCCTTCTCCCAAAATTTTGGTAGAGATGAGTTCTTTAAATAATTTAAGCTGAATAAGCTAGGGATAGTGAAGCGCTGACTTTGATTATAGGATAGCTACTCAACATTTTCTGTGGTCAGTGAAGGGAAATATTGGCTATAATAGCATTAGGGAAACATTTACCAGGTAATTATTTTTTTGCAAAGTCAAAGATTTTAATTTTGTCTTCAAATGAAGTCCGTTTGTGATGAGACTAATTAAAAATATATGTTCATTTGTTTGTAAAACTTCATTGTCCTTCTAGAGGAGAGGCCTATAATTCCATATCTGTCTTACAACCATATTACTATCTTGAATTTCATGTTCATCTAATTAATTGGTAATGAAAAAAACTGTTGCCCTATAGTAAATAGAATCTCAGTTGAATGATTAGGTGGATGAATACTATGGTAATTGTGTCTGACTTGATCTTTCTGAAGCCTGAGTTTCTCAGCTGCATCTGTCTTTTTCCCTCTTCCCTTATAAAAGATGAGCAGTGACCCCAAAATGGGCACTGGAGCTGCTGTTTAATGCTGCTTACAAAAAGCAGTCTGACTGCAGGACAAATTGCGAAGTCAGGGAAATGAAAGACTAAGGAAACTAACCTATTAGTGAGATAGGAAGGAGAAAAGTTGGTGTTGGTAATTGTTTATTGCTGAACACCTCTTCACATGATAAATAAAAGAAGTTCTGATATGGTTTATTTGATACTTAGAGAAGTGAACCTTAGCAACACTGGTTGTGAGATAAATATATGACCCCAGAGACCAGCCTTGGTGATCTTTGTGGAGAATATCTTTGTGATTTACTTTGCAAACAGAATATAGAATGACAGAATAGTTTGGATTGGAAGGTACCTTTAAAGGCCATCCAGTCGAAACTCCATACAATAAGCAGGGACAAATTCCATTAGATCAAGTTGCTCAAAGCCCTATCCAGGCTGGCACTTGTCACAGGCAGAGTAATCGACTTCACTTGCAAGAGAGTAGGAAATATTACAGCAAGATAATATGTTGTCCCCCTATAACATTTTTCAGAATACTGGGAGCTGTGACTAACCAAACACTAATAAGCCCATGAGGTTTCAAGTGTTGTTGGCTGTGTTTTTGACTCATTGCTATAGGTCTATATTTAAATTCTCAAAATATACTTTCTGAATGCAGAGCATTTTCTCTGCTTTGCTGACTGTTAAAAATGCAGATCATTTTAATGTAAATTCCTTGGAAAAAGTAACTAAATGAGTTGCAGTATTCCTTTGCCTGGACTGACCTTGTGACTAGAACACTGCCAGAATTTTACACTTGCTCTTCAGACAATGAGATTCAAGCTTCCAGATTTTTCATTAATTGGCTCTTCAGTGGATGGCAAAAAAGGAAAGAAGAAAACAAGCTCAAATGTGTTTGTTTACTTAACATCTGCCATCTCTTCACCTCCAAGTTCCACATTTCTCTAGCAAATAACTTTTCCTCCATTATTGCAAAACTGCTGTGTATTGAGCATTTTTCTTTTAATTTGTTGTATGTTTTTGTCACTTTGCCTGCTCACTTATTTTTGCTTTCCTGACACCCTAATACAGTGACTTATCCCCCCCTGATCCTTGGGACTTCCCCTCTGTGTGGTGAACAGTCGAGGCAGGGAAAGAACCTGATCTTCCATCAATATCAAGTGTGTGTGAAGGTGGCTCAGTGAGATGGGCCAGCTCTGGAAAGACAGAGGAGCTTTCTGTCAATACGTTGTAGAAAAGGGAGCCATTCTGGTGATAGTGTTAAGAAAACCTCCCAAATATCTCTCCTCTGCCTCACATTTTAGGTTAACTCTGTAACAGGCACTGCTGCTCTTGGGGTTCCTGGGGAAGGGTACAGGATGGCAGGACTAGGGTGCAAACTGGAAGAGGGGAGATTTAGGCTGGATATAAGGAAAAAGTTCTTTCCTGTGAGGATGGTGAGATCTTGGAACAGCCTGGCCAGAGAGACTGTGGATGCTATCTTCCTAGAAGTGTTTAAGGCTAGGCTGGATGAGGCATTGAGCAACCTGGTCTAGTGGGATGTGTCCCTGCCCATAGCAGGGGGGTTAGAACTAGAGGATCTTTAAGGTCCCTTCCAACCCAAACCATTCTATGATTCTATGATTCTATACTTTGCAAATTATCTGAATTTAACTCTATTAGATTTTCTTATCAAATTATAGAGAAAAAAATAATAGGAAATGCTCATTATTTTGCTAATTCATTACCAGAAGAGTAGCAGAGATACTATTAACAGAATAAATACACAAAGGAAAGATTTCCTTTTATGCAGTGATTTCCTTTCAACCTTAATTTATTTTCACATGCCTTCCTTAGAGTGCATGAAAAACAAGAGGGCCTTTACACCTGATATCTGTTATGGCTGCCAGGGTAAACTGCCATTTGTTTTGGCATCCAGAACGTAGTTCCTGGAACCCTAAATCCCAGGCTACATCAAGAGAAGTGTGACTAGCCAGTCTAGAGAAGTGATTTTGCTCTTCTCCTCGGCTCTGGTGAGGTCCCAGCTGAAGCTGTGAACTCCAGAACTGTGTCCATTTCTGGAGCCCTCACATAAGAAGGACATTGAGTTGCTTGAGTGGGTGCAGAGGAGGGCCTCAAAGATAATCAGAGGGCTACAGCAATTCCCTTATGAGGTCAGGCTGAAGGATTTGGTGTTGTTCAGCTTGGAGAAGGCTCATAGGGGGACATCACAGTAGCTTATCAATACCTGAAGGAGGCCTACAGAAAGGCAGGGGTAGGACTTTTTAATAGGATTCGTGATGACAGAACTAGGAATAATGGGTGTTAATTGGAAGAGAGGAGATTCAGCCTAGCTATAAGAAGGAAATTCTTACAATGAGAGTGGTGAAACAATGGAACAGGTTGCCCAGAGAGGCTGTGGATGCCCCCTTTCTGCAGGTGTTTAAGGCCAGGCTGGATAAGGCACTGAGCAACCTGGTCTAGTGGGAGATGCCCCTGTCTATGGCAGGGGTGTTGGAACTAGATGATCTTTGAGGCCCCTTCCAAACCAAACCAGTCTATGATTCTATAATTAATTCTATGCTAAATAATTAATAGCCATCATTTTCCATCCATCAAAATTGCAAAGTATCTCTAAGCACAGAAGATTTAATTAGGCTTCCCACATAGGACTGATGTGGTTTCATCTAAGCTCTCAATCCAGCCGCCACTATGACTCTTGAGAAAACAAACCTTCCCTTTTTGCCGGTGACTCCTGATAATGAAAAAGCAGTGGTATTTAAAAGAAGTGCCAAGTTAATTAATCCATACCACAATATTTTTCAAGCATATTGTTTTCTTTGTCTTGCATTCTCAATCAAGCACACTGCCAGAATCCAAGTTACATGTGGGAGTTTTTACATTTCTGTGAAGTTCTGATATTCCCACTCTGGAATTTCAATAAATCCTTGGGAGCAGTTTGTATTGAATTGCCTTGATATAGCAATTCACAAAGAATTTCTGTTTATGGACCTGATGAAACACATTGATTTTCATGGGCTCTGGATTTCTCCCATTTTAATTAAACATAACTACAAAATATACTTTGTTCTGGAATTAGACAGAATTTTACTCTTTTTCAATTGCATCTCTGTCTTGAGAAGCAGAATACTTGCTTTATCATCCACAGTAAGTACAATTTCTGCAAGAAGAATTTAACTGCACCATTATAGCAATACATTGATGAGTTCGATAACCAATCCACCTCTGTCTTCTATTCATATTGCGAAAAAAGATTTGCTGGTTTGCAAAACTAAATTTATTGTAAAGGAATCTTTATGAAATCAGAAGTATTTTTCATAATGCTGGAATCTTATTATTAGAGACATGGGCAAAAATGTCTGATGTTATCTTCCTTGTACATGGATGTGAACTTAGGAGATATTAAAAAATTCTGAATGACAAGTGTTTTGTGGCTTTGATAAAACAAAATCATTGAAGTTCATGTAGTGCTACAGTGTATAATTGGGTTCAGTGACTGGGAAGGAGTATATTTTTCTGCTATAAAGAGTTAGGTAGGTTAAATCCTCTAAGAAAGAAACTAGAGGATCATATAGCTTATTTAAAGAAAGTCTAGCTTATTCATGCCATCTCAGAGAAAATCCATGGATAGTTTGTTAGTTCTTTAAAGAGGCCACCTAAGAGTATTGAAGGGTACCATGCTGACAAAGTGGCTTAGTTTAGCCATGAAGTTCAATGTAATTGTGCCAGCCTTTTTGTGTAATGAGTGAGGGAAAACGAAGAGCAGGTTTTATCTTTCTTGTCAGACTGAATTAGACTGAGAAAGCTACCTGAACTGCCTTAAATTAATTGCATTTAAAAGGTATTTCCCTTTTTTCTGTGCACCCAAAAGGATTGTACTGCTTGCACTACAGCTGCTGTAGTAAGACAATACATTTAATTTCTACCAGCATGTGGGAATGGTATTTTCCATCTTGTAAGGCGTGCAACATGCTGTTACCCTTGCATTATAACATGACCTGTGAAGGACTACGGTGCCCTTCAGTTTTTGAGCTTTATCTCTCAATCGGAGCAACTTATTACTCATGGTAGTCAGCGTAAAAGTGGGTAAAAATGGAAGAATAGTTAAATTAGAAGTACTGTTCAGAGAACCCAGGTCAGAATTTGTATGAAACTTAGAGCAAAATACTCTGGCTACAACTCCAGGCTGGTGGCTTCAAGTGCTGGGAGAAGGTATAAAGTGACTTGTATATTGGATTAATGAAAAATCTGATTGGTCAAGAAATTTAGCCTTGTTTCTAACATCTCAGTAATATTTATGTGGTAATGGATTATCTGAACATTTTTTAATCTCTATCCATTTCCTTTTAAATATGATGTAGGAACCCTTTTTTTCCATTGTGTTGATTATGAAACTGAAAAATGGAGTCTACAAGAAAAGAAGATCATGAAGTATTTGAGCAGGTATGTACCATGTTGGTTGTCTGAATCCAAAAGTGCTAATAGTAGCTGCTGTTTTGCCTGGGGCTTCTTAAAATATGAGGCTAGGCAATTCCTAAATCACCAGGAAAGTTCTTGTGTTAATTGAGAGAGATTAGCATATATAAATAACCACTTTAGTAGGTAGCTATTGGCTTTCGCTTTATTTCTTTCATTTTTGTACTTCTAAATTTTCTTCTAAAGAAAAGAAGATTCTAGAAAACTCACTTGTGGGTTCCACTGGCAGAATAAGCAGCAGGGAGGAGACTGATCACGTACATTTCAAAGAAGTCAGGAATATCCTCCAACTTCTCTGTCTTAAAAGGGTGTCAGACTTTATTCTTCACTGCCCTGCAACTCAGATTGTTCAAGCATAACATGGTGGAGGCAAAGTGCTGACTGCATAGTGTCTTCTTTTTTGTGGCTGTCCAATAGCAAATCCCACCAGTGTACCCCTTTCTCTTAATATGTGAAGCTAAATGGAGTCACAAGCAAGTTACAGAACACAAAATGGTTGACCTTTACCCACTTTTTAATCTGTACCACTAAATCTACTACTTTTACTCATTTTATGAGCAGGTTTTTCTTCAACTGTCTTTATTAATAGCTTATTACTTTACTGCTGAAATTGTTTTACCATATGACTAAATCAAAAACTGTCATTGCTGTTTCTTTACCTTATTGCTTACTCAAAAAAAAAAAGGAAAGACGGAGGCAGAATTTGGCAGAAGCTAAAGCAATGCACTTCTTATGATTTCATTAGAGCTTTTTATGAGATACCATGTAGCTTTCTACAGGGACAGAGAGTTCAGCAAAGGGAAATGCAATAAAACAGAGAAGTTGAATGTTGACAGGAAATATGACAGATAAATACAGGAACATGTTGGAAATGGTCACAGCCACAGAATGAGCAGGAACAATGTGTTTTTCTTCTTTAAAGAGCCCTATTTCGATAGGAAAACACATGGAATTTCTGTTAGGTCCATTAAAAAAAAATTACCTATGTCAGTCATCTATGTGGTTTACATATTTCTAGAGACTATTGAGCAGGTATGATGTAGTGTCCATTCCAATGCCTCTCATTACTGCTAAATCAGAGCTCTCTGGAGAAATGGAACAAACCATGCAATACGAACCTAATTTTGGACTCAGAAGATGATTAGCAGCAGAAGACTGAGAAAATGCTTAATGTTTTGAATAAGATAAAATTGTAAACAGCATTTATGATGATGTCTCTCTATGCCACAGCATGTTCTTATCAAGGTTACATGGGTTTAGTTATGATTCTACATGACCTGGAGGTAATAACTATGAACTGGAGAAGTGGGCCTGTGCAAACCTCATGAAGTTAACCAAAGACAAGCGCAGAGTGCTGAACTTGGGCTGAGCCACTGCTCATTACCAGCACAGAGGTAGGGAGGTGGTGCACAGGGAGGTGGTGCAATAGACAGCAGCTCTGTGGAAAAGGACATGGGAATACTGTCATATGAAAGGCTGGAATTGAGTAGCAAGTGTGTGCTTGAAGCCCAGGAAGCCAGCCATATCCTGGGCTACACCAGCAATGCCATGGCCAGCAGGTCACAGGAGGTGTTTCTGCCCCTTTGCTCTGCTCTTGTGAGACCCCACCTAAAGCTCTGGAATCCTCAGCACAAAAAGAACTTGGAACTATTGGGGAAGGTCCAGAAGAGGGCCATGAGGATGATGCAAGGCCAGGAGCATCTCTCCTGTGAGGACAGGTTGATAACGCAAGAAGGGGCTGACACTCATGATCAATGTGATCAGCCAGAATCTGTTTATTGAGAGCATCAGACAAGCTTATATACAGCTATGGTTAACCATGCC